>VTGD01000021.1:0-565835 GCA_013406985.1 Calonectria crousiana | reverse complement strand
GGCTAGTCAAATAGACGATTCTTTCCCCCAAGCGACATCGATGGTTCTTAAAATCCGGCCCAGGACTTCTCACTTGGAGGCCACGTCATTTGACTTGTGGTTTCTTTGCTCTGCTCCCAAATCACGGTACTTGTCAAATTGAAATATCTTAAGGCTGGAGGCTGGGCTGAGCGTCTCTGCAAGACGGCGACAAGGAAACCGCCGTGATTAAGATTGTGTCTTGTTCCTGAGAATTTAAAGCCGCAAGATGAGCGAAATCAAGAGGAGGCTTACTAAAAAATGGTCCAGAGCCAAGGCACCGAGGGTGAGGACAGGTTGTGTTACATGGTACGCGTATAGTTGAAGAAATTGACGCAAAGCTCGCTAACGTCTTTCCCAGCAAGTAAGTATGTCTTGAACGAAGATATTTCGGCTTCATCGCTGATCAAATCAGGAAGCGCCATCTGAAATGTGACGAGCGAAAACCGGTGTGTAGAAGGTGTGAGGCTGATCGCTATACCTGTGATGGCTACGAACTCAATCCCACTCGCAAATCCCGGAAGCTCCGGGAAATAATCCCGAGCCATCAGGTGGCGTCAGATATACTCAAGTCGAATGCGTTGCGTCCTCGGTTGCTCCCTTGTTTGTCGCTGGACAGCTCTGCAACGTCGAATGAGCTGCAACTTCTGTATCATGTCCGGACATGTACCGTTGAAGACCTTGCTTCGTCATTAAGCCCTATGGAATTTTGGCACATTCATGTCTTGCCGCGTAGCCATGGCATGGAATCCCTCAAGCACGCAATGTGCGCGCTTGGGAGTGCGCATAAATACTTTAAAGTTCAGCACTTGAAACCATCGGAAATGATTTCTAATATTCAGAGGGATTCAATTTGCCACTATAATCAAGCGATACGCAGCATCCAACCACACATCCAGAACCCAAGCGCTGAGAACATAGAGGTAGTTCTCATGTGTTGTGTCATATTCATTTGCATTGAGAACCTTCAAGGTCGCTACAACGAATGCTTGCGCCACGTCCATGCAGCAGCCGCTATTCTTACATCCTACCTCAATGATTCCGGTTCATTTTTAACAGCAGACCTGACGACGGCAAAACCCGCAAAAAGACCCAAGATTTTTGATGTTGTAATCCAAATGCTGGTACGGCTAGGCCAGGATATTTCAACCTACACGGGAGACGAGATGGTGCCTGATCTCAACTTCTTCCCTCCCGCCAGTGTCGACTTCAGCCATCCAGAAACTGCATTCTCTTCAGTTGCCGAAGCAGAGACAGCTTTGAATGCCCTGGAAATGGCTCTTGCTACGGCGTTAAATGAGGGCCAGATGAATGGATTCACCAGTTACTTTAGCCATGGTGATTTTGATTCACCTCCGCTCCAGGAACTCGATGCAACTTCAACGTTGCTTGATGCGGAGACTATTTGCTTCACAAATATAGAACCTTACTTTGTCCATTGGAGCACTCGGTTCGACTTGTACCGAGCAAAACTGGACGAAAGAGCAATCTCGAAACAGGAGCTGCATCAAGTCGCAGCGCTTGCCATTGAGCAAGCACTCTGGCAGGGTACTATGAGGATAAAGAGTTCGGAAGGAGATTTTCTTCACGAAGACGCGGACGAGCTTTTGTGTCGAGCCGACTTTCTTGCTTCCTGCTTGGGCGACACAGCACCCGTCTTCGCATTTGACGGAAACCTCATCCCGGTTCTTTCAATCATCTGCACATCATGCCCGGATGTTGATATCCAAAAACGTTGCATTAAACTGCTGCGATCCGTGCGGCGAAGAGAAGGGGTCTGGGATAGCCAAGAGACGGCCGATATCCTGGAAGCCATGATGATGGCACGGGAACAGAATCTGATTGCCTGGGGCGACTTTCCGGAGGAGCTCCCTGACCTGGCTCAAAGATTGCGATCTCTTCATTTAACCCAGCTTGAAGTTCCCCAGGGAATACTATTGATGGCTGGAACGAACCAAACATAGCCTTCAGCACCAATTTTCCGAGAAGATATTGGCAAAGCCCATTCGCTCGGTGTACTTTGTTCTATCCTTTCGGACAGTATTCAAGAAGAGGACCGATATCATACGGCTGGGAAACATTTAATTAGCGCACGGTATAGACTTTTTTTTGGATCAGCTTGCTTTGGGAGAGAGATTCCTTTTCGATTTTAACTGTGGCCTTGAGGAGCCAGGGGCAGCTTTAATTTAAGACATATTCCCCCATACTGCTGTGCGTAGATCAGATTGGCTTCCCTCATAAGGCGAGACAAGGGTGTAGTTGGGTCCACCCGATGTGGCATTGGTGGAGTGTTGCTCCAGCGTTGTATACGCCACCTCGTATTTCAGAATTTTCCATCACTCGTAGTGTCTCGGCTGTCTCGGCTGTCAAACGAGCGCGTGCAACACGCTAAATATGGGTGAAAATTGTGGCGCATGTGCCGAGCGATGGAACCATCACCACCCTCATCTTGTACATCCTGGTCACTCAGATTTCTTCAGATTTTCCAAAAGTCTAAATCATTCATGTAATATGAATTCTACTTTGAGTTTTATACACAACGTACTTGCGAGCAACCAATTTGGATTGTCTCGTATATGAGTGTTGCCGCGCTCCTATTAGGCCGATTTTCGGGACAGGGTTTTTGGCTGGCGAACTCACGATCCAAGTCTAATATGCCCGCCGGCAATCTAATGATGCACGGGAGGCGCAGAAGTCGCCATATTGGAGGGCCAAGCCCACTTAAGCGCTAGATACCGATCTTACATGGCCAGATTACACCCGGGGAACATTGTACGCAATCTTTTGAGAAGCGAATCTTTATTGCTGGAGAAAAGTGGGTGGGAGAGGGTCGTCAGACGGTGCGCTTTAGCTTCTAGCGTTGTATTTCCCAAATCGAGTGGAGCAAGATAGGAATAAACGGGTGTACATCAATTTGTCTGTTATTTCTAATAGGTCCTAAACTTCAAGAGGATTAGATTGTGAGTGGAACTATTCAAGTAGGACGGCTCTATCGCCTGGGCTCAAGTGTTGCTGGCAATTCTACCATTGTACAAATTATATACTCAAGACAGTCGAACTCTCAATTAAGCAATCGACATATTGACATCCTTAGAAAAGTCTTTTACAGCATTGCGCTGTTGTGATATGAATTCTAGTGGCTGCAGTATAGAAATGTTGCGCATTATGATATGGGCATTCCCGGCAAGGTTATCTATTTCATGGATATGAAGTGGTCAAGGGTAGCCAGTTAATTTGGGGCAGAATGTCCAACCATCATGGAGAGTCTTGGGAAGATTGGTAGCGTGTCCTTTTTGGAAGCCTCCGATTGACGATCCATCAGGCAGAAGCTTTGCCTTACATGTACATCCTGGTTGCATGCGCCTTGTACCCATCTTTATTACTGGTGGTGGTGGTGCGGGGCTGACGTCTTCCATTTCACCTCCTGCAATCCCTCGTGATACCTAGTTTCGCTTTGTGCCTTTTATTTCTCATTACTGAGTAATATCGCGATAAAATAAACCATCACCAAACAAAGTTCCAATTCGATCTTATTGAACAGAATGCAGGCGGAAAACAAGCGGACCAGCGACGCCGTCGGCGCAAGTAAAACAGTGGGCGAAGGAAAAGAAAAGGAGACGGTTTCTAAAGGTAATAATAATCATCAAACGTGGGACAATCTAACCACAAAAGGCAAACCCGTCGCTAAACATCACTCAGACCGTGGCAACCTCGATGGTGAGGAATGGGAGTTGGTGAACAAGGAAGAGGAGGGTCCTGAATCCCCTCACGGCAAGAGTTCCAGCCTACACTATGATGTGAACATCGGCTGGGGGCGGTGGAAGCACCAAATACTTTCTTTTGACTACAATCATACCTATGAGTGCGGCTGTGGTCCCATCGACAAGCATGAGGGATCTGAAGCGGAGATCCGTGAGGGAAACGAAGCCGAAAGTACGGAGAATGGTGAGAAGAATAACTGAAAGTTATTCACGCATCTCTACATTCAATAAAAGGGTGGTAAATGGTTGGTCGTTTTTCAGTTACTAATTCTTGCTGAAAGGGGGTAGATAAATGGCATTTGATGAGCCCTCTAGTGTGTGAGATGCATGGTCAAGACAAATCTGAAGAGGCTCTCTGTGATGTGGCCTTCCACGCCTTTTCACATTCTTTTTTTCTCTTTCAATCCCTTGACCTATCAAAACGGATATACTGGCTGTGAAGATGTCATAAAACGTCATGACTTCTCATGCGAGTTCGTTGGTTGTGGGCTAACCGGCATCGTATTTGGGCGATGGACCGAATGTATTGGCATCTCCACCTAGAGTCATTCAGGCACAAATTGATCGGTAACTGAGAAATTTATATTCCCTCGAGAGTCTTTCAAGGTAAATGTAGAAGAGTTGACTGTGTGGAATATTGAAGGACCGGCTGGCTTCCGATCCAAGTAAACGATTGCCTGAGAAATAGGAAACTCAATTCACCCGGAGTCCGAGGACAAACCAAATTTTAGTTCATTATCAAACCATTCTAGCTCATAAACGAACCGAACCCCGTAATAAGGTTGGGTGAAGAGCCCCAAAGACAAGGATGCTTCTCATCCACACTAGGTGTTCCGGTGGGTTCCCGATAAGGGCATCAAAGTGCCGAAGCCCGACGACACGCTACGCCAGCACGTCAATCTCCATGCACCATCTGCATGATGCCTGAGAAGACCGCCAAGACAGGAGCTTGCGGGGTAGCAAGGATTCATGTGTTTATATCCGTCGACGCGCTGCTCTTGCCAAGTGGGGACCGAGGCGGCCGACATTTAGACGGAGGAGCTTTCCCCACCATGCGCCTCGGCGTCGGAAGCCGGCTGCCGCCAGGGCCCAGCGTCAGCCCCAGGGCGAGCCGATGCGAATGTAGGATAGCGGGTGCTCGCGCAGGCATCGCGCACCCGATGGGACAGTGCTGCGTAGGTTGGTGGGCGAATCAGCTCGGCATGATTATGGCGCTGAAGCTGGACGGCGTCGGCGTCGTCGGTTCGAGACTGGGGAGCCGTCATGGCGCATGACTTCACCCGCGCTGCACCCCGGGCCCGAAAACCCGGGGCCCCTCCTTGGCCGGTTCTAATCGGGGCTGGGACGAATGTGGGATGCTGAATCTGGACACGGCAGCCAAAGTTTCAACAAGGAAAGCATTAAAGTCCTAGAACCATAAAACAGCAGCTCGTCCCCGTGATCCTCCAACGTCTTGGGCACATGACAACCTGACAACACACATACACACAGAGAGATGGAGTCCAAGCAAAAGCTCGAGTACGCAATCATCGGCGGAGGCATTGCCGGGCTGACGCTAGCAATTGCCCTCCATCACCGCGGGGTGTCGGTCAAGATCTTCGAGCAAGCACCGCAGTTTGGAGAGATCGGTGCAGGAGTCTCGTTTACGCCCAACGCGGTGCAGGCCATGAAGATATGCCACCCCGGCGTCCACGAAGCGTTTGAGAAGGTCTGCACGCGCAACATCTGGCCTTCCAAGCAGAAGGTGTGGTTCGACTACTACGACGGCCAGACCGGAAATGTCGAGGCGCGCACCCAGCCGCCGGCATTCTCCATCAGCAACAACCTCGGCCAGAACGGCGTGCACCGGGCTCGCTTCCTCGACGAGCTTGTTAAGCTCGTGCCCTCGGACATCGCGTCGTTCGGAAAGAGGCTGGAGCGGTTTGACCAGGATGAGAACGGCCGCTACACGCTGCACTTCACCGACAGCTCGACTGCCAAAGCGGACGCCATCCTGGCCTGCGATGGCATCAAGTCCAGGGTTCGCCAGTGCATCTTCGGCGCCGACCACCCGTGCGCGCTTCCTTCCTACAGCCACAAGTATGCGTACCGGGCGCTGGTGCCCATGGACGACGCGGTAGCGGCGATTGGCAAGGAAAAGGCCCAGAACGCCGGCATGCATGTAAGGCCCAAGAGATATGGCATGGAGAAGAAAAAGGAACTTGGGGGGGAGTTGGCTAACTATGGTTTTAGATGGGCAAGGGTGGTCACATTTTGACGTTCCCAGTCAACCACGGACAAACATTAAACGTGGTGGCATTTCACACGACAACGGATGAGTGGCCGGATTCGTCGAGATTGACGGCCCCGGCCACACGTCAAGATGCGCTTCGCGATTTCGCAGACTTCGGCCCTACCATTACGAGCCTGCTCAAGCTGACAAAGGAAGAAATGGACATTGTAAGTTGTGGCACGCGAGGGGCAATGCGGGAGAAGAGCTGTGGCAATGCTAACATGAACACCCCAGTGGGCCATCTTCGACTTGGGCGACAACCCCCCGCCGACCTTCACCAAGGACCGCGTGTGTCTCGTCGGCGACGCTGCCCACGCAACGTCGCCGCACCACGGGGCCGGCGCCGGCTTCTGCATAGAAGACGCCGCGGTGCTCGCGAGCCTGCTGTCGGACAAGAGCGTGGCCGACTACGAGGGAGTCGAGCGCGCGCTCCGGGTGTACGACTCGGCCAGGCGGGAGCGGGGCGCCTGGCTGGTGCAGAGCAGCAGACACATTGGCAACACGTACGAGTGGCTCGCCGAGGGCATCGAGGACGACCTGGCCAAGGTCGAGGCCGAGATCAACCACCGCAACGGCATCATTGCAAACGTGGACGTGGGGAAGATGTGCGAGGATGCCCGCGCTCAGTTGGCAGGGAGCCGCGCATCTGAGAGATTATAGTAACTATCTTTTCACTTTTGATACCAAGATACGACTTTTACTGTCTGTTTATGTGGTTTAAAAAAAAACAGCCAAAAAAGAAAGAATGAAACAAAGTACGAAAGAAAGAAGACCCCAGATCCGAGGTTGTCAGCGTCTCCAGCATAGTGCACCTGTGTATCCCAAGGAGAGCTTGCGATTGTGGCGTTGGGAGAGTTTGTGTAAGACGCCGCCGACAAACCCAAGATTACATCAGGATGAGGGGATCTGCATACCCAAACAAACGCCTGGCTGGGGCAAAGTCATCTGCTGGGCATCTACAGCCTCCCCCTTTCCCAAACGGGCAATCAGGCCATGTCCTGATGGTGGCGTTTCGGTGAGACACGGTAAATTCTGCTCGCCAGCCATCCTCAAAGACCCATGACGCAGAAAGCCAATAACGGCCCAGAAGGTTAAGACACCAATCTAAAATCCTGGCCATCGGCGGAACAGTAGGCTCATCTGGAATTCCAGCCGCGATGCCATCCTTTTTGAGCACCTCACCACGAAAGCCATGAACACGCCGACTTTCTCGCGGATGACGCAACGCACCCAGCACAGGCGGGCCAAAGTTGAACCTGTTCGTCCCGGTAAACCCCCCCCCTCCATGGCAGATTGGTTGGCTGCCTTGGTCATCAGTCGCGGCTCGTTGGTTTGAACCGCAGAGAGCTTGAGCCTAATTCCACGACATCAAGTCGCTTCCAACCCAGGTGGCGAGAGGTCAAGAAATGACCTGGAGCCTCGGCACGTTCTCGTCTCCCACCAGATGGCGAATTATACTTTTTTGCAGATGGATCGCATCGCGGTTGAAGCCCTTTGAGCGATGGCTCGCTCTGCCTTGCTTCGCAGCGGCTTGGCTCCAGAAACCAACGCGGCAGATGCAGTTCAACATGCAAGCACCCGAGTTCCCGGAAATCATGATACGTCTCCCCGCAAAAATGCAGACTAACCGTGGACGTGAGACACGAAAAAAAAAACAAAAAAAAACTGATGCGAAATAAAGTTGCTCGCGTCGCCGAGGTGCATAGCCTAACTGTACCATTCTGCTAAGCGGTCTCAAACCCTTCGCACGCCACCTTGAGTCGAGACCCTGGAAGGAAAGATATAAACATGGCGCAGCCCATGGCTGACACCTTCATGGGGTTGGTTGTCCCGAGACGTCTCTCGTTGCCGAAACACGGTCGCCGTATTACGGTCGGCATCGATGCCAATGCCACATCTTGGTCTCGGGCACAGGGTTACCCAATGCATCCAAGCCTGCTCAGTTTCTACTCGACAATTCACATTTCCAAGGTCGAATAAGCGATTAATCTAATTCATAATGGGGATGAAACCAGGACCCAAAGATGTCTTGGTATGCGCTTTATGACGCCTCATTCTGTTTCTTTTTTCTTTTTCTTTTTTCTTTTTGCTAACCAGTCGTTACTCACAGGTCGGGGGATGGGTATTTATTTGTCTTGCGACGGTGCTCGTTATCGCTCGCGTCTACCTCCGGGTCAAGATCCAGAGGCGAAGGCTGCTGCTCAGCGATGGGTTCATGGTAGCAGCGTGGGTATCCGGCGCCTTGTCCATGGTCATACCAATCAAATTATCAGAACTCGGTGCTCTCGACAAGGGCGTGACGACTGCGTTGACCAACTACACAGGGCGCTCTCAGGATATCCCGACAATATTCAAGGTGTGAACCCTGTTACTCCCACCAAGAAAAAAAGGCGGGATCAGAAGCGCAAAGGGAAGAACCGAGGTGACTGACAATGCTTCCAGTTGATTTGGGCAGCAAACGTGCCTTACTGGACGACAATATATCTGTGCAAAGGAGCGCTTCTTACCATGTACTTGGAAATATTCCCCTCGTTCATGCAGAAACGAAGGGCCATTTTATGGGGCACCATTATATATAATTCTCTTGCCTTTGTGGCTAGCATTCTCACCATGTTTCTCATCTGCCTACCGCTTGAGTCGAATTGGTTCGTATGCACCCAGTCAATCCGCCGAAGCCCGCTGCTAAAATTTGACGCACCAGGGACCTTGATCCCCACAAGACCTGTCCGGTTTCAAAAGGCGTATTGACCGTTCAGATAGGCTGGGTGTTGAGCATCGTGGGAGACGTTCTGGGTGAGTTGATTGACCACGGCAGAGGGCCGACTCCGCGCTAACCCCCCAGCAGTATTTATTTTGCCTTTTACCATCATACATGGGCTGAACATGTCCATGTCGCTCAAAGCGGGCGTCTATTTCACCTTTCTTCTCGGCATCATCAACATCACCGTCGATACGCTTCGGTTTGCGGCCATCATGACGATGCAGGTTGGCGGGAGCGCTGTCCCCATGGCGACCATCGGTAAGTTTGCGCTGCCCTGGGGATTTCTTTTTCCCCAAGAAAGCCGGAAAGTCTAATCAGCCTGCAGCGCTCTGGGGCAGTCTGGACACGACTATTGCTGTTGTCATTGCGTGTTTGCCATCCCTGCGGCCCTACTTCAGCACCCCAGAAGGCAAGCACGCGGATCCGCCGTCGCCAAAGCGCGTTCACACGGCCAGCTCAACGACGAGATTATCAGAGGCAGAATCCAACAAGCACAGCGATCTCTGTGGGACGACTGTTTCCGTCGAATCCCGGGATTCGTATCAGATGCACGATTTCCAGCGGGCAAGCAATTCGGCTTCTGAGGCTTAGGGTGAGATGAACGCAAAAGTTCCGGCCGGACTAGTGACAGGTTTTATTGCATACAATGTATTCATAATAGATATTTCGCTCGGTTGCCTTTGCTCTGTAGACCGTTGTATTTGACATATTGCTAAATGCAGTCAGAATGCGGCGCGAGTGGGCTATTGCGAGGCTCCAACGGTGCATGCAACCTTGCGGCTGGAAGGACGTAGAAAAAAAAAGAAAAAAGAAGGAACGATGGCGAGGATGTCAATGTTTTCAGTTACATTAAAAAGTAGACCGATTGCATGATGATAGTTCATACAGAACCGGTACAGCACTCTACGGTTCATATTTTTTGAGATGAGCAATGACCTACGGGGTATTGCGTCTCCACATCACTGACCCCATCCGACGTTTACACACAAACTCCACCCTTTCATTTCGCACCGAGGTGGAAAGCACACACGAAGATGCACCAATGCCGAGTCACCCTGTGCGACATGACATTCATGCTCAATCTTGCTCAATATACATCAAAACCGAAATACGGAAGCCCGTGGTGGTGGTGCCTTTGCCCACTGCAGCAGCAAAGCTTCTTGGCCGCACCGTTGGTTGAGTGATGCAATTGCACCCCGGCAGTTACGCAGCCGTTCGGGGATCGAAATGATACCGCATGACAAAACGCAAAGTGCATGTCTCGATGACGAGGATGCGCCAACGTGGCGAACTCAGCCACCAGGCACAAAAGCCGCATCTCGCCCTCCTCTTCCGGACTTAATCACCTGGGCTTATCAGTGGCCCATCATCTGGCTGATCATGGGAGCGGGGTTCCGATACGCGGTGGAGCGGCGTTTTTTTTTTTTTTTTAGTCGGCAATCCCGCCAGCAAATGGTCGACCCCCCATCCCTAGTGCATCGCGTGGCTCCAGCACCTGCACCACGGGGTTGCGTGCATCGGATCCCACAGGCACTAGCAGTCACTGCGCGAACTGCCACCAGCGTGACGGGATATCTGGCACTTCAACGGGCCTGGGTCGCTCACCGCAACGGCCAAGGTCTTTAACTAGTAGTTAGTCTAGGAAAGAAAAAGAAGAAAAATAATTGCCAGTCAGCTGGGCAACCCCAGTTCTGGCCAACGGTCTAGCCACCTCTCCAAGAATAAGCTAGGTGATACAGGGAAGCGAGATACATTGTTCAGCTTGTACAGTTGGCCAACGTACAATGCCACGAAGGCAGTTCGCAACAAGGTCCAGCCTGGCTTCAGCTCGTGTTTGTGTGTGTGTGCCATTACGTATCGCGCGCGTCTCGACCCAGATGCTTCGAGATGGCTCAGGTCCGATCCATGATCTGAACCATATCGGTCCACAACCAAGGACGAAACAACGACGCCCCGGCCCTCCGTTCATCTGAAGCTAGCCAAATCGACCCAAGACAGATTCACGACTCATTGGCGGATCGCCATTCGGGGTCCCAACTCTGCGCCCCTCTCATCGTCGAGTGTGGGGCGTCATCGTCAACGCACAAAGCCCGCAACCGCGCACAAAGCCCGCATCCCTCCGATGACACCCGGCTTCCTTGGTGTATATAAACCCAACCGAGATCTCCTCTGTTCTTCTATTCTCTCTCCCCCTCAAGTAGAGATTCATCTCGAAACGAAAACGACAACCGCACTTTTAAAACAAGCTCTTTTAGGTTCTACCTAACCAACCCCCCTTACAACAATCACAATGGCTGGCGACTGTGGCTGCTCTGGTGCCTCTAGCTGCAACTGCGGCTCTAGCTGTGAGTGTCCCTCTTCTTATTGTGACAATGGTTTTTCTTCTTTTTCTTCTGGGCCTTTGCTAACTGGTCCCTCTCCCGCAGGCTCTTGCGCTGGTTGCAAATAAACACATTCCTTTCTCAAACACCAATATAACCACATAAAAAAAATATTATTTGAGATACCATCCTTGTGGCACTTGCCACCATTCTACCTCGGTCTGGGAAGTTGGTCGTTCAGGTATTAGCTTGACGAAATTATTTCGACAATGAATTTCTGGATTAATCGGGCGTCGGTCTGGATTTTGAGATCCTAGATTTGCTGGTGGCATATGGGGTTACTACCTAGCTTTAGTCCATCTCTTGGAATTAAATTTCATTTGTCATAGAACTTGTTTGTGCTCGTCCGTGACGTATGTGAATGTGGCTACTCTTACTGTGCCATGTTGACTTCCAGACTGACAAGCGTTCTCCTACCATTCAAGATGTGATTTCTTGGAGATTCTAATCTTCTGTGCATTCGTTGACTGATAGTCCACCGTTACGTCCACTCCTCCCGACAGGACACCCTTGGTGAATTAGTTTCTGAGGAAAACCATACTTGCATCCAGTTTGCATAGAACGTCTCACTTTAATCATCTGGTTTCCTGGGCTTGGATAAAAAGTTAATGGCAAGAAAAAGAGCATAGTTGTATTGTCTCAAGGTCAAGAACAGTCACATCACCCTGAAATACCCAAAAAAGGTCGTCCAGCCTCCTTGTGTCTTTGCACCCTGCGTCTGGATTGCGCCTGCGCCTCGAAAAAAATGAGGACCCTATAATTTCTGTAGTCTTACAATGTCATCATGTACGCCGTCCCATTCATGCTCGCCCAGTTGTCCCTGCGCAAGTCCCTCCATGCCGGCCGTCACCAAAAGTTACTCAAACATATCAGGAATAAATATCAACGCCAGTCACCCTAAGCCGTAGGGCACAGATGCATGCTTCGCCAACCGACCGGTTGGCGTTATTCGAGGTTCATCCTGGCCTCATCGCCAATGCCCCACTGGCCCCCATCTCTACCCTGCTTCTGAATTTCCACTGTCAGTTCTGCTCCAAGGCTGCTGCTGGCGTCGTCCTCGGTGCGGACGTCGCTGGTCCTCCTAATACGCTCTTTGTCCGAGGCGGATCGGTCAGTCAATCGTCTTCGCAGGGGCGACCTGAAGAATGATCTCGAGGAAGTCGAAAGTACTGACAAGGCATCGTCTGCTGCTTTGGAGCTTGCGCCGTCTGTGCTGACATCATCGGCAATAGCGTGATCTCCTCCGGATGGCGTCTCGCTCTTGGAAATGGAAACCATTCTTTCGTGGTTGGGCTTATATCCTACCGGCGCGGCCATCATCCTCGGTTCTGTCGCATCCAGTTCGTGTGCTGATTTGGTTTCGTCCACTTCGACCAGTTCCGCGTCCCGGTACCATTTGCGCCGCCTGGTCCATCGGCTCCACCCATCTTGTCCTCGCTGGCCGTTTTGCCACTGCAAGCCTAGTCAGTATTGCTCACCATGGACGTGGAAAGCTGCGAGGCTCCGTACCTTGTTGTCGTAAAATATCCATCCATTTTTGGCCTCGTCTCCGTCATAGTCAACAGGGCCCTGGTCATCCTGCACTCCATCTACTTTCCACCGGCTTCCCTCTACCCACCGCCAAACCATGCGACTGCCGTCTTCAACCTCAGGGAGCTCGAATTCATCTTTCGTGGGAACATGGTTATTGTGTTCGTCGGTCCAAGCGGGACGCTCGTACGCGAACAAACTATTGGTCCACCCCAGGCCAATCCATCGTCTCTGGTTCTCGTAGATGATGAATGTGAACTTGACGCCCGCGGTCCTGTTTCCAGCTCTCTGGTGGTTTGTTTGGAGACTGGAAGGTCGGCGCAAAGCCTTGGTGAGCTCGGATTCCACGCGTCCGTTGCCTTCGTTCGGGGCTTCTTGCAGATTGATCTCGGGTGTCTTGTCGGGGGCCTCAAAGTAAAGGCCGGTGATGCCAGCCGCAAGTTGTCTGACCGTCATACTTCTCCAAAGAATAGCTCGTGCCACTCTCATAACTCTGGCGTGCCAAGTCAAGACAATTGTTCCACCTACCAGTATAACTCGTCGTGTGGTAATGACCCGCCAGGGAGGGATGGTTAAAGCGATCCAGATAGGTGTGATAATGAGCAATCGCATGAAAATGACGGTCAGAGCCGGCTTGGTCGTGGCGCTGATAGGGGTCCTCTGGGTCGAGAGGAAATCTGTCATCACCAGTAGGGGTTCGAGAAGGACGTTGCATCTTCCAGTGAACTCCTTTAGCGTCTCTACGATTTCATCGAGTGTCTTTTGGTGCTTGGTGCTTGTGACCTCCGAGTCTCTTCTCTTGTGCTGCTTATCATTGTTGGATCCCTTAGGTGCTTTGGGCTGGTTTCCATCGCCGCCGGACCGCTTCGTCTTCTTAGAGGTGTTGCGGAAGAGGCTCCCAGGCTCAATCCACCCGCTGCTGCTTAGTGGGCTGTATTTCCTGCCATACATGCCGGCGATGAGCCCCATGCCCACCACGACCGGGCCAGCCCAAGTCACCAAGACATCTCCATATAAAACGATGGCCCAGAAGGCGGAGAGGAGAAGGAAGCTTTCCCATGGGTCACCGGTAGTCCATGTCAAGAGCCCAGCCAGGGAATTTAATGGAAGTAAAAACGGATGACTGTAAGCGAGGGCGCGGGTGATTTGCGGAGGCGTGGCGAGGAGTAGCGGGCTCTTTTGGTGGACGAGGATGGTGGATTGGCGGGATGATCGGGAGGGGGTGTTTCCGGACAGTGTTACGGGAGAGAATGTCGCATAGGTCGGAGGTGCGCTGGTGTCATAGGAAGGAGGGGATGCGCCGAGGGACGCATCGTCGCGGGAAGACATGGGCGAGGAAAGTACCCAGGGAGTGTCCTAGAAAGAAGAAAAAGAAGCGATTAGGTTAGTGAATCTACAGGAAGAATGCGATAGCGTGCTCGCGAGGAGCTCGATGCGACAAGTCCGCGACGCGTTGACAATGTCTTGCTTGAGACCAGAGCTGGAAGCTCGGGCTCGGGCTGGCACGCAGCAGCAAGAGTGGCAGCCTTGGAACTGGGGTGCCGGGGTTAAAGTGCAGACGCTTGTGCTGAGCCCAGTTTCGTGAAGCGTGGCCTTGACGCAAGGGTCAAAGAGTCGTGAGAAGCCAGAGGGCAGCGCCAAAGGGCAGAAGAGGCCAGCTGACATGTGTCGGAAGCGACGGGGATCATTTATGTCATTGCGGGACGCCACGATTTTTTGATTTTGTCGCGTGCACTTGGCTTGTCCGTATTTGCGGAGAAGGAATATGTGTGGGGTTTCGGAGGATGAAGGATAAAGTGCCGGGCATGCACCCAGAGCAGAGCTGCGCGATGCCACGACCGGGTGAGGATGGGAATAGTGACGCACACACGTGTGCAGCAGGGCAGATGACGAGAACAGTGAGGGCGACGAGAATGACGAATGAAGCGAGAGACACTTACCAAGGCCGCCATCTAGGGCCTGTTTCGCGGGCCAGCGCCGTCGCTCCCCGACGTCATTGGCTTCCGGGTCTGTGCCCCGCGAGAGTGCTAAGCGCAGTGCAACGCCCAGTAGCGGAACCCTGTTTGGAGGGAGAAGCGAGAGGAAACAGCAGCAGCAGCAACGGGTTGCAGAGGGAGAGGATGAAAAGTCGAGAGGGGACAAATAACCACGAAAGTCAAACCGGGCAAGAACATCACAAAAGGCCCGTTCGTTCATCTCTTTCGGAAACCTTGGAAACTTGTCATGGCCATCGCACGTGAGCATTTTAGATGTGCGCCGTCAGGCAGGCACTGCTCGGCAACTACAATCACATGCCAAAAGCTCGGCCAAACCACCCAAAGCCACCGCTAGCCCTTTCGCCGCAAGCCGAACGCGAGCCTAGAACACTGCTTGGTCACTGCCATTTGATTACAGGACACCCGCCGCCTTCGAGAAGGGAAAACGTGGGCGAGGAAAGGGGCAGAGATGCTTCGAGGCTTCTTTCACTCATCAACGCGTGCTGAGGCCAGGCGAGGAGTCGTTACTCCAGTCACCGTCTCACATGTCATGGAACCAATCTGGCGACGGGTGTGTTTGGGATTGGGACGGGCTCAGCAGTGATGGCTCGGCAACAATGGGCACGGGGCTCGTCGCTGGCATGTGCCGCACAGAATACAGCGCTCTGTCTCTACGCAGCAGTGGTTGAATCCACCTCCATGGATTTCGGCAAGATCCTGCGGAGCGCCCGCGAGATCGGAACATTGCGACCCCAGCCCACCCCCATAGTGCCCGCCCTATTTTTCTTTCCAGCCTTACCAGTACGTCTTTTCTTCAGGACAGGAGGACAGAGACAAGTAAAATGGCAAGGCTGAGCGCAACAAAACTTAATACTAATGTGATGCATTTGTCGCATTCGTTTGCGCTACCTGATTCTGGAGTATTTCCTCCTATGTTACTGCGTCCCTTCCCATTCATCCCGACGGCCATAATTTTTTGTCGCTGGTCTGTCAGCCTGAAATTGAGTTCCATTTTAAGTTGGCACTCAAATAATAATGATAGCCATGGCGTGTCCTAACTTGATCTGTTTTTTTGGTTATTGGCCAGGGTGCGATGGGTATTTGGGCGATGTAAGGGTAACAACAGAACACCCCTGACGAATGAAATAGACAATCAAAGGCAATTGCAAAATAGTCATTCTGTATCGTAGCCCTGCAAACGATTTAATCCAATGCAAGGAGAGAGAAAAAAAAGTGGCGTTTGGGCCAAAATGGGATTTCGGCTGCGAGGGTGCTGCGATATGACAGAGAATCCAGGATTCTGGGTTTTGTTTCACACCGATGCACCTCCAATGACGCAATGGATTTTGCGCGCTATTAGCTTAGCTGCAGGTTTCTGTCATGGAAATGCGTTTCACGCAGAATTCCCGTTGTTAGCGTAATGCGCCCTCATGCCAATGGAATTTTGTCCCAGGCTGATATTTGCTTCTGCCATGTATTCCGCGATCTATGTGGTCGGTGGCTTGACAAGGTTAAGAAGGCCCACAACCTTGATCAATTAATATAATCAATCTAACCGCCCGCCCACATATCTCGGCCGGATTATGCATGTGAATAGGATATTACAGTTAAAAATATGCATCCTCTGAATCACCTGTGCCGTACCCCGTGTTCTGAAGTTTTGCTGTCTGGTGACCTGCATGCGTATCTTGCTCCGTGCCTACCAGGCTTATGCGATCACTCTGGCTCTTGAGATAGGGCGAGTCCATTGTCTTAACAATGTGTTTGAGAGAGAAAGTTAGCTATCCTGGATACATCCTCTTTGATTTGGTCCGGTCTCCCCCGTTCGCCATCTGCATAAAGCCAAAATAATCGCTAAACTCAAGAAAATATTGGTCTCTCGGATACCAATCAGGGTTGGGCTTACCCCATAACAGACACTTGAGTGCCTGCGCTGCAAACGTCCATTTTCATCAAACTCGGGGGCCTTGCATAGCTATTAAGATGCCTTGCCTTTTTCAACTAAAGCCCATGGGAATAAACCGATTATTGTTCTTAGTTTTTAGCAACGTTTACTTTGAAGAGACCACAGCACAAGTCAAATATCGAAATGAGTTTCCATTTACACCTAAAATGAAGTCCCAAATGACCCTCTTTTTCATCATCTGTATCGCCAGCATTCTTGTGGTTGCCGTTCCCGCTGTTCTGCGGACCCACAGCACTGTCAAAAAACGAGAAAACGATGCTGGCCGTGGAGCATGCTCTGGCGGCAGCTACAATTCTTGCATCCAGGAGTTGGCTTCGAACTACCCTCCCGTTACTCACCCGCCTGGCTCAACTTGCATGACTACAAGTCACCAGATCTGCGGATGCCATTGTTCATGCTCAAAAGAGCAATGCGACGGTGCCCACATTGTGTTACCTGGCCACTGCTGAGCCGACTGTTGGCAGCTTACACGATCAGTAGTACCCAACAAATTGCCTAGGAAGGAAAAATGCAAGAACTGTGCCAGGACTAGCCATCAAAGCATAGCTTGCTAGTTTCAACATATTATTTAGTTACGCAATTGCATATCACACACTATCGTGTCAGCCCAAGCACCTAATTCTCGATTTTTTTGACCTTTAGCTCCAAATTTGCACACATATAATCTACAGGACAGTACCACCAGGCTGTCAATCCACATCTCATTGGCTCTGACTTCCTCACACATGTCTCACTATCCTGTTAGGGGATTTTTGTTCCTTCAAGGAACAGAGGCGTTATAAAGCATTGTCTCCATCAGCGGTGCCTCTGCGATTAGATCGAAAACTAGCCTCTGCAGAGAAAGATCCTGGACCGTGACAACATCTACATTCGCATAAGGCATGACTTGAATAATTAATCCTCCAGGGTTCTTTTTTTCTTTGGTAAATTCAGATCTTGACATTGACTCCCTT
Organism: Calonectria crousiana; assembly: GCA_013406985.1. NCBI lineage: Eukaryota > Fungi > Ascomycota > Sordariomycetes > Hypocreales > Nectriaceae > Calonectria > Calonectria crousiana. The sequence continues at coordinate 548,217 of VTGD01000021.1, read as the reverse complement.
GGGAGCAAAAGCCCGTGGATGACATCAGACAGACGCTGTGGATAAGATCTTGTCACACCTTTCTTTGTCCTGTCATTGCACACTTAATCAGCGATTGGCTCGCGGAACTGCACCTCGCGGGTGTTTTCTTTAGTTGAACCGTCTGCTTCCTTGCACCAAAGAACTCATGATCAGGCATGGCGAATCGCGGAACACGCCTGTGATGAACAATACCCCCGGTTTTTGGCGCAACAACGGCAGTGCGAGTGATACGGTTTCGACAAACAGGAACACGGTACTATTGTCGCACCTGAAAGCTGTTCGGCGGCAGTTGGCTAGCATATATTCGCTTTGTTCACGCTCCGCTCATGTGCCAAGCTCAAAGCCAACCCTTTTTGTTTTAACCAAGTTGAAGTGTTTTTTCACGACGCGCATTTAGGAGAAAACAATTTCTCCACCTTAATCAGCAAACATGACTTCTTTTCCCGCTTCAAAAAGCTACTCCCGACGAAGCTCACGCGACACAACTCGCTCTCTAGATCCTCCACCGGGCGTTGCAATGACGACAACACAGCTGCCGCCTCCCAAATCGAGCCACAGGCCTCGCAACAAGACAGTATGTGAAGCCTTTCCAAGCTTTTCGTTTTCGCCAGATTATTTCCCCGAAGAACCAGAATTTGAAGAATCGCCCACTGACTCGACGCCCCAACTGCCCCCGCGAGCCCCTCGCTCAGTGCCTTCCGCAACATCACTCTTCCCGCAAGCCCGCCTCCAACGCCACAGCGTGCCGTACATGTCATCTGGACCTATGGAGACAACATGTACAGGATCTCTGTCCTCGGGGGGGCCATACTCGATCAGGTCAGACCTTGTCAACCTCCGTAGCCCGTCAACGGAGACTGTCAAGGGGCCCACGAGCAACCAGGATTCACCATCGCCGTTGACTGGTTTCCCGCCCTGGGGCGATGATTCAGGCGGCGAGTGTGAGTCTCGTGGCTGGCGCGGTGCCGATCATGAAGGCCAGCTTGAAGCGCGTCACCGCCGTGACAGTGCCAGGCATCTTTGTTCCGTCACGCTAGAAGCCGAGGGCAGATGGATCCTGAGCTCCGTTCTTCACGCTGTTGTTTTGGTTCTTCAGTTTATCGCTGCGCTGGGCGTCTTCAGTGCTCTGCTATGGATTGCCGTTTGGAAGAAGAAGGAAACCGACGTGAAGTTCTGGGAGTGGTATGTGCTATCCCGTGTTCCCCCTATTTGTTATGGCTTCGCGTAGGATCTTCATGATGCTAATCGTCTTTCAGGCTGTGGAAATACGCTGAGCCCTCCCTTGTTGGAGTCCTCCTTCTTTGTTCCATCACTTTGCTTGCCCACGAAGTCAAAATTCTCTCCTCGGTCGCCCTCCTATACCTCCAATCAGCCATCCTCGTCTTCACTTCAGCAGCGAGCATCACGATGTGGGTTACATGCTTTGGCGAGTCTAGCCGTACAGTCAAAGGTGTGCTGATGGGGTGCAATGTCTTGATGTGGGGTCTGGCCCTCTTTGCCTTTGTGCGCGCCGTGGTTATTTGGAAGGTTGAGTCCGGAATCGACCAAAGGGACCAACGATTTGATAGACAATACCCCGGGTCTCGGTGTGTTTCATATGGGACCTTTGTGCCCTGGGCTAGAGCAGTTCACGGCCACGACACACTGCCGCGATAGACGGCAACAGTACCAGGACGATGCCATGGGTACACGAGATCCGCGCTTGCATGTTCTTTTGGAACCTCAGCGTTTGAATTGGGTTCACTACAAGAAATGAGATTGATCTGCCGGACAGACTAGCTATTTGACAAAAGTTCTCGATGCATAATTTACCCGCATCTGAGACCCTCATGATGATAATGATGCAATGCATGCCTCTCCCAAGTCTCCTCACGCCATATGTATGTCCTGTGCAAGCACTATTTCACTTTTTCTACTATTTTAAACGGGTTCTCTCAGAAACACTCCCTCATGGCCCTTGCGTTCTCATAAACAGGTTCGGTGGAAAGTTGTAGTCAGCAAATTCGGAATCAACATGGTAGGGCATATCCGCATCATCCGGCTTAAATCCCAACTTGATATAAGCATGTCTACCCATGCTTGAGGCCTCAGTGATTGCTTCAAGATCGCCGCGCTTCTTTGCCTCGTCGAGGCCCCACTGCACCATCTTCTTGGCAATGCCTTTGCCCTGGAATGCCGGATCCACGACGCAGAGCTCCAGAACAAAGACGGCGGGTGGAGATGCCGTGGCCTTTTCTTTGATGACTTGGATGCGCTGCTTGTGCAGCGACTGGTCTAGCTGGTAGAGAAGGCGCTGAATCGGCTCGTTGCCAGGGTGCAGCGCTTCGAGATCCAGCACGGTGCGGAGGTCTTCGTATGGGACCTCCCCATGCCCCTCGATGGGAGACGCCTGAAGCCAGATGGTGACACCGACCACCTTGCGCTCTCCTGCCTTCTCGGCATCTGGCACCGTGGCTTTGAGGAACATGACGTTGAGGTTACCCTTGTTGTCGCGAGTTCCCTCCGCCCAGCGTTTCACCAGACGCTTGACCCCGGCAGCCTTGCCCTCGGGCGTGTCCCACCCAGGGTTCATGAGGACCCAGATTCCATCGTTGACTTGCTTTCCAAACGCCTCGCAAATGATGTCAAAAGCGCCGGGGAGGTCCTGCTCCTCGGTGATGGGCTCGACCCGAAGGTCGGATACGTTGTGGGACATGAGTGCTATCGCTGATACGGTCGAACCGGGGTTCTGAATTGAATATCAGGTCAAAAGCGGCAGCAGTAATGGAAATATGCAACAGAAGGATTCCACGATTAGTATATATCGCTCATGGAAGGCCTCACCTGCAATGGGGTATAGCCGATAAGAGGGGCCAAAGATTTGCATTAGTAAAGGACTCCGCTTTCTGTACGTCAGGCGACTAGTCTTGGCAGAGGTAGCCATAACTCACGCCCGAATGACCTGCTAGCGTGAAAAACGTGAGTTAATTGTTGCTTTATAAGTTGAAGAGAACTCCCAGGCATACGAACCGCTTGGTGAGCTCTCCGGGATACCAAACCACGGTTGGCTCCAAAATGGGCCGCCACCGCCAGTAAAATGAGGAGCCGAGGCAAGGTTTGGCACCACATCGCAGTGCACCATTTTTGACGAGATAAGGTGAGTGGCATGTGCCTTGGCAGTATAATTTTTACAGGCATTATCATTTAGGTCGATATTATAGGAACTCATAACGTTTTCATTTTAGGTGTTGTTGGCGTTTTGATATCAAGTGCATAGAGCTACTTGGGAGGGTGGGGCTTCTATTCAGGCCTTCAGCTCAAATCCCTTGACATGTCCAGGACTCAAGCTGCAAACACGAGCTTTTCGGACAAGTTTTGCTTTCAGATACCACGTACTCAGCTGACCCGCAGATACAAGCGTCGAGAAGCGTATCAGCCCAGGCGTTCTGTCAGTCTATTGGCCGATGGGGAAGATGGTTCAACCTCGCCGTCGTCAAATCATGATTCCCTAGTCCGATTGCTTATTGGCTGGTCCCGATCTGCGGCTGTAACTTGCCTTTAAGCATAAATCAAGGAACCATCCACCATTACATAAAGAAACCGGTGCTGGGGTGAAACAAGGCAGCGATATAACTGGCCATATTTCTCCTCAGCGCAGTGAAGCGGGTCCTATAGTCTAGTGGTCAGGACGTTGGATTTTGATTACCCATCAAAACCCCTTCCAAAGACACCAGTTCGAACCTGGTTAGGACCTTGGATGCTGTCTTTTTGCTGTATCAGCATTGCTTGGTGGTGGTCGAGTTGTTGAAGGTTGCCGCTAAAGAGGTCCAAATTGGGCTGCTGGGGCCCGCCCGTCTAGGCCACATTTAGTGGAGCGCAGCGGAGTGCATATCCACCCTCGTCCGATTTGCACCCCGGAAACAATTCAGATGGAATCACTTGTGGCTGCTCTTGACCATTTAACTCAATATTATCACGGCTTTAAGGAGAAGTTATCGCATTCCTATTCTAAGGACGTTTGATCAGGCTGGTTCCGAACCCCTTGACTTTCTAATGTGAGTACAATGGGCAAACTTGCATTCGAGAAGGCACGAGGACAATTGCAGATTTCTTGTGTAACTTCTCAGTCAATGACACGTGAGTCTACTATTTACATTAATTCCCGGGCTTGTCCATGATAACACCCTTGGGATCCTTTGTCTCCGTATCACCCCACGTCGCCTCCCAGCCATTGTCAGCGAGGTACACCTTCCACGCGGCATCATCGTCTTCGAGCTTTCGGGACACATCAGGGATAACGAAGAATGCGATCAGAGCACCCAGCACGGCAAAGGCGGATCCAATCAAAAAGGCAGTTTGGTCTCCCTTGGCAGCGTGTTCATCATCATACGAGTTGAGAATGGCCGTAAAGACTTGAGTGCCGATAGCGGCTCCGGCTTTGGACCAGGCTGCGATGAAGCCAAGCATCTGACCACGAATCGAGGTTGGGAAGCATTCCGAAGCCAAAAGAACCACGGTGCTATTTTCCTTTGTTAGTGTATTATTCGCGGACGTGATTTCTGAAGCTCTCACCTTCCAGGGCCTACTTCACCGAGAGTGAGGAAGACGCCGTAGAGCACCACGAACAGGGGAAAGACGCTCTGGACGGGTCCCATTGCCCCGCCAAGAACGAATCCCAAAACGGCCTGAAGAGAGAATCCAAGCGCCATTGTCTTGCGCCGTCCAATCTTGTCAGACAAATACCCGCCCAGGAAAGGCCCCGGGATGTAAAAGCAGTTGATCACCACGCCCCATCCGAGGTTCTTGACCAGGCTGTCTCCCACGTTTACTCGCGTCATGATGGTGGAGCTGAAGATGCCGAATGGGATCGAGATCCAGTTGTACAGGAACCAGCACGCGGAGACGCCGATCAAGGGGCGGTAGTATCGCTTGAGAGCAAGCCAGTACGGCACCCGCTGCTTTCTCATAGCGGATTTGCGGTAGGCCGTGGCAACGGCCATGCGCAGCCTGAACCAGAAAATGACCAGCGGAGGGATCGCGCCAAGGGCGAACGAGGTTCTCCAGACAATCTTGTACTTTTCCTCCTTCTGTCCCACGCAGAGCAGGAGAAGGAGCGGGACCAGGCCACCCCAGACGTATCCCAGAGAGGCAGACAAGTCGGCGAGCATGGCGAACATGAAGCCGCGGTGCTTGCGGTACGAGCTGTTCTCATCCGTGGCTTCAGCCGCACCGGCTCCCGAAACGGGATACTCGCCTCCGGCCCCGACGCCGGCAACGCCCCGGGCAATGATGAGCATCCAGAAGAGGCCCGTCGGGGTTGTCCCGTTGGCGGCGGTGGACATGGCGATGCCCACGACCAGCAGGATCGTGGTGAAGACGGCACCCGTCTTGCGGCCCAGCTGGTCGACTATGACTCCGAAGAAGAGCATGCCGATGATCATGCCAATCAGAAACGCGTTGCTGAGGCGCGAGTAAATGGAGCTTGTCAAGTCATCCGGGTAAATGATTGCCAAGAGCAGCTCGACGTTGCCGATGACAGCAGCATTGCTGAAAGAATAGATTTGTGAGTAGTGTGCTCTTGTTGACAGCGACAAAGGAGGTGGAAATGGAAATAGCCCTTACTATCCGTCGGAACCGATGGCGAGACCGGAAAACAGAATCATCAACCAAACGGAAAGCTTGCTATAGTAGCTCTTAACGGGCTCATCAACAACGCTGCCGGCCTCGATCTGAGCCTCATCTTTTTCGGATGCAGGCAGCTCTTTCTTTTCGGGATCCTCTTTTACAACTGCGGGGACATTTTGGGCCGTTTCTTTCGGCTCAATTGCCAGACTGTCACCTATTTCGACAGCCATTTTTTTGGCCGATTCGCAGGAGAAAGGAAGCAGGATTTAATTCACAGGGGAGGGGTTTGCAGAGCGACTGGGCAGGTCCCTATTAAATTCACCGCCCATCATCCATCGAGTACGCAGCCCGCGCGCGCGGGGGACAGATTACAAGGCCGGGGGGTGTGGGCAGCTGGCAGCAGAAGCTGCGTTCGCAGCAGCGCCGGGCCGTTTTTCTGTCCCCCGGCGGCGTATGGCAGCCTGGCGCACGATGGAACTAGGCCGACGGCGGTTGCTGATTGTCGCTAGTATCTATTGATCGGGCAATTGATACAGCAAGGAATTCTGGGCAGTTGAAAGCGAGCTGCCGGGAGGCTTTCCCCACAGCGCAGGGGAGCCCCTATGGAGCGCCGCCCTTATCGCAGCGCCAACGCCCCCGGGAAACAAGGCCCGGTCCCCCCTCACGGGCCCCGCCACCGACCAGCGGGGGACCCCACAGTCCCGCAGATAAAACGGACAATCGTGAGGAACGCAGAGTCGCCAGACGGGATTGGAACGAAGGCGTATGCAGGGGAAAGAGAGGGGGGGGGAGAAGGACCGTCAGTGTCTCGGACGGAATGTCCTTTTCTGTCAAAGAGCAGCCACCCTGCTGCTGCTCTTCTTCTTCTTCGCTTCTCACTCCGGCACCCGACACACACACCAACATGACGGTTGATACTGAAAAGGGCCAACTGCTACACCACCAGCCCCGGGTAGCTCCCAGGGCCCGGTCTCCCTGGCGCTATCTCGGAGCGGCTGCCGTGCTCCTCGCAACGACCCTCTTCCTGGGGGGCGGCGGCCTCTTCCACCGTCACGGACATGGCCACGACTGCCTTCATCGCTCGCGTGTCATTGATGTGGCCAAGGTGCAGCAGTGCTCCATCGAAAACCTCAAGTCCGACCTCTCTTTCCTGGAGGGTGTCGAACCCATCAAGGCCGGAGAGTTTCTCCAGCGACGTGACCGCCTCGCGAAGGCTCTGGCTGCCAATGGCGTGGATGCGTTCGTCCTCGAACCCGGATACACTTTCCAGTAAGATAGAGCCGCCACTGATTACGATAAGCTAAATCAAAATTAAATAAATAAATAAAAACTGACCACATTAATCTTCTTAGGTACTATGGCAACATTTCGCAGGTCGACTGGGAGCCATGGGAGCCCGAGGAGCGTCCGTTCCTGATGCTCATCATGCCCGAGACGTCTGCCGACGGCGAGGTGGTTGCCAAGACGGCGTACCTGTCGCCGCACTTTGAGGAGGGCCGCGTGCGCATGCTGGGCATCCCGTCGCGGGACGAGGAGCTCGACATTGTCATCTGGGAGGAGCACTGGAACCCCTACGAGACGCTGCTCAACTCGCGGCTGTTTGCGGGCAAATCGTCGTCGTCGTCGTCGCAGCCGCCCAAGCTGATGGCCGACGAGGAGATGCGCGACTACATCGTGCGCGGGCTAGAGTCGGTGGGCTTCGAGACTGTGGGCCTCACGCCCGAGGCCGAGCTGGTCAGGCAGCAGAAGAGCCCGGCCGAGGTGGAGCTGCTCCGGGCCGTCAACACGGGCACGGTCGCGGCCGTGAGGGGCATGCGGCCGTGCCTGGTCCCCGGCCTGACCGAGGACGACGTCACCGCCATCCTCGACAACTCGATGCTGTCCATCGGCTTCGGCCTGTTCTTCGACATTGTGCTGTTCGAGGAGCACGGCGCCCTGCCGCACGGGGGCTTCGTCACCGGCGGCAAGAGGCTCACCTACGACAGCATGGTCGTCATCGACGTCGGCGCGCACTACCTGGGCTACTCGTCCGACATCTGCAGGAGCTTCCTGATTGACCGGCCGGAGGGCGCGGGATCCGAGGCCGCGCCCGATCCGCTGCGCGAGGAGAAGGAAAAGGTCTGGCAGATCGTCTTCGAGGCGCAGACGGCGGCCGCGGAAGCCTTCCAGGCCAACAACACGGCCGCGAGCGTCGACATCGCGGCGCGGACCGTCATCGAGGACGCCGGCTACGGCTACGGCTTCACCCACCGCCTGGGCCACGGCATCGGCATCAAGGCCCACGAGTCGCCCTACCTGAACAAGTTCAACAAGGACTCGGTTCTGCAGCCGGGCATGACCTTTACCAACGAGCCGGGCATCTACCTGGAGGGAAAGTTTGGCGTGCGCCACGAGGACATTTACCTGGTCAAGGAAAGCGGGGAGGCGGAGCTGCTCACTGGACAACGTGCAAGGGGACTCCGGGAACCGTAGTGGTGGGGTATCAAGATTATATTTCAATATATATATATATGTATATACTCTCACATAACGACATGGGGAAATTTTTTTCATGGGCATCTGCAGCCCAGTATAGACATTATCATGACGCTTGGCGCACATGGTGGTTAATGGGAAAGCCGTTGGCGATGGCGGCCCCTTGCAGCTGCTTCAACCAGTCAGCTCCGTCGCCCTCCGGGACGGGTCGGTGTGATAGGCTGCAGTCGACGTAAACTGAGTCGTCGAGGTACGTCCAGTCCGAAACCTCAACGGCGCACTCGGAGATGCCGGGGAACGGCGACGCGCTCAGCGCGGCGCACATCCAGGCCATCTGCTGCAGAATCTCAATCATGGTGTGCGTCCACGCGGACACGCTGAGACGTATTGTTCCGTCCTCGACTTCGAGGTGCAGCAGGCGGAGGGAGGGGCAGTCGGCACCCTTGCCATCGGTTCCGTCCCAGATGGACATGCCGGTGAATGCGCTTCCTTCGCGGCTGCACGCCGAGGCCTGCTGGACAGCCTCTTCGATGCAGCCCAGTAATAGATGGCCGCACTTAGGCCATTGCTTCGAGATGTACTCGGACACGGTGGTGTACACGCAGTCGTTTGCTGTTCCAGTGACAACTGGCAACGATCCTATATTGACCAGCTGGGGGTCGCCGATGCCGTCGAGGGGTCCAAACAGCTGGCACTCGAACTTGAACTGAATAATATGAAACCCATCCTTAGGGGGGCGTCTTCGCTTTAATAAAATATCCCACACGGCCGATTCCATAAGGTGCATCTGCACAAAGTGAGGAGAGATGAGAACCTCTCGTATCCTGTTGATGAGGTTCGTCGCCGCTCGTCCTGTGGTGATGGAGTTGTGCAGTGAGCGGGCAATTTCTTCAGGCGAGCCCCTTGGCGAGCGGGCCGGGTACTCGCGGTTCCAGTAGCTGCAGAGGAGTTTCAGGGCGAGCTGAAGATCGATGCCTCCTGCAGTCGACGACCATGTGACGGGTCGTCGTGAAATTCCAGGGCCCAGCTTGTCCAGCACACACCTTGGCGTCTCGGGTCCCTTGAGGATGAGAATGAGTTGGCAGATGGGTCCATCGAATAAGCGTCTGACCTGGCGCGCGGATTCGGGGTTGGAGTCGCTATAAAACTGCCAGAGTTCGTCCCAGAGCTGCGTGGTAAATTCGGATAGGAGGCGATCCAACACCCGGTCAACGTTGACGGTGACCTTTTGCTCCGGCAGGTAGTAGTGTGTTAGAAGCTCGTTGTCGAGTCCATCTGCAAGGGCCGTTGCGAAGGCGGCCACGACGGCGCCGGCGATTAGAGGCGGGACTTGAACTTCGGCATTGTTGGTCGACTGCGCGGTGCGAGGGCGGCGATCGGGCAGGGGCGGCTTGATGCCCAGAAGATTGGCATCTACATCGACAGTAGGCTCATGGGCGGCGGAGGGTGGAGGGTTCATGTCTAGTCATGACTGGACAAGGGGGCGAGCCTCGCGGGGCAGAACCAGGCCTTTACTGGAATGTGGTTATTATTACTTTTTTGACTTCACGCCGGCGACGAGGCGAGATTCATACCAATGCAAGCACGACTTTTTCGAATCGGTTTTCTAGCAGAAAGGCACTGGCTTTTGGTACGGCAATTTGGCAGTCTTTGTGCGGGTAGACGGTCCGGGAGCTGACGTTGCAAGCATTGCGCGTCCCGCTTACAAACGGGGCCGGGCCATTAGTCGATGTTTAAAAAACGAGGATGACGCCACCCAGAAGAGGCAAGAAATTGAGGTTAAATGAGCGAAGACGGGTGGAAGAAGGAAAATGGACACCGGGAAACTCTGTTCTTGAGCAATGCGCGGCCAAGGCACCCGTATTCTTGGATTAATTCTTGCTATTGCCGTTGCGAAGCCGTGGGCTGCGTCAATCGATCTGCGCTGGTGATTTCGTCGTCGGTTTCGCGTCCTCGAGGGGTTTTGACGCTCAATATTCCAGGGGCAGAGGCCGCGTAATGGACGGGCAGATGGGGCCCCGGGTGCGCTCCACGCGTCCCGAGCAGGCACTGGCATTTGCTGAAGCACTGGCTTTTTTTTTCTTTGGGTAGGGCCTGGGGTCACTGACAGCTGCGATTGAAGGCGAACCTCTTTTTTCTGGACGGGGAGGCCATGCTCGCGGCTCGCTCGAGCATCTTGGCCATCGCTCGCCGGCGCTGCGATGCGAGGATCTGGCCACTCGGCCGAGTCGTGCACCGGGCCAAGACCTGGGGCACGCGTACAAAAATATGGAGCTGTATGCCGCCAAGCTAGGCAGAGGAACTTCTGCTCTGGGGCATCCGCTCAGAGTGACGCGTTTGTTCGATATTGACAATACGAGGGCCACCTGGGCCAGAAGACGAGATGGAGCAGTGTTTGACGCAGCCGGAGGAAAAGAAAACACAAAGCGACCTGGCTGGACTCGTAGGCAGTCTGTCCAGTGAGGCGGTGCCTTGCTGACAGCGCTTCAGCACGACCACAGCACTGTTGTGCACACACAGGGCCCTGCCGGCTGCCCCACTTCTTTCAACAGCCGCAAGACGCTAGCGCTCAACCGCAATCATGAAACCGCATCCTTCACATTCAGGCCCCAGCCAAAACCGAAAAAAAAAAATCGGATGTTGCAGGCAACGAGATGCGACGATTTAGCATACACCAGGATTCTGCCCACAACTCAAAGCAAATTTTTCCGATTCTACTATCCGCGAAACATGCGAGAACTTGCCTGTTCCATCTGGCTCCTCACATCACCCACTTTTGCTGACTGTCTGTTCCTGATTGTCCGAATTAACGAGGCACGTTTCTGGCCTCTTGTCCGCGGGTCGTTGTGCCAAGCGTGGCGCCGTGAGCCGGAGCAATTTCAGTGCATGCGGCGCATGGTCCTCCCACACTCCCGGCAAGCAGCCGAGAGAGCCCACCCTCGGTTCAAGTCTTTCCTGCGTCATACTATGCCATGCGCAATTATACGACAAAGGTTAACACGGACAAACGCTCGAAATCGTGCCAGAAGAGGAAGAAGCACAGGCCATTTTGCATACGAAGGGGAACGCTAGCCGGGAATTACGACCTCGGAACAGTTTAGTCGCGATCTCGGCGTACGAGCCTTGATTTCTGGGGCTCCCCACCCAGCACTCGTCTCTAAGCGATCGGGTATATGTCGTGTTCAAAATGCCAGCACATTCTCATCCGGCCTTTAGGTTACGGGTACCTGAGCCGAAGTCCCCTGGTGCCTTTTTGTCTTTTTCTCATGCTCTTGTTTGGGGCTGTTTGCGGGCACCACTAAAGGACAAAACGACAGGGACACACTTATACGATGTGTAAGTCTTGCAAGGTCCGCGTGGGCAGCCGGTATGTGGGCGGCGTTTCAGGGATCTTTTCCCGCCTTATTCATCACCCTCCCAGAGTTACCAGCGGATCATGCAAAGGTGCGCCAGTCTGGTGGAGCTGGATGCGACACTCTTTTTAATGATGTTTAACGCGAATGATTCGATTGGCACAAAATATTGATTGCAAATAATCACATAATGGAATTCCTCGCCAAGAGGTAATCGCACAATTCCTGATTCCTGCCTCAAATGACCCACGGCACGAATCGCTTGGTGGTTTCATGCCACCTGATCCATTCCGCTCCGAACGTCTCCCTCAGCATAACCTCCTCGTCGTTGACGCGCAATATTAACTTTCGGAGCATCCCAAACACCAAAGTGCCAAATGCCACGAGACCCCATCCCTGCAGCATGCCGTGAACAGCCAAGGGAACCCAACAACCCACAGCTCCGTCCCAGCGAAGGACCAGCGCCAGGTTGGAGAGGAGAACGACGACCTGACCGGTGTAGCTCGGGTGCTGGATGTAGCGGTAAATACCAGTCGTGGTGAGTTTGTCTGGCGGCCCAAGACGGAACGTGAAGTTCTGGCCCAATCGGGCGAATGCCGCAAGACGGAGAGGACCACCGATGCAGATGATCAGCGACAGGCAGAGGGACGTGTGCAGATTCCACTTGAAGAGGGTAGAGTTCAGGTTTTCCGGATGGCGGCAGATCAATCCCATCGAGTCGTCGAGATCCGTGCATACGAGGACCGCGTGGTAGAGGCCCATCCCGACTGCGACGGCACGTCGGAGCGACGCGGCCTTGGGGCTGGCATACGTCCCCAGACGATCTCGTTTCCAGGCCTGCTTCGGGGCGGCGCTTGGCGGTGTGGAGCAGAGCATCGTGATGACGCTTGACAGGAGCACTGCCGTGGCCAACGTAATGTCTGAAAACGAGATCATAGCGATGGCCGATCGTTTGCGAGGTGGTTTCTTCCGAAAAGGGTTTTGGTAATTCTACAATAACTTAGATATGTATATTTTCTTAAAAATATGATTAATTGCGATGTATTCCTTTGCGCTGTTCTGTTCTCTCTTTATTTTATACGATGATGAATTGCCACGGACATGGTAAAAATCGCCGTGTTTAGGGTAGTGGATCCGGCGTTCGGAGGTTCAAGTTTCCCAACACCGACCAGTGTACGGGAATCTAGAGAAGAATGCCGGAAACCCCGTTGTTGATTAGATGCATATTTACTTTTTATATAGAATGCAGTGTGCATGGCAGTTCACATGGTTGGGTTCGGCCCTTCGGTAATACTGAGTCCTCTTTCCTGCCATGAAGTGGCTTATCCGGACTTCCCATCCCATCAACTTAAACATGTAGCTTGTAGTTAATATCCCATGAGGCTGTTCTCTCTCAAACTACTCCAAATAGGGATAATTTAGAATAGAGCACAATTACAGGCTAGATCAGCAGAAGGACTGTCTGCAGCAGCGATGTCGATCGTCAAGCTCAAGAGCATCTACTTTCGCTAAAAGTCACATCAAGTTCGCAGCGTGGGGCTGATTGCATGACATCATAGAGTGCCCGGGAATTTGGTGGTCATAAAAAGCCCGAGATGGGTCTTTGCCGCCTGCTTGAGATTATGAAAGCAGACAGAGTAATTGGGCGGAGCGTATGCAAAGTTGCCTGACAGGTAGAGGCCACTTGTTACCTAGTTCATATCTATTTTGACAAGTTTCATCCGTGCTTTAGGATGAGATTCACTATTTCAGATATTTATCCATGGTTCTTGGAAAAAACATTCGATTAGCTCTGGATGAGAATGTTTTGCAACAGATGTTGTCTCGGCCCAGAGATCAAAGGCCACATGTCGGACACTCATGAAACCAATCATGTATGGCTCAATCATTTCATCATACGTTTCTTTGAGGAAAAAATAAAATATAAAAGTGATAACTTTGATCATTTAGCAGAAATTCCAGACCGAGTTTTCTACACTCAATTTCCGCAAAGCGTTTGCAACTTTTTTAATTTTTTTTCTCATCTTGCATCTGCTATGAATCAACCACGCAACACCTCCTTCGGCGCTCATCCCCGCCCCCCATCAGGCCAAAATGAGAGGCCATTTCAGCAGCGCCGAAGGGGAACAAGAGGTTCTCGCAGATCGGCTCCCTCGGTCGGCAGCCAGGACGCTGGCCGCCGCGAGCATGGCACCGACATCGAAGACCCCGCCGCGCGTCAGCAGATGAAGCAAACGTTTTCCACTGTTCTCATGGTCAACCCGGCAACAGCTCTGCCATTTCCACTTAACCTGCCCCTGGGGATTGCAACGCTCGTCTACCCAGTCCAATCCGACAAGAAATCCTAGGGTGGTTGGCAATCCACTCAACGTGACCACATTCACTGGGTGACCCAAAGTTGGGGATTCTTTTGGGGATTCTTCATATCGAAATGTTTCTATTTATAGGGGAAAAAAAGAATACAATATTCATTCGTTGCTGTACGAAAGGACATATCAACACATCATCACATACTTGTTTGGATTTGGTGTCTTGGATATTCAGATTCGACACCGTGCCAACAAAATGAATGGGACTGGATTTTTCGTTTGAGATTGGAGGACAAAAATGGAGTAAATGAAATCGGCGCAGTTAGGATTGAATCAAAACCATTGGGTTGATACAGCAATCAACCATAAATATCAACCCCCCGATCTTGAACCTTTTCTGTCGTGGAAATTCCTTGTAGCTCCACCAAAAAACGTCCAGTGCTTCTCCAATGGGTTTCATATCAGCAACTGGAGCCGTCCCCTTGGATACACACCGTCCATCCCTTTTCGCCTTGTCGCTTTCGCGCGCATGTCCTGACACACAATGCTGACAACTCCACGGCTCAGCCCCAAACTCGCAGCAGCTTCTTTTCAAGTGGGAGCTGAACTCTCTCTGGATTTCCTTGGTTATCTGTGCACTTAGCCCGGGCCATGATTCGCAACCGGCTTTGAGGCGTTTCCTCCTTGGGCCCTCGTTTTCGGGTGCCCTTTTTCGCTTGGGTGTCGCTTCGGCCTCGGCCTTGGCTTCAATGCACTTGTTCTTTGCTGCTCTTCTTGGCTGGACTCGGCTCGGTTGCGTGGTTTCTGCAGCGGATTTCTGTACCCTTGCCTTCTTCCTCGCCTCGGCGGAGGATGATGACAAGACTTCAAGCGAAACCTCTTGGGATTCGCAGCTCCGATAATACTCCTTTGCAACTTCAAGAAAGTGCATCAAACAGAGCGGCACTTTTCGATTTCCTTCTACTCCCAGTAGCTGAAGCCCCCGCACCGACTCAGATGGCGAGGGATTTGGGCTGCTCATGGTACTCATCTCAGGCGTTGTGGAGCAGATATGAATTTAGGCTGGTTGGAATTGCCAATCTGTGCCATGGAATTCGATATACCAGGCCAAAGAATCATTTTGAAAGAAATGCTTGCATGTATGCGGTTTATACCAGTTCACCAACGTTCTTTGTTCGAAATCAGATCAAATTCACCCCTCAACGCCAACAAAGAGCACTCTTGTGTCGGTTGGAACACCACGGTTCAACAGAGTTTATTTTAGTTCATTTGGTTTCATTAGTCCATTTCTATTTTAACTTTAGCTGCAATAAAATCCAACTCCTCTCCAAAATCACACAGTCTCAATGTAGCGGTTAAATTCCCTAATACCCTGTTAGCATAACCCCACAGCTGCGACTCAGCGGTGGACTTACCAATCAGTCACGGCTTCTCTCCAGAGTCGAAGCTCATGCTGCCTTGAGGCAGTAAAGAAGTCTACAAATTCTGCATCGAATATTTCCCGTGCGACGCTTGTTGGTGATGAAAATCGCTCGACTGCTTTTTCCAACGTGTTGGCCAGAAGCGCCGGCTTGCCATCCTCGGGCTTCCTCGCCGGCGATGGAGGCACCGCGATCTCGAGCTTCTTCTGGATGCCCCTTAGACCTGCGCCAAAAATGGCGCTCAGCGCATAGTGCGGGTGCAAATCGGCACCGGGAGTGCGAATCTCGAGTCTCACGGCGCTCGGCTTGCAAACGGGCGGCGTGATGAGTCGGATTGACGACATTCGGTCCTCGTTCCCCCAGGTAATGGTGACTGGAGCCCAGAAATTCTCGACAAATCGCTTGTACGAGTTGACCGTTGGTGCAAGCAGAGGCATGATGTCTGGGAGCGCGTCCAGAACGCCAGCTAGAAAATGGCAGCCAGTGTCGGATAGATATTCCAGATCTGGCCATTTAGCGGAGATGTTGCGCTCCGCTCTGGCAAACACGTTGTTTCCTTCTCCATCTGTCAATGACACGTGTATATGCCCCGAATTGCCTGGCATTCCATGAAGTGGTTTCGCCATGAAACATGGGGTAACACCGTGATCAATACCCACGGATTTGGTCAACAACCTTTGGCCTGTATTAGCTTTGGTTTCTCGCCTAGAGTTGTCTTTGCTTACTTGAAAAGGCTCACTCTATCAGCCATTTCGTCCACGTCCCGAACCATCAAGGCCTGTTGTCAATGTAAGCGTTTGAGCGCAAGCGTTGCGCATCTGCATGTAGCTTACTGCCTCAAATACTCCAGGGCCGCTTTCAGTATGCCAGCCCTCAATGTTGCAACCAAACTCTACGCTTTGGTCAAATACGTCGTGAAAGTAGTCTTTTGAGGCAACTGGTCGTGTGACACTGTAGCCAAACATGCCATCGGTGAGGGGTCTCAGGGTCTTTGGTGAATTCTTTGTCAGAAACTTGGCCAAGTTTGGTCTATTGCTCTCTGGGCCGTATCCATCCTCGGTGGGTGTCTGGAAGTTGACAAATTCGAGTTCGACTGCTTCATCAGCATTCGATCAGTATTGGTATAAAGGCGGTCTTACCACCAGCCAGTGCTTTGAAATTCTCTTCGCCCAATTTCCTCACCAGGGCTCTGGTCATTCCCCGGGGACATGCGGCAACATGCTTTTTCTCGGACAAAAAGTGCAGCAGGAAGAAAGGGATGTTGTTCTCCCATGGTATGCGGCGGAAACTTGTCAGATCCGGGACCGCGGTAAAGTCAGCATAGCCTCCGCCCTCAGACATGCCGGCACCATCTGCGTAAAGAGTATCATGCATGTCCCAGGCAAAGACGGCAGAGCTGAAGCCAAACCCAGATTCAACACTCGAAAGGAACTTTTCCTTGGCCATGATCTTTCCGCGAAGAATGCCATCAGCATCGACACCGGCTACCTTGACTTTGATGTCATCTTTTAGCAACTCGGCGACATTGTCAATAGTTGCATTTGTCAAGGCAGATGGAATTCGAGAAGAGACCATTTTGAAATGAGGTAGAAAGTAGGTGATGGTGCTAAGCAGTAGTCAGTCTGGGAACCCACTGAAGTACTATCCTACGTGGCTATATATAGTTGACGACCAAAAATCAGAGAAGCAAATTCATAGGTCTTGCCTAACTCGACATGTCATTCATAAGTGAGGATGACCACGGACGGGCAGAACTCGTGCCGCGCGGTTCCTTGGATAACCAGGCCGCAATGCATTTCCCAAATCGCGTGCAACAGCACCACCGCCATTTCCCCACAGCACGAGTCGGCACCCGCAATGCTGCAACAGCGACCAAGAGTGGACGCCATCATCAAGGGGGCTGAATGACATATCTGGGGTCGCTAAACGGCCGGATGTGGAGTCGCGATACCGCGGACCGCCAGCAGATAGCACCAGCCCAATGAGCGTCGTTTCCGCCGCCGCGGCTCCAGCGTGAGCGTGCGTGCGTGAGGGGAAGGGCGTTCGCATTGCCCACCCGTCCTCCAACTGAGCCGGCTACCGTTTGAAGACGCCTGCATTTGCTGGATTAAAACACATATAGATCGCCAAGGGTTGTCGCATCCTGGATCTGGACGGGGCCGCATAGAGTCTGAGCCCATTTGCACAGCTGCTTTCTGAACCACCCGCGTCTGTTATTTGCCACAAAACCTGCCCCCCTCCCCCACCGTCAAAATGGCTCGCACATTCCGTCTTGCCGTCCTGGAATGCGACACGCCCGTGGCGCCCGTCGTAGAGGCTCGCGGCACCTACGGCGAGGTTTTCCGCCAGCTGCTTACCAAGGGAAAGGAGGGCCTGGGCCCCGCGGGCGACAGCGTTGACTTGCAGATTAGCAAGTGGGATGTTGTCACGGCTCAGGAATATCCCAATATTGAGGATTTGGACGGTCTCTGGATTTCAGGAAGCAGTATGTGGAGAGTGCTCGGTTTTTTTTTTTAAGGGGGGGGATTTGGCTAACTGTTGGCCCCTCGCAGAGCACACATCATTTGCCGACGATGCTTGGAACGTTAAGCTAGTCGAGTTTGTCAAGAAGGTTCTCACAACAACAAAGATTCCCGTTGTCGGCATTTGCTACGGACACCAAATCATTGCCCGCGCTCTGGGCGCCAAGCTTGGCGTGAGCCCCGGCGGTTGGGAAATCTCGGTTGACAAGATTGACCTCAACGAGCACGGCCAGAAGCTTCTCGGGGTGCCATCAATTGTAAGATCCCGCGTCTGCTGAAAAAACCGAGCTTTGGCTAACATATACGCAGTCGCTTCACCAGATGCATCGGGATGCCGTTCTGGAGGTTCCCGAAGGCGCCGTCTGCCTGGGTAGCAGTCCCAAGTGTGAAATTCAGGGACTCTACCAGGAGGGCCGATTCATCTCGTTCCAGGCTCATCCTGAATTTGACGGTTTTATCATGAACAATATTCTCAACGTGAGGCACGACGCCAAGGTTTTTAATGACGAAATGTTTGAGGATGGCATGGCCAGGGCTGAGAAGCATCATGATGGAGTATTCGTGGCGACCGCTATTTGGAAGTTCCTTTTGGCATAGATAGATATATTACAATAGATCCCAACTTACGATCCATTCCATTATCAACTCAGCAAGCTTTGAGTGAAGACATGATTGCATATTGTCATCGACATCATGATCGAGCTCGTTTTCCGTGTCTCATTCACGCACTGCACTTCCTCATTATGGTTCAGACTTTCGAGCCAAGACAATGCCACATGGTGTGAATAAAGTCACCAAACACTTTCACAAAAATTCAAATACAAACAAACACCCAAGGTTCTACGTTATGTCTCATACTATGCATAACCTATGTCTTGGTGCAAATACCTGCCAGTGACAGTGTTGTCGGGTTTTTGTCCTACCATTGTCACACATCCCATCACACATAATCTCAGCCGACCCGCGAGGACGGTCGAGGCATAGGGGAAAGCATAGAAAAACGGCATAATATCTCATTATGATGGACATGGCATTCCATCAGGCTCTATCAAGTAACATGTACTCTTATCCATACAATCCTCGATACAAGGACAAAACCTGTACACAACCACTTGGGTATATGCTTCCAAGTGTTTCCCCACTGTCCGCGAGGAAAGATAGTCTATCCAATAAGTCACTAATTCTGCTAATGAAACCATCGTCGAAGCGCCATGGGAGAGAAAGCGCTCCAAATACTGAGAATGAAGAAATCGCTGCCAGATTACCACTCTACGTGGTGGGGAAGCTGACTCGCGTCAGACCCGACGATCGAGCGAAATTACGGAAGCCTGTCGCGTACTTACGGCTCAGACGCGCGTTCAAGTCAGTGATGTATTAGCATCACGTATGCGCAGGCGTTGCACCTTTCCGCTATTGGTGATCAGTCCTGACTCTGCGGCTCAAGCCCGTTGGTGTTGCGCGATTTATCGCGCGCGTCCGTGAGGCCACGTTTGAGCCTCGTTTTCATGGGGATTGCACCAATACTGGTGCCACGTGCAAACAAAACCCCGTCGAGAAGCTAATACGCAAAAGCCAGTCGGGCGCATTCCGTAAGGCCCGGTATAGGGACCCTGAGGTCCTGTTGTTGGGAGAGCGGGTGCGTGAACACTCACTGCGTAGTCGAGAAATTTCTCGATGCAGCGTCGGAAGCACCAGTGAATGCCTTGGTGAGCACTTCTAGTAGCCATTTCGAGGTCAACTGAATTCATGTCGAGCGAGTCATGCTTTACGCAAATGATATCCATATCTGGTGATCTCGCATCGCTTTGCAAAGTGTCCATGGGCTGATCTCTTCGAGAGGCTGTCTCCAGACATGCTCAAGAAGCGTCAAGGTTTCCCGCATATTCCCCAGTCCAATCGTGTCAATCATGGTTTGAAGCCGCAACCGCAAGACTTGCTGGATATCTGGACTGGAGGTGCAGCAGCCAATGACCGCCAGAGGCCAGCAGAGACTGGTGTTGACTCTGACGGTGGCAGGTAGTTGGGCAAGCAAAGTGACTGCATCGGAGACGGCGTTGTCCATGATGGCTTTATGTGAACTGTTTTCGTTTGACATCTGAGGAGTACCCAAGATGGTCCAGAGATATAATAGTACGGCCTGCTTGAAGACAAGGCCGGCTAACCTGGCGTAGGGCGTAACAGATTGATCAGGGAAGAAGGCCAGAGCTTGCGATTGAAGGAAGCCGAATTGAACAATGCTATCTGCGGACGGAGGTACTGAGTGACCACCGACTGTTGCCATCATGCTCTGGCCAAGCTGGAACACTTGGGGAATGATGACCAATAGCTCGAGCCAACATCCACTCAACTGTCCGATGTACTTCCTCTCTACCAGTTTTCTTGCCATCTGCTCGATTTCGGGGCTCAGGAGCGTCTGAGAGCTGTAGTGAGGGTCAATTGAGATCATACTGGATGCCGCAATGTGCATGTAATACTCGACAAGGAAGTCTGGCAGATCATCAACAGTGTCCTGTCCATTCCTGGCCAGTAACATGGAAAGCAAAGATTTGGAGGCTGTCAGGTGATCAAAAACCGTTCCATGAATATCTCCCCGAGCAACCTAAGCGATATTAGTCGTGTTTTCGTGGGAAACGAGAAGATGATCAACAACCCACCTCTGTCAAACACAGGATTAAGCTTCCAACTGTCAAAACAAGTGTATTCTCCTCCTTGCCGGACATGTAATCGCTTACGACATTCCGAAACATGCGCAGCGAATCTGTATAGTAGCGCTGCGCAACCTGGTTGGTAGGTTCCCGATCATCCGAGGCTTGACGATGCGCAGCACTCTGAGCAAGAATGAGTTGCAAAACCAGCGGGCTGGAGAAGCCAAGAGGTATCAGCTTGGCGATGAACGGGTTGATCTCGGTTGAGCCGTTTCCCATACTATTGGCCGTGCGCGCGAGATAGTAACTGAGCAGCTCATAGGACTGATGGCCGTGCTCCGGCAGCATGGGCATAGTCATGGTGATGCCAGAGATACCAGACGCCAGCAAGGAGGGATCGGCATCCGGTGAGCTGGGTGCCGGAGCGGCGACGAGAGCCATGGCATCAATCGAGTCCTGTTCGTAGTCGAAGACGGGTGTTGCGGCCGACATGGAGTCAACCGAGCCACCCGATGAGTGGCTGGACGACGGAGACGGAGACGGCTGGACGAGCTGATCGTCGGTCTCAGCCATATCCGTGTCATCGGACCGGGGACCCGGAGTGGAGGAATTGTCTCCCGGGATATCTAGCTGAGACGGGGCCGGCCGGGGCGGGACAACGCCAACAAGGGGCGAGTTCAAGTCTGGTTCATTTTCTAGGTTTGACCCAGTCTGATACTGAGGCTGGGGTACCGGCTGCTGGAATTGACCACCATCCTGTTGCTGAAGCGGTTCCTGTTTGGAGTTGTCCTGGGATACGCCCGCCTTGGAGCCCGCGGCACCGCCGGCTCGTTTCTGAGAGGCGGAAGAGTTGGAAGAGGTGTCGGCGGGCCAGTTGCACTCGAGCTTGTTGCGCTTGCAACCGCTGCAGATGGGCTTCTCCTCGTTGCACTTCTTCTTGCGCCGACGGCAGGTGAAGCAACCGGTCCTGCTCCTGATGATAGGCATCGGCCTCATAGCTTAGGGGGCGCGGAGAGCAGCGCAACGGGCAGAGGTCCCCCGCGCAAACTGGTGACGAGCCAGAATTGCCGCCCAGAGGTGCCTTGCTACAGGTGGCCTTATGCTGGATCGCGGGTACGGGACGCGGCAGAGACGCGGTTGTGGTCGAGGGCCAATGTCACAGCACCGGCAGCAACCTAAGTCTCGAACGGGGCGGGCAGCCAGCAGCAGGTGAGTGGAGGAGAAGGAAAGTGGGGGAGCGGAACGAACTCCCTCTCCTCGGCCTTGGCCGCGCGAGATAAGTTGGTGGAGGGGCGATAGAGCAGAAGTGGAGCAGGCACCATATGGGGAGAGAGACAAGGGTGCGTTGGTTGTATCGGGGACATCGCAGATCGGACTCCGTTACCCTATACCGAAACCATTTTTGGGTTTTGCCGCCGCCTTCTGACGCGGTTCCAGCACGAGGGCGCGCTGCAGGCGCTGCAGAGTCCGGGGCTAGGCGGGATCGAGATGGCAGGCCAGAGTTACGTGGTGTGCCGGGATGTGCGGTTGACGGTCGAGGTTGCGGTGGACCCTGCTGCGTTACGTACTCATGATCGCTCCGGCTCATGAGTCCTGACCTCCTCGGAGCTTCACCCGAGGGGCACCCGAAGCGCGGCCTGACAGGTTTTCGGTGCTAGTGGGCCCGGGATTTGACACATCTCTTCACTTATTAGGCCAATTGACCCAGGCTCGCCCCAAACGAAGTGTTCCTGACACGGTCTGGTTGTGATTTTGCCCTTTCGTCGTCTCTCCATCATGCTGACATCGCGAGCTCTTCGGCAAACCAGCCAGTCCCTACGGGGAAAGCTCTCCTTTGCTGGACAGGTTCCTGCAAGGGCCATCAGTTCCTATGCTTCACACGCAAAGGTGGGATGATGCTGTGGCCCACGTGGAGTCCAATTGGTCGCTAATCTTGAAAACAGCTGCTGGGATCTGATCTCCAGAATGGAGACCCCGAGATCCACGCCATCTTGAAGCGAGTACGTTCAATGTGCTCTGAGAGTTTCAATCGCATGCTGACCCCAGTTGCAGGAGGAGACACGCCAGAACCACTTCATCAACCTGATTCCCTCAGAAAACTTCACCTCCCGCTCAGTGCTCGATGCGCTGGGCAGTGTCATGCAGAACAAGTACTCTGAAGGTTACCCTGGAGCCCGCTACTACGGTGGAAACGAGCACATCGACGAAGCAGAGCGCCTCTGCCAGAAGCGAGCCCTTGAAGCTTTTCGCCTGGACCCCGAGCAGTGGGGAGTCAATGTTCAGTGTAAGTGATTGCACAGTGCCACGCTTACTCTTTTGCACGTGTGTGCGTGTGTGTTCTGTACTGACAGCCGACTTGCAGCCCTCTCCGGTTCACCGGCTAACCTCCAAGCCTACTCGGCGCTCATCAACACCCATGAGCGCATCATGGGTCTTGACCTCCCCCACGGAGGTCACCTTTCCCACGGCTACCAGCTCCCGCACAAGAAGATCTCGATGATCTCAAAGTACTTTGAGACGCTGCCCTACCGACTCTCGGAGGAGACGGGCCTGATCGACTACGAGAAGCTCCGCGAGAACGCCCTGCTGTACCGCCCCAAGATCATCATCGCCGGCACCTCTGCCTACTCCCGCCTGATCGAGTACAAGCGCATGCGCGAGATCGCCGACGAGGCCGGCTCATACCTGCTGGCGGACATGGCCCACATCTCGGGCCTGGTGGCGGCGGGCGTCATTCCGTCGCCGTTCGAGTTCGCCGACGTCGTCACCACCACGACGCACAAGTCGCTGCGCGGGCCCCGAGGCGCCATGATCTTCTTCCGCAAGGGCGTCCGCAGCACCGACAAGAAGGGCAACAAGGTCCTGTACGACCTCGAGAACCCCATCAACGCCTCCGTCTTCCCCGGCCACCAGGGCGGCCCGCACAACCACACCATCACGGCCCTCGCCGTCGCCCTGCGCCAGGCGCAGTCGCCCGAGTTCAGGGAGTACCAGGAGGCGGTGCTGAGCAACGCCAAGGCCTTTGCCGACCGCCTGGGCTCCGGGCTCGGCTACCAGCTCGTCTCGGGCGGCACCGACAACCACCTGGTGCTCGTCGACCTCAAGCCCAGGGGCATCGACGGCGCCCGCGTCGAGCGCGTGCTGGAGCTGTGCGGCGTCGCCAGCAACAAGAACACGGTGCCGGGCGACAAGTCGGCCCTCAAGCCCGGCGGCCTGCGCCTGGGCACCCCCGCCATGACGACGAGGGGCTTCGGCGCCGACGACTTCAAGCGCGTCGCCGACATTGTCGACCGCGGCGTCCAGATCACCCTGGCCGTTGACAAGCAGGCCAAGGAGGCGGCCAAGGCCAAGGGCGTCAAGAACCCCGCCACCGTCAAGGCCTTCCTCGACCACCTCGGCGATGGGGCTGCCGTCCCGGAGATTGGTGCCCTGCGCAAGGAGGTTGCGGACTGGGTTGGGGAGTTCCCCCAGCCATGGCTTGAGGCTTGAGCGAGAGAGTAGTTGCATAGATAAAAAACCTAATACCAGAGACGAATAAAATGTTCTGTTCTTTTTTTCTTTCCAATTTGCACTTTCAATCTACAGTATCTACGCTTCAAGATTGCTTTGTCTTGTTTGTTTTAGTTGGTGTGAGTTGCTCAAGAATTGAACCAGGGTAGCAAACATGTATCCCAAAGTACCTGGAACCTTGTTGCATGCAAATCTTACGATTCGAATCCTGCGGTGTCATGATCGGTTCGTTCAATTGGAGGGGCACGCAATTATGTCATGGCACCCGAGGACCCTCGGTGGCTGGCTCCGATTACATGAACGAGCGACACCGGAATGCGGACCCCAGCATCTGTTGCATCGGAAATGTAGAATTTCCAAGACGAACCAGGGATAAGTCGACCTCCTTTAGATAATGAGCTGCTAGAAACCTCCAATGACTTCCCTGGAGCTGGCACAGGAGCTTGGGCAGCCAGCGGTGGGCGATAACGATAGATGCGCCGCGGGGTTGTCGCCCAAATGCCGGGCGCCTGGGGTTACTGCTGTATTACTACTACACGCCTCCAATCGTTCGTCATGGCCACGCTGGGAAGAGAGAACCCCGCCTTTGCTTGCCCCTCCAAGATCAGCTACTGTACTTGCACTGTACTTAAAGTGGCCGAGGCGGACGAGTACCGACTACTTCCGGGGCCAGAGTGGATCCCGCCAGCACCACCGCGGCGACGATTGTCACCGGTCAAAGCTTCCGGAGGCCAGCGCGGCTCGGGCTGTGATTGGCTCGAGGGTCTGGAAATGGAGAGTCCGAGTTATGTAACGCGCTACCTGTGCCTGGGGACGCTCCGAAGTCACTCTCTGCTGGACCCCGCGGGAGCAGCCCAGTCATGGCGATAAACGTAGCCCGCCCTGTTGTTCTCGGCCGCGATGCGTGGGCTTCGGATCAGCAATGGCACGGCAGCGCTGCCTTGGATTGCATGGCTAGCGCCGAAGCGGAGCCCCGCAGCGGCATGATGGCCCTCGTGGTTGGGTGCCGCCCAAGGAGCTCCGTGCCGAAGTGAGACATTGATTGAGTTCAGCTCACACGCGGGTCGTCCATATGTAATCGCCGGAATTGTAACCAGAGAGCTCGCCCATCCATCTCCGCACCTCTCCTTCACGTCGGCATTTCTTCTCCCTTTCTCTCCAGTTCAAGCAGCCCTCTCCCACAATCCAGTTCTGTCCAATCCGGTCCATCCTCACTCTCCATCACTCACCTCATCTCGTCTCCAACCATGGCCTCGCTCTTCTCCCGACAGGCTTGGGCCGCTGTTTCCAAGGCCAAGCCTTCAGCTTTTGGCCCTCTCAAGGCTGCGCCTGTCGCCGCCTTCTCTCCCGTTCCCCGACGATTCTTCTCCGTCACACTGAACCGTAAGCTTTTTTTGCTGCTGTCCCGAGACGTTTTGCAACATTGCCAATTAACCTGCATCGATAGGCCTGTCCAATATCCCCAAGGACCTGAAGTACACTGAGGATCATGAGTGGGTCAGAGTGGAGGGAAGCAAGTGTACGGAAGCACCGCGCACGAAAAAAGCGACGACTTGTAGCTGACGCAGTTGAATAGACAAGATTGGTGTTACCGACCACGCCCAGAGAACTCTCGGCGAGATTGTTTTCGTTGAGCTGCCCAAGGTGGGCGACTCATTCGAAGCCGGTTCGGCGTTTGGTGTGATTGAATCCGTCAAGGCAGCCTCGGACCTGTACGCTCCTGTTTCCGGTAAGGTCGTGGCTGTGAATGCGGATGTTGCGGAATCTCCCGAGGAAATTAATGAGCAACCCTACGATTCATGGATTATTGAGGTCGAGCCCGAATCCAAGGAGGAGCTTGACAAGTTGTTGACTCCAGAGGCGTACGTCAAGTTGATTGACAGCGAGTGAAGTTGATGATGGCATGCGGATTGGAATTCAGATAGCTAGAATAGATGGACATGAATGAAAGAAAAAAAACTTAATATTGACCCGCTCATATTCGATATTCCTTTGCCGAAGCATGTGGTTGGTTGCGTGGTACCTGGTTGAACAACATTGCCAGTCGTTCGTTTATTCAAGTATAGGCCAGCTCTAATTGGGCCTGCATGGTTCACGTTGAGCAAGACCGAGCAACAAAACAAAACATGGCAGGACCCCCAGCCCGGCAAGCATAAAGTAACAATCCAAAAGAAATAATATTCGTTGAGCTATCTAAAATGAAATGGTCTCTAATTGCGCCTTTATGATGAATGTTGAATGCACGACATGAAAATCATCTACCCAAAGCCCTCATTTTCCGTTCTCACTCATTAGCACCCTCTCTTGGTCTACGCATAATCTTCTTTACAGATCCTCGCTCCCCTCGACGGGATCGCATGTGCAAAACAGGTTGCTGTCGCCGTAGGCATCGTTGACCCTGGCGACCGAGGGCCACATCTTCTTCTCCCGCAGGTACGGGAGCGGGTACGCGGCCTCCTCGCGCGTGTAGGGGCGGTCCCACTCGGCGGCGAGCAGGTCGTGCTGGGGGTGAGGCGCGTTCTTGAGCACGTTGCCGGCGCGGGGCACCTTCCCGGACTCGATGTCGGCAATCTCCTTGCGGATCTGGATCAGGGCGTCGCAGAAGCGGTCCAGCTCGGCCTTGGACTCGGACTCGGTGGGCTCGATCATGAGCGTGCCGGACACGGGCCAGCTCATGGTCGGGGAGTGGAAGCCGTAGTCGGCGAGGCGCTTGGCGACGTCGGCCACCTCGACGCCCGCCGACTCCTTGAGCGGCCGGAGGTCGAGGATGAACTCGTGCGCGCACCGGCCGTTGGCGTTGGTGTAGGCCACCTTGTAGTGGGGCAGCAGCCGGGACATGATGTAGTTGGCGTTGAGCAGCGCCACGCCCGTCTGCTGCGTCAGGCCGGCGCCGCCCATCATGAGGATGTAGGTGTGGCTGATGGGCAGGATGGAGGCGCTGCCCCAGGGAGCGGCGCTGATGGGGGCGACGGCGGTGCTCTGGCGAGCGGCCGCGCCCAGCTGCGGGTCGACGTTGGGGTGGCCGGGGAGGTAGGGGGCCAAGTGGCTCTTGACACCGATGGGGCCGACGCCGGGACCGCCGCCGCCGTGGGGGATGCAGAAGGTCTTGTGGAGGTTGAGGTGGCACACGTCGGCGCCGATGTCTCCGGGGCTGCAGAGGCCGATCTGGGCGTTGAGGTTGGCGCCGTCCATGTAGACCTGGCCGCCGTGGGCGTGGACAATGTCGCACACCTCCTTGACCTCGGGCTCAAACACGCCAAAGGTGCTGGGGTAGGTGATCATGATGGCGGCGAGCTCGTCGGCGTGCTTGGCGCACTTGGCCTTGAGGTCGGCGATGTCGAGGTTTCCTGTCTTGGCGTCGCACTTGATGGGCACCACCTGCATGCCAGCCATGGCAGCGCTGGCCGGGTTGGTGCCGTGGGCGGAGACGGGGATTAGGCAGATGGTGCGGCGCTCGCCGCCGGGCTGGCTTTCGAGGTACTTCTTGATGACGCGGAGGCCGGCGAACTCGCCCTGAGCACCAGAGTTGGGCTGCAGGCTAACGTCGTCCATGCCCGTGATGGTGGACAGGTTCTTGCCGAGCGAGGTGACGAGGGCCTTGTATCCGCTGGCCTGCTCGATGGGCGCAAAGGGGTGGATGTTGGCGATGCCCGGGTCCGTCACGGCGAGCATCTCGGTGGTGGCGTTGAGCTTCATGGTGCAGGAGCCCAGGGGAATCATGGAGTGGACGAGCGAGAGATCCTTGTACTGGAGGTGGTAGATGTATCGCAGGAGCTCAGTCTCGGAGTGGTACTGGTTGAAGACGGGCTGCTGGAGGAAAGGGGTGTTGCGCTTCAGGGCCTCTGGGATTCCGCCGGGGGAGCCAGCGCCAGACTCGAGAGCGGCGCTGATCTTGCTCTCAGGGACGCCGAAAGACTTGAGGATGCTCGCGAGGCTCTCGTCGGAGACGGCCTCGTGCAGGGAGAAGCCAATCTTGTCCTCGCTAATCTGTCGCAGGTTGATGCCCTGCTGGCGGGCCTTCTCGTGGGCTGCGGCAACAGCCTCAGCAGATCCCTCGAGGGTGACAGTGTCGAACAGGACAGCGCCGTCCTCGCCGAGACCCTTGGTGTAGAGCTTGAACTGGCCCTCCTGAGTGATGAGGCTCTGGGCCAGACGCGTCTTGGCCGTGATGTCCTCGGCAATGGTCTTCAGACCCTCGGGGCCGTGGTAGACGGCGTAGAAGGCGCTCATGTTGGCGAGCAGAGCCTGGGCCGTGCAGATGTTGCTGGTGGCCTTCTCTCGTCGAATGTGCTGCTCACGGGTCTGGAGAGCAAGACGGAGAGCTCGCTTGCCGAGGCGGTCCTTGGAAACACCGATAATTCGTCCGGGAATCTTGCGCTTGTACTTGTCCGTGGTGGCGAAGAAGGCGGCGTGAGGGCCACCGAAGCCCAGGGGCACACCGAATCGCTGGGCGCTGCCGAAAGCAACATCGGCACCAAACTGACCGGGAGCCTTCAAGACGGTGAGGGCCAGAAGGTCAGTGGCAGCGCACACCAGACCCTTTTGCTCGTGGACGAGCTCAGCGAGGCGCTCATAGTTGTGGACGCCTCCGTAGGTGTCGGGGTACTGGATGAGAGTGCCGATCAGGCTGCCCTCGGCCTCCCTGATCAGCCTGTAGTCGTCGGCGAGGACATCGCCAACGACAATGTCGATGCCGAATCCCTGAGCGCGGGACTCGAGCACGGCCAAAGTTTGCGGGTGGCAATCCTGGGAAACAACAAAGGTCTTCTTAGCACCCTTGGCCTGGATCTTGGAGGGAGCAGCACCGAGAGCCAGGGTCATGGCCTCGGCGGCGGCGGTGGCCTCGTCCAGAACTGAGGCATTGGCAATGTCGAGGCCAGTTAATTCGGTGACGATGGTCTGGAAGTTGAGCAGGGACTCGAGGCGGCCCTGGCTGATCTCGGCCTGGTAGGGGGTGTAGCTGGTGTACCAGGCGGGGTTCTCCAGGACGTTGCGCTGGATGACCTGGGGCACGAGTGTGCCATAGTATCCGGTTCCGATGAAGGACTCGAACTGGGTGTTGAGGCTGGCCAGATCGCGGATCTTCTTCTGAATGAAGTGCTCGGTGCGACCCTCGGGTGGAACCGGCGTCGCAGCGCCCGTCTCATCCCACTGTTCAACGAGATCCAGTCCCGTGGTCTTCCTCCGGACCTGCGGAGGGATCGTCTGCTGCAGGAACTCTTCCATTGAAGCGGCGGGCGGGTCAAGGGCCTTGAGCATCTCATCCACGACGGTGGGCTCGCTGCCAATGTGCCTGCGGGCGAAGCTTTCGTGCTCGCTGATACGCTGGGCCTGGGCGCTCAGCGACTTGGTGGCGCTCGCACGGAGCGGCGCATGAACGGAAAAGCATTGCGTCTGGCGAATGGCAGAGACGCGAGGCGCCCGAAGGACGGTTGCAGACAGCCTGGGCTGGCGGCAGAGCCGTTGGGCAAGACGAGACGACGTCAACATTGTCTGCTGCTCAGTAGTCTCGGTCGCTACGACTTGGGTGTTAGTTGAGGGAGCGGCAAGACAAGAGAGGCAACAGGAGCAAACACAACAACGGGCCCTCCCATTTAAAGAGAAAAAAAGAAAATAATAAAAAAAGAAACCGAGCCCAGACTTACAATCTCAATCAACAAACTGACTCGTTGGGATCGGTATCAGCAACCCCTGACGCGAAGGCGGCTGAAGATGGGATCAACGAGCGGCCGGTACAAGTGGCAGCGTCGCAGTTGGTGGTGTGCGTGTAAGCAAGCGTCGAGTCAGGTCGATGACGGGTAGAAGCCACAACACCCTCAGGAAGAGAAAAACAAGAAAAAAGATTGGATGCAACAGCACCAAGCTTTTGAAGCATGCACCGGCCGCGGTCTCTGCGAGCCGACACCGGTTTTTTTCGTGAAGCTTGAGCCGCGCTTTCGGCCTTGGATGTCCACTGGACGCTGGCACCGGCAGTGCGCCCCTCGGCCCATCCAGCCGCAGGTGTGATAAGCGATTAACTGGCCTAGCGCCCGCCGACCCGGCTGGACGCTCCGAGGCCGAGTCGCAGGCCCTGCGCATCACGTAAAAGCAGTGCCACGCGCGCCCGCCGCTCCGAGGGCCAACCACGCTCTGCCTCCAGCGCCCCTCCAGCGAACCCCGTCAGCGCCGTCCCAAGCCATTCCATGACATAATGGCGTACCCACCGGAGTTGCGCAGGGTCTCTATACACCTTGTATACACCTCTTTGGCTGCATTGCCGAGTATAAGCTGAGTTCACAAATACCTTGCTGTCCGCAGAATCTACTTCCATCAAGGTGGTTTCTACCTCGTCGATGCATTATTTCTGCAACGTCGTCACGAGGACAGCCTCTCAGCAACACCATCTCGATGTGACATGTAGTTGTAGTGCGAGATACACCCCGAGACATTATCGAGAATCCGAATCCCGCCGTGCAACCCCGATCACTTGATCGCCAAGATCGCCGTTGATGTTGAATTATTTATTGTCCTGCGTCGCTGTCATGGGTTTGTCCGTATCCTCCAAGCAAGCAAGCCAGATCTTCTCTGCAGGCTAGCAAGAATCAAACCTCCAGCTCGAGCATCACAATTCAGTTTTAGTTTCCACTTCCCAATCTCTCAAAATGACCCGAAACCGTCGTCAACCCTGGGCTACAACCCCTTTGATTGAATCTCCCCATCTTTCGAAACTCGCGGGTTGGTAAGTCATTTCCCTATGCTTCGTCTTTCGAGCTCCTCCATGTTCTTGTTCACTTGTTCCCATCTGTTATTCTTTGATTTCTTTGATTTCTTCTTCCTTCATATCAAACTTCATCGATGCCCAGTCACACTCCCATCTATAAGCCACAGACATCTAAATCGTAGAAGCAGAATTCTGTTAAAGCTCGACAACCTGCAACCCTCAGGCTCTTTCAAGTCGCGTGGAATCGGAAACTACCTCCTCAGTCGTATCAGGGAGAGCGAAGCCATTGGAAAGCAACCTCACTTCTATGCTTCATCTGGTGGCAACGCTGGCATCGCATGTGTTGTTGCCGCCAAGTCGCTAGGCTATGATGCTTCTGTTGTGATTCCAACCACAGCAAGCCCCGCCTTGATCGAGAGGCTGTACGCCGAAGGGGTGTCCAAGATTATTCAACATGGCCACAGTGTCATGGATGCGGACAAGTACCTGAAGGCAGTTGTCCTTGCGTCCGATCCTGAGGGCGTCTATGTCCCTCCTTTTGACCACCCTGACATCTGGGACGGAAACGCCACCGTCATGCAAGAGATTGCAATTCAGATGGACGGCGAAAAGCCCGACGCTGTTGTCTGCAGCGTGGGTGGGGGCGGTCTTATGAACGGCGTCGTCCAAGAGCTTGATAACTTGGGCTGGAGCGACGAGGTCATGGTTATCGCAATGGAGACTGCCGGCGCGGACTCTCTTAGCCGCGCGCTCCAGGCCAAGGAGATTGTCACGCTTCCCAAGATCACCTCGCAGGCCCGGAGCCTCGGGGTCGCTACGGTTTCAAAGAGAACTTTTGAGTACGCGCAGAGACCTCAGGTCGTCAGTGCCGTCCTATCCGACGCTGACGCTGCCCGCGGGTGTTTGATACTTGCCAAGCACGAGCGCCTGATGGTCGAGCTCACTGCTGGCGTTTCCATCGCGCTCTGCGAAGATGGATTGCTGGAAAAGGCCATTGGTCGCGAGCTGGGCCCGGATGCCACGGTTGTGCTATTGGTCTGTGGTGGCAACGACATCTCGGTGGAGATGCTCATGAAGTGGCAGGAGGTCTACGGAATCTGACCACGTCTTTTCTTTCTTTGTTTATCTGGTTTTTGAAACTATTTTGAGCCTCTGATACGATGGGAACGGAATGGGAATATGGTTTACGGCTTTCATTTTGATTTTTTTTAACTGCACTTTTCCAAACAAAATTGCCTGCTGAGGCTAATTAACACACTATCTCGGCGATGCCGAGAATCGTGCGCTCGGTAATCTAGGACCTTGTTCGATGTGAAGATGCGATCAAAAACACAGTTTAAAAACCCCCCCAAAAAAGGATTCGACTTTTGAGTATCATGCAGTTGTGCAGTAGCGATGGCCTAGACCGGTATAGTCCTGGAAAGGCCTTAGGTCGATTTGACGTGGAAGGCGTCGCGCTCTTAGATAGCCGCCCTTGGAAAGGCCAGAAGGATTGATCGGGGGTTTCGCGGGACAACTGGGGTTGTTATCTAAGGAACTATGATTGCACTTGCCCATTCCCACTCATTTCACGATGTGGAGCCTCTGCCTCGTCTTACGACCACGGTGAAACCCGTCGTAGCCGGGCTGAACGGCAATCGCGTGACGGTGACACGTTCGATTTGGGGCGGCAGACCCGTTCTTATCGTGGAAAGAGCAACGGGGAGTCCATGCGTATCTTGAGCGTGGGTTGCGCGCCCGGGGTGCTTTTCAATCGTCATTTGGTAAGTCGAAACCACGTCTGATATCGCGTCCCCCTTTTGCCCAAAAAATCGGGATTGCGGAGCGCGGTGCCCAGCTTTATCAGCGCGGCAAGCCCTGTAATTGGGCGCGGCGCCTCCCAGGCTAGGCAATTCGGTCGGCCTCTAGAACCTCCAATCGTCGTTATCTGGCAGCGCGAACCCCTGCTCTCCCCGCGTTTTGACCCCGGACACCATGCGAGCCATGAGGCCCAGCTGTCGGAATCGCTGGCTTGGCTCCGTCCGTCATTGATGAGCTCGAGGAGCTTGGATGCCGTTAAGAGGCTCCATGTCCCCCCCGGACCAGCCCGTTTTTCGCTCCATTTCGTTTCTACTCGCATTTGCAGCAAACTTGATCTGCATTCGCAGCTTTATTCATATCCTTAATTGATACAACCTTTTTTTCGGTCTTCTACAAGCCTCCGGTTCCCTGTAAGACGCTGGACCTCTTCTATGTTCGCCCCTGAGTATCCCTTCATGGTCTAAAAACCTTCCACTGTTGCCCACTATGGAACCCGCCGCAGCTGCCCCCAAGCAGATGGGCTACGCCAGCGAGCTGCCCAAGAGCCTCAGCATGATGAGTATCTTGGGCATGTCTTTTGCAATCATGGCTGTCCCGTTCGGTCTCTCGACGACAATGTACATTACCCTGGTCAACGGACAATCCGTCACTATCCTGTGGGGCTGGGTTCTCGTCTCGATTATCTCTCTTTGTATTGCAGCTTCCCTCGCCGAGATTTGCGCCGTATATCCAACTGCCGGTGGTGTTTACTATTGGTCCGCGATTCTGAGCACCCCCAAGTATGCTCCCGTGGTCAGCTTTATTGATGGGTGGATGACTTTGGTTGGCAACTGGACCGTTACGCTCTCTATCAACTTTTCCGGTGCTCAGTTGATTCTGAGTGCAATTACCATCTACAACGAAGACTTTGTTCCCAATGAGTGGCAAACAGTTCTCTGCTTTTGGGCTGTCATGCTGGTTTGCGCTCTTGTCAACGCCTTTGGATCTCGATATCTCGACTTGATCAACAAGATCTGCATCTACTGGACCAGCGCTAGCGTTCTTATTATTCTCATCACCCTCCTGACTATGGCCGACACCAAGAGATCTGCCGAGTTTGTTTTCACTCATTACGATGCTTCTGCGAGTGGCTGGCCCACGGGCTGGTCTTTCTTTGTCGGCCTTCTGCAAGGTATGCGATTCTATCCAGCCAACTAGGCTCTTTTGTAGATTATCAACTAACCAAGTTCCCAGCCGCTTACACTCTGACTGGTTACGGCATGGTGGCTGCCATGTGCGAAGAAGTCCAGAACCCCGAGCGAGAGGTACCCAGGGCTATGGTTTTGTCAGTTGTTGCTGCAGGAATCACTGGCCTCATCTACCTTATTCCTATTCTCTTCGTTCTCCCCGATATCACCGCCCTTCTGGCAAGCAGCCAGCCCATCGGACTTCTTTTTAAGACTGTTACCGGATCGAAAGCAGGTGGCTTCGGCCTTCTGTTCCTGATTCTGGGAATTCTGTTCTTCGCTGGTGTTGGTGCGCTGACTGCTGCCTCCCGCTGCACATGGGCTTTTGCTCGTGATGGCGCTATTCCCGGACACGCGCTGTGGGCCAAAGTCAACAAGAGCCTTGATGTCCCACTCTGGGCGCTCGTTTTGTCCACCGTGGTTGACTGCGTCCTCGGATGCATTTACTTTGGATCATCTGCGGCTTTCAACTCGTTCACCGGTGTTGCGACAATTTGTCTCTCAACCTCGTACTGCGTGCCGGTCCTTGTCAGCCTGCTCCGGGGCCGCGAAGCGGTCCGAAACTCGCCATTCTCGCTTGGCAAGCTCGGCCCCATTGTCAACTGGGTCAGCTTGATTTGGATTGTCTTTGCCGTCGTCATCTTCTGCATGCCCACGTCTCTGCCCGTCACGGCCTCGTCCATGAACTACGCCAGCGTGGTGTTTGCTGGCTTTGCTGCCATCAGCGCTGCCTGGTATTTCGGCCACGCCCGCAAGCACTTCAAGGGCCCCATTATCGTGGACGTCGGCTCGGATGCTTTTGTTCCTGGCACTGAAAGCGGCACCGCCGTTGAGAAAGTTGCAGGCCTGCGGGAGAGTTCCGGAGATGAGGCCGGAAAGAGCTAGGACCGAGTGGGGTTATCGGGAACTGTTTATTAGCGATATTTAACTTTACTCAAATCAATATTCGATTCTTTTGACTTTCACATGATTGAGGAACGTCGCCTCCGACGTGATCAGCCCACTATTCTTTTCATTAAATTATCTAACAGTGAATTCGCTATCAGAAATGCTCCGTCGCCAGTACAGATCTAAATGGACAATCCGCCTCCTGCTGGTGGAAAAACTCGCGAAATCCAACTCCAGATTCAGCAAACAAATTCTGCACCTTCTCAAAATCAGGAACCACGTCTCCCGGGTTGGGTCCTGCCAGCGCCATGGCCCGTTCTACGTCCACGTAGCGTGGCCCTATAATAGGAGGTCGCCCGAATACCGATATGCAGCGAAGTTTTGGGTGCGTCCTGCGACACACGCCTGCGAATTGGTACAGCGACGAGGACAAGAGGCGCTGGTGCCTTCGAGGTCTCGGGGGCATCTTCTTGTCCATCGTGTCTTCGTCGTAGGAATCTTCTTGTGGGTAGTTTATCTTGTAGTAGTGCGATGCGAACCAGTCATCAATCATGAGCGTCTTCAGATTTGGTGGGAGAATGTCCTGCAGCGGTCGAGCTACGAACCCTTGGTTGGTGTTTAGCAAAGGCAGTCCGATGCGCAAGTGCTCTAGCGCTGCCAGGCTGGGCAAGCATGTCAGATGTTGGAGAGATTTAAGGTCCGTGGTGTCGGAACCTATGTCAAGAAACCTGAGCTTCTCGGCCAGTTTTCCAAGACCAGTGTCCCACATGTTGATACTCAGCCCAAGACTTCCAGATGTTTCCGGAAGGGACTCGTCGGAAAGGCTTTCGTAGCTTGGCACGTCGGCGTTTCGAAGCGCCAAGTGTGTCAATGACCAGTGATTACCGACGTAATCCACCACAGTTGGGAAAATATCCTTTGTGGCAAGGAAGAGGCGTTCGAGCCTCAGGCTCGCCAGAGCAGCCCGGTGCAGGATTCCAATGGCTCTCAACCCGTTGTCCCCGTCCGTCTCCAACTCCACCACCTTTGGGCCACGAAGAATGCCAAGGCACGCATCGATCTGAAACGTGTAGCCAGAACTGGGAGGGATATCGGGATCGGGATCCTGAGCGTATTCTCCGGCACCGCTGTTTGTGGGTATAAAGCCAGGGACCAGAGTGAACCTGACCGATTCTAGGTTCTGCAAAACAATGCAAGAGAGCCTTTCGTCCCCAAGCGCCGCGTCAATCAAATTGCTCATGACCTCGTAGTAACCAGTGTCCTTGTACCAAGACCACTCAGAGGCTCTCTGCTCGTCTGACTCATCGTCGGAAAAAGTCAAACCTCTGAGACACCATTTTTCCGCTGGCGGAGGCGGGTAAGCCACCGACCGAAGCTCGGGGGCCAAAAAGAGAATGGCTGTAAGGGCCCTCTCGCCTAGGTTATCGACAGCTCCAGGGCCCTTCAGACCGGTATGCGATAGAATGGCGACATCGTTTTCGATTTTTGAAGATTCGATACATTCGCGGAGAAAATCGACCTCCCACTTGTGGGTTTGTTTGAGGATTGACTTGGACGTATCTGAATTCTCAACGTCGCAAACGTCTTGTAGGAAAAACCAGCAATCGAGATGGTGAATATGTTCCCGAAGTTTGGGCCGTTCAATGATTGTTCTGAGAAACAACCCTAGCGTGGATATTCCCCGGTCAGGCCATGGTTCTCCTGTTGATAAATCGACACCCCTAAACTCGCGTGTTTTGACATCGTCTCCCTTCGTGAGAAACACGTGGCGATACAAAAATGGCGTGGCGATTGTATGAAGCCTCCGACATGAGAGACACAGGCACAAGATTTGCCACCTAGCGAGCTTTTGTAGGTAGCGATGTTTTCTGGAATAGTAGGGATACTGGCGCCCGGTTCTTCTGTTTGTGACTGTCAAGTTAACGAGAGACTGGATGATGTACTGCAGAATTTCAATCGGCAAGTTCAGCAAGGTAGATGGCAGTTTGTTATTAAAATGCTCTCCTTCCATGGTGGGTGATTTTGCGGTAAACTGGTATGGATTTTTTTTTTCGAGCAGTTGATGATGCATGAGGGGAAAAGTCGTCGTGGCTTGTCAGCGCTGACTTCGTCAAGCAACCAATGATATCTTTGTAACACGCCAGCAATCTGGCCTCTAGTATTTATAGCCTATTTTCATTGGGTTTCACGAGGCTTTGGGGGATACCACAAATCTAAAAGATTGTGAGGACATTGCGTATCCATTTCTTTTTTGAAAAGCCTTGTTGCATCAACTTAGGCCACGGTTTAGATATTGTTGCGTGTTGAAGAACCTGTCTGTTGAGGCTTACATAATACTCTTTTTGGGGAGGGGTTAGCGGCTACATCGAAAAAAAAACGTTGGCAAAAAATACTTCTTTTCCAAGGCTCAAATATGTATAGTTAACAATGGGTGGGTTTGTCTCGCTTACTTGTATCTAGTTACTTCTTGTAAATGCCAATTTCTTGGGGTCGCTCTCAGCTTAGTGTAATATACGATACTCATTTACTCGGACTGTTGAAACTTCCACCATGCATCAACAACATCCCGGTAGCCCATCTTTTCCAGTTGTTGGTGGACTTTGCGACGCCAATCTAATTTCGAATCCTCATCACCATGATTGAAATCCATGCCTGAAGAAAGCCGAAATTTGGTTCGCATCCATTCAACCGGAACAAAACCAGCAAGCTCCCAATCGATAATACTCAAGGAGCCAGCATCAACAAGAATATTTGTAGGGCCCAGATCGCAATGATAGAAAACAAGAGTAGAGGTATCCATGGTCATCTCAGTGCAGACATCGAGGAGCTTCTCCGGAGAGAGCCTATCTTCTGCCTTGCTATTGCCCTTGACCAGATATCGCTCCAGGAGATGATTACCATCAACGCCCTGGATAGCGTCACCTCTCCATTTTGCCAAATCATCACAAATATGAGCTACTTTTGAGACATAATACTGACGTGTGCTCTCATCCATATTTGGCCATGCCGTCTCGAGCATCTCACCAGGCACTCGTGATACTATTACAAAATACCGCAAATCGATCTCAAAGTGGTACAAGACGCTGGGAAACTTGAAGCCTTGGGGATCTTTTTTTCTGAGAAAGTGAAGGGTAACATGCTCTCTAGTTGCCTTTGCGTAATCAAGAGCATGCGCCTTGATAAAGGCCTCGCCGGCTCGCCAAACAGCTGCCTGGTTGTCGACTGTATGGACTCTCTGAATCAAAGCATCCTTTGCAAGTGGTTTAGTTTCGGGGATAGGGATTTTTGCAGCGCATAACGCAAAATGTCCCCCATTACCATCACCCCAGCATGGTTCAGTGGTAGAAATTTGCTCAGGGAGCGGCAACGAAGGATGGTGAGTGAGAAGCAGTTTTCCTGCAATCACCCAGGAGGTCCCATTTATATCCAGGATTGAGTCATTGAGATGCGGCTGGGGTGGATTAAATTTTGACATCTTGATAATTGGAATAAGCTCGGGAAGTCTGGGCAAGCATGTGTGGAATCGTCGGGCGTTGGTTTTTGTCGTCGATGGCCAGGTGCCTACCAACCCATTTTGTTCTTGCATAGCCGAGGATCAAAACAAGCGGTCAGGAATGGTGGAAGCATTCACTGCTCATCGATTGGATACAAAGTATGATTCAAGAGAAAGGCTAGTCAACAAAGACCCATAGTGTCCCCAGACGGCACAAAACAACGGACCAATCAGACAAGTTAACCTAGCCTCAGGGGCGCGCGCCAGCCCAGAGCCAACTGGTTTGGGGTTGCGGGCAGCAAGATATTCGGGAAACTTGTCGTATATGAACTGCGCGAAGGCGTTGTAAGCGTTGCGATGGTGGCAAGGAATGGTGTGTGTGTGTGTGTGTGTGTGTTTTGGAATGCACAATCTTGGAAGAGCATGGTTTTATCGTGATAAATTTGTATTGAAGATAGCTTTGAAGGATTGGGACATACGTCCGATGACCTCGTGGCGAAATCAAGAAACTGCCGATAAAGGTGCAGACAAAGCCTAGTATGAATTGCCGATCTCGGCTATCTTTTATGTGAGTTACTAGCAAGGATTAAGCTACCATCAAGGAGAAATACGACCCTCATGGAGCCTTTTGGTGTCTCAAGTGTGTTGGGAAGCGAGAATTGGCTCCAGCAAAACAATTGTCGACTTTCCAAATTAATCTGATTCTGGGGAAATTGTCTCAGACTGGATCACCAACCCGACTCTGCCTACAAATTTCAATCATGAAGATCTCATCGGATGTCTGTATCATTTACATTACCCTAACAGATGGATGCATTGACGTTAGATTATTTTAATCGCGTTTCCAAACTAGTGAAGTTTATTAGTAACCTTCCCGCCTTTAGTTTCGATCTTGCAGGACCAAGTCACGGCATCATCATTGTGGGTCACCCTTTGAGACGCGGTCATGGCCAAAGTCAAACCGTCCATTGAGCCGTCCTGTTCCATCTTCGCGAGGCTCCTTTGTCATCTTCTTCTCTGTAATCCATCTGAAAACGTCGCAAACATTATGGATACCTAGTCTGGGAACCAATAAAAATTCCCTAGATTTTATAAGCTTTGCCTCATGAAATTACAACTATACCAGAGAGAAAAAGGTCTCAGCAGTCTGACAAAAAGTTTCCACCTGACTGATCAAGTATTAAGAAGAAAGAAATATCAGAAAAAGAAACAAAACCAGAAATTGCTGTTTCATGCGATCTTGCAATATGAGACGGGCAACTGCACCCATGATGTGCCCACTTTCCGAAATTTATGGAGATGGCACAGACATGGCCTGCAGCACGTACGCAAGCCCAGCGGGAGGGAAGAAGCCTCCAATGCACCGACGGCAATGAAGACAGAACCTCCGGCACTGAGTGTTACGTGTTTATTTCGGCACTAGACATCATAATCCATTTCTCTGCTTGGCGTGATCCGCCAATGTATGGCACCAAAACAACGCCTGAATTAGGAGTCGAACAAAGTATATCGACAGCAGTAAAAAACATGGCTTGTCAACCCCATATTTCTATCAACTGCAGTTGGGGTGGAAATACCCCAAAGATATTTAATGATGAATGCAGTTGATTGTACAATGCCAATTCATCGTAGATTCTAGATACATCCTAGGCGCTGCAAATCCAGAACAAAGTCAATCTCACGCCCATTCTAAACACAACCCCGAGTATCCATGCTGATGATTGAACTGCTGCCCCACAAGGCTTGGCTAGTTTGTCATTATTCCGGCTGCCGCTTACTAAGATGATCGGTCTCTTTTTCCTTTTTTTCTCGTTTTTGGATCATATCCCGGCGAGTCGGATCCCTCATGCAAGCCGAAGGATGAACTTGTAATCTGCCTATTGAGACTCAAGCATCGCCACGAGGAGGGCAGATGATCCGATTTTCCGCTTAATAATAATTGACAATGGCTTCTAATGAATATATAAAGCCCAAGGAAGATGAAGAGAGTGTACAGGAAATCAAAACAAATCCAAAGACTGACAGCTTGATATTTGATTTGAACGAATACAACATGGCTCCTAGGACCGGAATCGTCTCTGAAAAATTCATGGAAACAGTCGTAGCTGACGGTGTTCTCCGCCATCCTCATCAGGAATCAAGCTGATCATTGTTGGTGGTGGTCCTGGTGGATTAGCAACTGCTGTTGAATGTTGGAGGAAGGGTCACGATGTAGAGGTTTTGGAGAAAGCACCAGAGCCATCGAGTATTGGTAAGTTCTTCTACATCTCTAGTTTATTTGGCTAATTATGACCCATTTAGGAGACATTGTGGCTCTTGGGCCTTCTGCCTGGGTCACTCTTCACCACTATCCAACCATGCTTCAGGAGTATGTCAAGTCCGAGAACCTGCATTCACTCATCACTGATACCATCAACTCTATCCCTGACGGTAACATTATAGCTTGGAAGTTGTGTATGCGCGATCCTCAGCCGACCTGGACTTCGAAGCATGGTCACATCGTTCAAATAGGCGACAGTGCCCACAGCTTTGTCCCGACCTCGGCCAATGGAGCTGCAATGGCGCTCGAGGATGCTATTTCACTGGCAGAATGTCTGGCCCTCGGCGGCAAGGACGACAAGCTGTTGGCGATAAAGACCCATGAGCTTTTGCGGTGAGTTTCAACCCCCCAGCTGCCCTCAATCAGGATTCAAGCATACTGATGAGCATTCTGGCTATAGCAAGGAGCGTGTGACTCTGGTGCAACTCATGGGCCTCTTGAACCGGGGCGTGTGGCACCAGGATTCAGAGGATGGTATTAAGGAACTCGCAAAAGCAAAGCAAGGCAAGTGGCTTTGGACGCACAATGCGGAAAGGTACAGACACGACAATTTCTACAAATCTCTTGACCATGTTGAGACAGGCGCGGCATTCCAGAATACAAACCTACCTCCAGGTTACCAGCCTAAATCTTGGACCCTGGAAGAGATCATCAGGAATGAGCAGGCGGGCATCGTCGAGAACCCAACCGATAATGGAGACTGGAGTCTCGTCTAGGCTATTCGGTATTCTAATCTCAGAACAGATTGTTTGACATGAGATATAGATGCACGGAAAATTACTTGCAACTTCATTGATAGATAGATCATACAGAATAGATTCTGCTTTGATATTGTGGTCTCCATCCCTTTTATCTTTAATTCAACTGTCACGAGACACACTTGTGAATCCGTGTTTGTTTGTTTTTTTTTTTTTAAAAAAAAAAAAAAGAGATTTGATCAATGCGAGAGCCGCAGTTCTGAATTGTCGCCCCTGCCGTCGGCTCTGTGCTGTTTGTCATGTAAGTAGGCGGCAAAGTTCGGCGAGGTAGACATTTTGAAATCATAGTCTCAGGAACCGCGGTTCTGAAATTCTCCCTCTGTCGCTCGGTTGTGCAAACAAAACCATGTTTTGTGCAAAGAATTGTAATGTACCAGCTCTTTTTGCGATTCAGAAATAACTACATTTGATAGGAACTACTCAAGTACCGCCCTTAACACCACGACTCATGTCTGCTCGTTTATTAATATCTTGATGCAATTGTAGTTTCCTTTTGCTTTCATGTCCTTCTAGTGTATCCGCTCATGCTGATTCGTATACGCAGATTCGCATACGCACACACGGCCTCCCACTACTCCACCAGCACCTCCAGCACCAGCCCACGACTCTCATGTTATGTTCTCATTCTCTCATAGCAGCGCTTAGTTAATGATTCGGCCGCTCTATACCTCATCTTATACAGCCATCCTTCATCAGTCCTTCGCCCAGCGAACAATTTGCCAAAAGTCCCCTACTCTATCACGGCAGCTGCAGCCACCACAAGCCCATAAGCAACTGGTCTCACGCTACTGCACGATTACAATTAGTCGCATCAAGAGTAACACCGGGCCGTGTGGGTGTAGTCACATTTGCCAAGATCATTCACCCTTCGGCAACACGCCTCCCCCGCCCAATGATGAATGATTGGTGTTGGCCATGAGGTTGCTTCGGAGTTATAATAAGACCGCCAAGACAAAAAAAAAAAAAAGACCTCCCCCAAGGTCATGATTCTCATATAATCTCCACCCCGCTTTGTTCTAGACCAAAAATTCGATTGCGGTTCACATTCGTGGCCCGTCAAACATGAAGTATCATCGCATCAATGGCGAAATCATCGGGCTTGACAGCGACAAGCCCGATGGAGCAAACACGACCAAGACAGAGTCGCTCTGCCTGAAGGTGCTTCAGGAAAATCCGCCGGATGCCGCCGATCCCCTCAAGAGAAATTTGCCGTTGCAGCCGCGGTCATATCGTGACCTCATGCTCTACGAGAGGCACTACTACGGGGTAGTCTTTGGGATGACGAAGCTGTATCTCCCGCTATTCAATAAAATCGCATGGCTGTATTCGACTCTCACCGGCTGGGACTTTCCCCCATTCAAGCCCGGCCCTCTCTGGTACAAGCAGCCGATATTTTATCAGTCCAACCACTTGGCCTTCTACGCGGACGGGGCACCGATCCATTATCCAAAGTACTGCGAGTATCTGGATGTCGAGCTGGAGCTGGGCATCATCCTCGGCAAGCCGCTGTTCAACGCCACGCCGGACGAGGCCACGGCTGCCATCGCCGGGTTCTGCGTCTTCAACGATTTCAGCGCGCGGAACGTGCAGAGGGGCGAGATGGACAGGTATGTGCCCAGAGACATCTGACGACCGCCCCCCTGTCGCTAACCCAGCGGGCTGCAGCGGGTTCGGTCCCCAGCACGCAAAGTCCTTCGCGAACAGCATCTCCTCTGTTGTCGCCAGCGCCGACGAGATTTTGCCTCGGATTGACAACCTCGCTGGCCGGGTGATTATAAACGACAAGGTGGTAGCAGAGTGCACATCGAAAAACTCACAATTTACCTTGGGGGAGTCGCTCGCCCACATCTCCAAGAGCACGCGCCTGTACCCTGGGGAGTTCGTCGGCACGGGCACATGGCCGGGGGGCGCCGGTATCGAATATGCAAAGCATCAGCTGCGTGTGGGAGACATTGTGAGGCTTGAGATTGATGCGATCGGGAGTGTGACGAATGAAATAGTGGAGGAGTAGCTCCCAATTTTTGGGTCCGCCGATTGCGGTTGAGAGGCCTCGAGAAATTCGAAGAATGAAAGGCTGACAACAGAGATAACTAACTGGCTTTGTGGATGGGAGATGCCTATTAGGTTGTATGTCAAGGAGTGGTTTGCTAGGATAAATGCAACACTGGAATGACTGTCAGTTCGATACTTTGCTGCATGAGACCCTTGTTAGGTCAATCTATGCAGTGGCCGCTGTGGGGAAGCACCTCCGTTACAATCAACTAAGGGTTAGGTTGTACTAAGGATAGTATTAAATGAATATCTTTGACGAGTGCTTATTGACCCGATTGGTATGTGCATCGCGAATGTCCGAAATTTCACTTAAATATATTAACTGGTTTTTTTTGTTTGGAATCATGAATTTTATTGTCATTTGTACGGACTATTTGCAGTCGTATTCCGACCTCGAATGATTGTGAAGCATCCATCCAAGACTTCTTCTGTCTTGGCTAAAAAAAAAACACCCCAACGCCTTGCGACCACATATTCCTTTAGATGTACTGTAACCAACCGAATGACCGTTTTCGCTGGAAATTTGATAAAGTGATAGAAAACACAACAAAAAAAAAGAAATCCGCCTCATACATGTGAAGGCAGTGACTGATATTTGAAGGGGGCGCTGCGGCGCAGCACGCGGTTGATGCCACGACGAAGCGTGGATCGGAAATAATAGGTGACGAAGAAGCCGAGAACAGAGCCAAACAGCGCCAAGAGGAGGAGCTGAAAGGGTTCCAGCAAGCCCCCTCTTGATGGCGCTTCGAGCAGTTCTATGACGTTGCTCTCGTGCTTCGAAATCGCCTCGGAGGTTGCAAGCACCTCGTCATGCTTGTCCAGAGCCAAGACGCGAATAAACTCGTCCGCATCAGATGGCAAATCAAGGCGCGTCTCGAACTTCGTCTTCTGAACAGTGTAGTGGTCGAGGTAATCGGAGCCCGACGACTTGGGGCCGCTCTGGACCCTCCACTTGGCGACCTCGGTGGCGCCATTCCAGCTCACGAACATGGCCTGCTGCTTTGGCTTCATGGCCAGAGCGGGGAGGGTCCTGGGCCGTCCAACCCAGCTGTACTTGAAGGTGCGGTAATTTTTAACCCAGGCGAACAGGTCAAAGTTGATGGGGCCGATGTGAGTTTCGCAGAGCACTTTTCCGTCGTGGGTGAACTCGGTCCAGGCGGGGACATGGCCCCAGCCGACGAGGACGTTGCTGTTGGGAAGGATCTGAACCGAGCCCTGAGAAATGGCACGGACCTTGAACGGGGAGATGTAATCCTGGACGAGCGTTGCCGTCATGGCCTCGTAGTCCAGGGATACCATGAGACCTCGACTGAACTTGGCCTTGGTGGGCGATCTGCCGTTGGCGCCGTTGTCAAAGACGGTCAAGGTTGTGTTGTCGACCCAGGAAGCATGGTGGTTCCAGGTAAAGTTGGTTGCCGCGCCTTCGGAGAGGTCCTCGAACGAGTTCTGCTTGCCGCCGAGCTGCCACATGACGCGGCCGTCGTCGGGGCTGATGGCGGCCACGGCGCACATGTACCGGGACGAAATGAGATAGTTGCCGCTCGAGTCCTTGTCGACG
Organism: Calonectria crousiana; assembly: GCA_013406985.1. NCBI lineage: Eukaryota > Fungi > Ascomycota > Sordariomycetes > Hypocreales > Nectriaceae > Calonectria > Calonectria crousiana. The sequence goes on along the minus strand of VTGD01000021.1, from coordinate 503,562 downwards.
CTGTTGATGTGGAAAAAGTCGAAGGCGTTGTTGGGACTGTCACCCTGGCCGCTCAGCGGGGCGAGGCTGTCGCTGACGGGAAAGTGGTCGGCAGCGTGCCATTCGAAGATGAGATCCCCGGTCACGAGATCGATTTCCTGAAAGATGCTGTCAAAGATCCAGCCTTCCTCGATCCCGTAAGACTGCATGTCGGCATTTGCTCTGCGATAAATAGTCATGAGGGCCGTATCACTCTCTGTAATGCGGAACTCGTGAAGGTCACCAGTGTAATCGCCGACCGGGGAGACTTTCTTGAATACCTCGTAGTGCTCGTCGATCTATTGCATTCGCGCTTGTTAGTTTTCAAACTTGCAGCGCCTCGGTAGCTGGCCAGTTTGCATGGCGCAAATGCTGGGCGCCGGGGTGTAGCGACTCACCATGTAATAGAAGCCTTCACCAAAGGTTCCGTTGTCGCTGCCGTGCCAAAAGGTGATGTAGTTCTTTCCTTGGAATTTCTGAACCTTTACATCCATCGCCTCGCCCCATTCTGTTTGCATCCATACTAGATTGCCCGCATTATCAAGAATAATGGGGCCTGGCGTCTCGACGTACACGCCACGAGGCTCAATAAAAAGGTAGCCATCGTCACATCTTTCATCGGTCTGCACAAGTGCCGGCCACGGCGATTGCGCCCCAAACGATTCATAGCTCTTTCGCGGGAATGCGCCGTAGTAGCCCCAGTCATACCATGATACAGAAGGATTATCGCTATCGCGGGCTGTCAAACCCGTCGCTGACACTGGAGGCAGCAATGTGAGGCCATACAGCAAAGCCCCCAGGATCAACCGCAGCTGGCCCTGGGTCTTTTGTGGCGTTTTTTCGTTATACATGAGATCGGAGTAAGCCGATAGGCGCGATCGAGGGCGAAATGACGGGGAATCGAGGCAGTGCCACAGCACAGGAAAGGTCGAATTGTCGAGTGAAGCCGGCGATTACTCTTTTTGTCTCTCTTCAAATAAGATGGGGAGGGTTTAATCAGATTATAAAAACGACCGAAAATGAGGGATTGGGGTGACAAGGAAGGCCAGGAGTGGGTTGATAGTTGGCACCCACAATGAGGAGAAGCACCCCAGGATGCAAACCCACAGTTGACTCGCAACCACCTTGAACGTCGGAAATACAGTGCACTCTTTTTTTTTTGCTCTCACCGGATTTAGCAATCACAGATTTCTTAGATGGTGGATGACACAAAAGGGGAGTTTCGGGCCGTGCTGGGGCGCAAACGCCAAGCAGACGGACCATCGGCTAGAGGCGAGCAGAGCCTTTATCAAACGTCCACTGTCCTGAAGCTCACGTCTCGACGGACCGCGCCTCACAATTCGTACGGATCGGCAGCCGGAGGCCCGCCACTCCGACCACATTATGCGTAATGCTCGTGTTTGCGACGACGAGTTCGTCCCTGAGATGCCCTCGCGCTAGGGCGGCGTGGGGAACAGAATGCAAGAAGCTTCGTATGTTCCCCCCACCACCGATGGACGACTCTGCCATGAATTATGGAGCCAGATGGCATCTCTGCCGTGTCATTTGCGGCAAGCTGCACGGCGGGGGGGTATGGTGCAACCTCCTATTCCCTGGGCTCTGGGACGCTTTCCCCGAACCCTGCCACAGACCAAAGACGTGGTGACGTTGGCCAAGCGGCCAGCGTTGGTGTTGCAGTGACATGAGCCACGCACTCCAAATGACAGGGCGACCCACAGCACCGACGAGCCGGCAGGGAATAACCAGGGCATTGGCGGGCAGTGGAGTTTGGGCCAGCAACGACCCAGCGCTGGGGACGCAAGGCTAAAGGGGTTTGAGTTCTCACTGAGAAGGGCTTGGAGGTCTTGGCAGACCAGGCTTTTGTGTATGAGGCCTCGGTTTGCAGCAGGCCAAGAAACGCAAGAGCGTATTTGGCTCAGATTTGTCCGCGTTTTTGCCCAAAAGAGTTACGAGAACATTAGAACTTTACACAGCTTGCTCAATGAAGCTCACACAATCAAAGCCTTTGCACACAGCGGCCTCCCCTCTCCTTGGCAACTTTGATTATGGAGGGAGACACCTCTGTGGGGGGCCCTCAGGTGCTTCAGTCAACCCCGTCTCTCGCCCCATCAGTACGCGCAATCCACATTACACATTTGCCGTGCCGACTTGCGGGTGGGGAGTAGGGCCACTTTGTCCGCGGGCTTAATCTGCGACAAGCGTGCGAAATACGCGTTTATCTTCTGAGCCCGCGAAATTTCGCTCTTGCGCCAGCTCCGTCGTCGCACCTTGACTGGTGATCGACCGTATACTCGGATACAATTTCGCCCTGCTGCGTAATGCAGCCGAGTTCTATTTTCCGCGCAATGCTACGCAAATGCCACGCAGCGGTCGATTCATTCGTGATCAATCTGCAAGTGGATGACAGCCCTGGGTCTGGGAGGCCACCGACAGCACCCCCCATATCAAAATACCTCACTCTCCGTCGTTTAATCCATGACGCTCTTGGCGGGCGCATATCTAGACACACACACGATGTCATTTCCATACTCGTTGGTGCCACTCGAAAGAACTTCCTGTTCGGGTGCTGACCCGATCATCGGGAATCCCATCACCGACGCCCCGACAGGCAACGTTTAGAAGTGTCGGATACTCGATGGCCGTCCAACTCCGACATGCACACAGCCCCGTGTCGGATTGAATCAAGCAGAATAGTATCGCTTACTCCGTACCCTCAACCAATCAATATCTCGTGTTGCCCGTGATTGACATTAGTCTCAACCTTCGTCCGGCGCCCTCAATACACTTCCCGGCACCGCCCCTCACAAATTCGTCAACATGATCAGCGCGTGAGCTCACGGATATATGGCCAGTTGCTAAATGAATGCGGTGTTATGGCCCCGAAAAAGAATCGCCATGACGTGCTGATGCAAAAGACCAGACTGAGCAGTGCCCCAGACTAATTGATGTCCCAAGGGCAAGGTTGTTGAGTGGTCGCGTGTCCAGGGCTCTCCAACCAACCGGGTGCCGTTTTCCCTGCCGAACACTGGGCAACGCCGTCCTGTTTTTTTTTCTTGGCCGTGCAAAGTCCGCCGACGACGCGCGGCAGGCCCCGTCCAATTAATACTCCGGATCGGCGCCCAAATTCCCGGCGACCACAAAGTGCTACAAACAACGTTGAGCAATTATTTCAGTAAAAATAATTTTGGCCGTGAGTCCTGGGAAAGGCTTGTGCAATGGAGAGAAAAGGCAAACCCTATAGACAACCTTTATTTTTAAGCATCAAACTGCTGGGACAAAAAAAGTTTCCTGGCATCCCATGTCCGTCGAAGAAGCACCGTAGCCGATGAGCCGTGATTGGACTCCGGCATAGTCGGGTGGAGGGCTTCGGAACATCGGCTAGCAGTTGACATGAGCCAATCCAAAATACCATTAATTCGAACCATTAACAGAAGCATACTCGCCAAGAAATCTAATAGATGTATGTTTGGGGAAGATGGCGATGAAGCTACAAGTGGGTAGCGAAGAGATCAGAGCTACACTAGCATTGCAACCGAGGAAAATCACTGGGGCAGGCGTCCTTCATACCACCACGTGCGTAACGTCGCAAGGATCGTCCATCTGCTCCTCTGGATATGTCGTTTCCTCCATTCAACGTCTGTCATTACTCAGAGATGTTCCTGAGTTCATTCGGGTTTCCTGAGCAATTAGTGAACGGATTCACCATTTGCGCACCAACATCGGCCAGTTGAATGTATTAGGAGGGCATCCATGCTGAGACTGGAAAATAGCCCCTGTCTTTTATTCGCTGTCCTTTTTGATTGATGCAACGCGATATATGCTGTTTTATAGGATGAAGTCGGAGTTTATAACATTTATGTGACCCAATGGTTTGCGGATCTACAAATGGATGTGAACGGGTAGGATCCGCGCATCAATTCAAGCCCATGTAATAAGAGTTTCCGCCAGATTCCTTATCAGAAATAGAGCCATTTTAGATAATTGCAAATCTCATGAGCCATTTCGCATCGAATCAGGAGTCAATGATGTGACGGGGATTAAATGCAGCCGGTAGGACTACCCAGCCCAAAGGCGGCCTGTCAAAGGTGAAACCACGAATGGGACGAATAGAGATCAGGTCTTTTAAAAAACACTTTTTGGAACTATAGAAAATTGAGAACAAATAAACCTTTCAGAGTTGCCATGCCATCCTAACGGAAGATCTCGTGTTCATGTATTCTGATGGGACTAGTCTAAATAGATTGCGGGATTTTTGCAAAGCTTAATATAACCAAACAGCACACCTTCTGTCAACAATCCCTGTGATGATTCAATCACACAATCGGTTCTGTGGTCTAGTTGGTTATGGCATCTCGCTAACACCGAGAAGGTCCCCGGTTCAATCCCGGGCGGAATCACATTTTTGGTGGTTGAAGCCATTTCTTTTTGTCAGCGAAGTCGTGTGCTACCTGGTCCAGCAATAGACACGATCTCCAGCGCTGCCTTCTTTTTTCGAAAGAGGGTAACAAAATAGGTAGATACTAAATAAGATGGGATACAAGACGTATAGCAATGTGTGACGATTCAATACTTGAGGCATGGCCGAACTCATAACATGCACGAACAATGCGACACCATTTTCCATAGAACGGGCTTGTTCCGTCCCAATTTTGGGCCAAAATATCTACTATTTTAGCCTTCTCCATTTCTTAATCAGTTAAAGTTCGATTGTAGAATTGGAACATGTCAGCATCAACAACGATGGCTGCATTGACTAGTCTTCTCCCAGACTTGAGCGCCTACTTCGAATACAGCTTTCGCCTGATCACCTGTCTGGAAGCGCTTGTCCCAATTCTGACATCTCTATTGAGCTTCTTACTATTTGCATACTTCTCAAACGGCAATGCGAGAACAATGACATAACTTGTCCAGAACAGTCGAGGCACTTAAAGAGCACAGCGAATGGATGTGGACAAACATGAATGGCTTCTCACTGCATAGACAACACTGAGCGGCACATTTGTTTTATTTGTATCAGCACACAGACCGATTTATTTTTATTTTTAAAAAAAACAACCTTAACATTTCACAACATCTATCGTAAATATTAAAATTCTAAAAGCCCAATCAGGATGCTCACACCCTCTTGAAGAAGTAATTGTAGCCCTTCTCGACCATCTGGACAGCGCGCTCGGTAGCATCGTCGAGGTTCTCCTTTGGCAGGCCCAGGACGTCATTGTCCAGCCCCCTCCTGGACTCGTAGTCCCCGTCGCCGTTGGGGAAGAAGGTGCGGGCGTACATGGCCAGGACGCGGCCCAGCATGTCGCCCTGCTCGAGCATGGCCTTGCCGCGCTCCCAGCGGGCCCTGGAGCCCTCGTGGTCGATGGTCCAGTCGTCGTCGGTGGTGCCCGTGACGCGCTGCAGGCTGTCGAGCATCTCGCGCTGGGAGACGAGGAAGCTGGAGATGTACAAGGGCTTGTTGCGCCACGAGGACACGGTGGGGGATGCGTCACCCTCATCCTCAGGGAGCTCTTTGAGGCTCAGGAGCGAGGCCAGCGCGCGGCCGCACTGCGCCCAGGTCGACGTGTTGATGCGCGTCCGGCCGTCGTCGTACAGCGTCGCCCTGCGCGCGGCGATGTCGAAGCCGTACCACTCGGGCGCCTGGGCCGTCGAGAACTCGTACCAGAAGGAGCAGACCATGGCGATCCACGACGACACGCCCGCGTCCTCGACCTGCTTCATGCCGGGGAGCGCCGCCTCGCCCGTGAAGTTTTCCCGCGCCAGCCTCTCGTTGGTCGGGTCCGACCCGTACACGTTGGGCATGACCCACGGGACGCCCGCCTTGGCCGCCGCCTTGATGATCTTGGCCTGGGTGTCGGGGGGAGCCGTCACGGACATGGAGATGGCCAGGAACTGCTGGCCCCTGAGGGCCTCGACCAGCGAGTCTTCGCTGTCGTAGTCAACCGAGGCGACCTTGACGCCGTCGGGGATGGCGCTGCTGCTGCCAGTGCGGCTGATGGCGGTGACTGTGTGCTTTCCAGTCTTGACGAGCTCCTCGGCAAGGAACCTTCCGATAGATCCTCCAGCCTTTTTACTGTGTTAGCGAGAAGAAGAAGAAGAAAAAACTCCTTATACAACTCTCGTCCAAGGGGTAGGTTTGGGCAAACTCACGCCGACAATGGCAACTCGCTCAATCTTGTTGGTGAAGCCCTCAGGCTGGTCCTTGGCGTACTTCTGAGACATGTTGGTGAGGGGGAGATGTTTGTTTTTTGGAGTATTTAATTGTTTTAACCACTTTGGATGGCTTAAACTGTGCCTTTTGTAGGTGTTGATTGCTTTGAGAGATGTTGAAGAAGATGCTGATGATGATCCAGCTTCAATTTTTCGACGAGAATTCAATCTGATTTATACACCAGGACTCAACACAACCACCACTGGCCCAATTACCAATATGCCGTCTCGCATTGTGCCGTCTTCACTCAGGAGAATGGCCTCGGACTCTCTCCTGCGTCACGGATTTTGTCATCCAATGTCCGGAATCGACGATTTCCCAAACGGGAAGTGCGATCTCCCGGCTGGAGTGGGTCGCGCTAGTGAGGCGACCAATCAGAGGGTCGCTCTATACGACGCTGGGTTTAGAGACCAGCCCTCAACGCCCAGCGGAGTTACGAGACGTAGCTAAATCCGCTTCGCGACAGCCTCAAAGTGCAATGACTCCATCAGTGTCTCGCAATAAGCGTGAGTTATGCGTCCCCAGTCTCTTGAATGGCTGGAGATACAGCGGAGGCCGAGCTGTATTGCCGAGCGTCTCACCTCGGGCATTCCGTCATTGCGCTGATTCCATGGGTTTCTCTGATTTGGATGCCTAATTCATGCCCTATCATCTAGTTGCAGACTATGCCGGTAATGTATCGTGCCTGAATTGTCGTATCTCACACAAGCGGTCTGCCTAGATTGTCGTCTCTCTGTGTTTGAAATTAGTATAGGGTAGGTAAACAACCTTGAGTCCATCAACGCTTAACAGACATCTGACTTGAGCAGAATATAATCTCAAATCACAATTCCCTCCATGTGATGGTATTTTATATCTAGGATCGTGGACAGGAATATAAATCGTGTCAACAGTCGACATGATGCTTTTTACGAAGCAAGGTATGCACACTGGGCCATGAAATTATCTCCCTCAATGCTTCTCTTTTCTCCACCACTCATCATCATCACATCAGAACTTGAGCGGCAACGATTATTGGCTTCAATAGGGCCTTCTATTTGTATTTTACTATCATTTTATTTTGTATTTTCCATGTAAGCATCAACCATGGAGTCGTAAACATGATCCCCTTGGGCATGTAAAATTTGCTGGCCAAATTATGCTCAGGCTTTGTGGTCCTTATCCCGTGTCCTCTTGCGCGGGTGCAAGCCACGGCGTTTCTCTGAGCGCTTAGTTGGTTCAATCGGGCATCAGAGCCCAAGGTAGCCATAAGTTAGATCATAACGAGATAACGCGAAATGATCGGCGTGTAGATGTTCGGTGCATCTTTTGGTTCCTTTAGTCCTGTCTGGCAGGGTCAAGCTCAACCTTGTTCTTGGTGACGGCATCAATCTCAGCCATGACCTCGGGGGTCAGCTTGTCAAGGATTTTGAGGGCAGCAACGGTCTGATCCAGCTGCTCAGGGCGGCTGGCGCCAGTGATGACGCTGCTGACGTTGGGGTTCTTGAGACACCAAGCAATGGCGAGCTGGGCTTGGCTGATCTCCAGGCGGTCGGCGATGGGCTTGAGCTGGCGCACCTTCTCAATCTCCTCCTCCCAGCTGTCGGAACCAATGGTGCCGCGCATGTACTCGGCGAACTTGTCCTTGCTGGAACCGAACCGGGAGTCCTTGGGGGGCTCGCCGTTCACAATGTCGTTGTACTTGCCGGAGAGCAGTCCCATTTTGATGGGGCTGAAGGTGGTGAGTCCAAGACCGGTGCGCTCGTAGAGGCGCTGGTACTGGCCCTCGACCTTGTCACGGACCAGCATGTTGTAGAAAGGCTGCTCTGCAATGGGGCCGATCAGGCGCAAGTCGCGGGCAATGCCAACCTAAAAATTCATGTTAACCTCAAAAAGTTGTGTATGCCGAAATGACAGGCAACTTACGGCTTCCGCAATCTCATCAGCACTCCATTCGGAGGTACCCCAGTAAAAAGCCATGCCCTTCTCAATGACATGGTTGAAGGCGCGGACAGTCTCCTCCATAGGAGTCAACCTGTCCGGGCGGTGAGCGTAGACAATGTCGACATACTTGAGCTGAAGACGCTCAAGAGAAGCCTCGAGTCCCTCGACAATGTGCTTGCGAGACAGACCGTGGTTGTTGACCAGGATCTCACCGTTGACAGCACCCCAGTTGATCTCTGGACTTAATTAGCATGTGATTTTCGTTTTTGTTTTTTTTTGAGGCTAAAAAGTCAAAGTGACTCACTGGTGCTAATGACAAGGTCACTTCGCTTCCATCCAAAGTGCTTGAGGGCTTTGCCCATAACAATCTCAGCCTGGCCAGCAGTGTAGTTCTCGGCAGTGTCGAAAAAGTTGATGCCGAGATCGTAGGCCTTCTTCATGCAGGCGAAAGCCTCCTCGTCCTGGGCATAGCCTCCGTAGGTCATCCAGCTACCAAGGCCGATGGCAGACACATGCAGTCCCGACCGGCCGAGCCGGCGGTAGACCATGCCAGTGTTTCTAGGTTCAGGCCACGCCATTGTGCAGGATGTTGACGACAGAATGCGAGTCGCTGAAGGTGGTGTAAGTTGCCAATAGTTGTGTCTGACCCCGGCCAGAAGTTGGTGAGGATGAGAGCCTCTTACAGGCGCTGCGGGGCAGTTGGCGGAGAAATTCTCGGACTTGTCTTCGGCCCAAAAAAAAAAACGTGGGGTATGCCTGCGAGTCCGCATCCTGGTCGGATGTGGACATGCCCGATTGCGCAAGAGGAACCCCGGATTGTGTCATTTTCATGGGTCAAAAAAAGTAGATCGGCTCCGGCCGGGCTTAGCCAGTCTCACATCCACATCAACATGCAACCGCCGGCTGATCTTTGTCGGCTGTATCCCGTGGCATTGACTCGAGCAGCATGCGAGTGAGCGGCGAGGGAGACCGGATGAGATATCCCAAATCGAGAGGCGCCCAGGATATTTGGGACGCATGCTCTTCCATAAATTGGTACGTTGGCATGGTCGTGTCAGTCGAGGTTGTGAGCACGTCAATTGCTTGCCACGTCGTTTGCTGGTTAATATTGAAGACGACATCGTCCCTTGACATTTCCTCATTTTCGGGCGCTGACAGAAGGCCCGTTTCGGATGCAGCCTCTATCTTCATGGTCAGCAGCGACAGAAGGGTGCGGTTGCCTCCTCGGGATGAAGAGAGAATGTCGCGTAGACGGTGCAAGATGGGGCCTGGCCGTTCGGTTGTCGCAGATGGGTGGTTGCTGGCCATGGCATCGATGACCGCAGTCGCAATCTCAAATGTTTTGAACTCCTAGGGTCCCCGTGTTAGTAATCATTCGAGTCGGTTTCTCACTGCGCAACTTGCCAGAGTAGGACCATGTGACTCCAGTGCCGTAGCTGGGAGTTGCGAGACCAAGGCTATGAAGTCTTTGGCTATAGAGACGGGGTTCATCGAAGGTATCACAATGCCGAAGCGCAACGCAGCGCGCCACAGAACAGCCCGCATCCACTGGCGTGTAACAAACATGTCAGCCCGCTGCACGTCATTTATTGGGCCCCAATCATCGTCTCCAACCGAGTCGATCAGTTTTTGATGGAGCAGTTCGAGGCAGCTGTGTGCGACGGTGGCCATGTTGGGCACATCCGAGTCCGCATTTCGCAGTATCTCAAAGATGCCGGATTGGTCAAATACCCAAAATAGGTGCACAAGCTTGAGAAAGGCGGGAAGGACTTGGGCTTGATCATCGGTTCCCCCAAACCAGGGAAACAAAATATTAGGCTTCAAGACTATAGGCAGTTTGTGTAGGAGCGCTACGCCTCTATGGAGAGAGAGTCATGGGAGTTAGTTGCGGCAGGACTCAAGAGCGGGGTTTCTTTCACACGAACCGTTCCGTCACGAATAGTAGCCATAGCACCCGCCTCGACACTTGCTGGTCGGCCTCGGAGAGGGAAGCGTAGGTTGATTCACGGTCAAGACGGAGGATTTGAGCCTGGGTGATGGCTTCTCTCAAGTAAACGAGAGACTTTGTGCCGCCGGCGGAGGCGTTCTCATGATATATGTGGAGAAAGAAAGATATGCGCAGGCTGTCTAGGAGATCGAGCCCGTCACCTCGCCCACTTGCTTCGGCCTGCTCGACCTTTGGTTGCCAAGGGGTCTCGAGCTTCAGCTGCGCAACTGCGGCAAGGGCAACTGCGTTTGCAAGGTGCCTTGCAGGATTGATCTGGCTGGGCGTCTCCAGCAGTTTCCGCTTGAGATCGGGTGCATCAACGACGGGCCAGATGGGGAACAACCTCTCGGCATATATGTCGAGTATGCTGATCAGATGGGGTAGCTCCTCGATCAGTGGAGTTGCCTCGACCTTGTCCTTGTCCCTGGACGGGTCGGTGCTGCTGCTGCTGGCCAGCGGCTCTCCGCGGCGCTTCCGCTCAATCTTGTCGATGGTCCTGGCCCTCAGGCCTCGCGGGCCGCGAGTGGCCTGGAGCCGGTTGAAGGTGCACTCGATGCCCGCTGCGACGCAACCGTTGCAGGGTGGCACCTCTGTGCAGCGAATCTTGCGAACCTTGCACGAGTCGCAAGCCCGTCGTGCTAGCCTCGGGCGAGAGCCGGCGGCGCTGCTGGTGCTGCTGCCATTGGCACTCGAAGGTGGAGGAGTCGGCTGGGACCGAGACCGAGACTGCGGCCGCGGGTGCGACTGGGACTGCGGCCGGGACTGAGACACGGGGGACTGCTTCTCGGGCTGCTGCTCGGGCTGCTGCTCGGCCGGAGGTGAGGGTGTCGGGGGAGCCATGGCCGCCTCGAGGGGACTCTTAAGGTCAATGGCCGCGTAAAAGTTGGAGAAGGGCACTTCCCATGCTGCCAAACATAACCAGACAGTTAGCCTTCTAGAAGCAGGCAGATCCAACCAGAGTGACGCCGCACTAACCTTGCGTCCAGTCAATCGGTATCATTGTGGTGTATTGGTGGCAATGACGTGATTACAGGTCTGAATGTCGAGATCTCGCTCCGCTGTAATTACCCCGTAAAAAGCGACGATTGAACTCCCCGAACCATTCCCCACCCGGGCAAGAAAAAAAAAGCCAAGTTCGTACCCTGTCCAATTTTTTTTCACCTTCTCCTCAGCGGAGTTGGCCGCTGTAAACAACGCTTTCTTCAGTGGAGTCTTTAGCGGCCCAAGAGCAAATTTGGCACCGAGGAATCATGCGCTGCTCTCTCCAGCCAGTGGGCCGCTACCCACTGATTTTGGTTGACGCCAGCAGCAACGTTTCGGCCGCGCGGTGTGCACGTTTGTGGCGGGTGGGGGGGGGATAGAAAGAGTCGTTCCATGACGATATCCTCGCAAGCGACGAGTCAGGAATGCCCTCAGATAGTGCTCCGGTAGCGGCTGCAGGGCGGTGTGCTTTCTTTTTCCTCTTTTTTTTTTCTTCTCGTTGCCATCGACGCCGTCACTTCTGGCGGCCCAACTTTGACCACATGACCTCGGCACTCATCCCAAGCCGTGAACTCCCCGAAACGCGGGGTTGGATGACCTGGGGAAACATGGCATTACACTTGGGCCAAACCAAAAAAAAAAAATGGAAGAAAGAAAGAACACAACACAGAGGAGCAGCAAAACATGCAATTGAAGACCAAACAATTTGATATCAAATTCGCACTACAATCGTAGCTGTGTTAAAATTTTACGCTAATTTCTGGGTTTCCTTTGCCATTCGTTTTGAATCGTCCCTCGTTGCCTCATTCAGTTTTCCTATTAAATCCCGAGAGCCTCCCGGCGGCCCTTGCTCTCCACGTCCAGGTACGGCGCCTCGCCCAGGCTGCAGACGCGATCGCCAGCGCGGGCGGCCTCGTAGTCGTAGGTGGCCGTGTGGAAGGTGGAGCGGTTGTCCCAGATGGCGCAGTCGTTCTTGCTCCAGCGGTACCTGACCTGGGCGTCGTGGTTCTGCGTCACCAGGTTGAAGAGGTAGGCCAGCAGCACGTCGCTCTCGTCCCTGGAGACGCCGTTGATGCGCTTGGTGAAGCCCCGGTTGACGTAGACCGACTTCCACCCGGTCACCGGGTTGGTCCTGACGACGGGGTGGACGGCCTTGAGGTCGCCGCCCTGGTTCAGAGGCGAGCCGCGGATGCCCTTGCGGAGGGGGTTCCCGAGGCGCTCGGCCTCGTCGTGGAAGAAGGAGGCGTCGTGGGTGGCGGTCAACCCCTCGAGGAACTTCTTCATGGGCTCGGAGAGCCGGTCGTAGACCTCGTAGCCGGAAGCCCAGAGCTGCATTGCAAATAAGCTCGTCAGCGCCGCAGAGCCAAGCGCCGCCGCAGCAGCGATCAAAAGGGTGGTGGTGGCCACTTACAGTATCTCCACCGGTAGCCGGCAGGGTGTGGATCTTGAGCATGGCATAGTCTGAGGGGGCCTTCTCAAAGGTGCTGCGTCTCTCCGTGTCAGTCGTCTGTGCTCATCTGCAGCAGCAAGGGTGGGTTGGGTGGTGTGGTACGCACATGTCGCTGTGCCAGCCGGCGCTGGCGAAGCGGCTCACGTCGCTCAGTTGATGGGTCAGGCCGCCGCCCTTCTTCTGCTTCTCGCTGGAGATGACGCTGATCTGGTCGCCCAGCTCGCTTCCCTCCTCGGTCAGGGGGTGCACATGCAGGCCCGAGCTAGCGGGACAACCACCCAGCTCGGTGAGCCTGAGCATAAATTCCTTCATCTCCACGGGGGTGACATCCTGGTTCTTGAGGAAGACGACGCCGCGCTGGGAAACGGTGGCCGCCAGGTCGCGGATGTGGCGCTCATCCCACTTGAGCAGGTCGCGGATCTGGAGGCCATCAAACTCGCGGCCGATGGCAGGGGTCAGGTCGGCCTGCTTGATGTTGTCCAGGCTGCCCGTGTAAGTCAAGGGCTGCGAGATGCGAGGGCGGCTCTCGGCGTTGCCGCCAAAGATGTTGCCGTCGAGGACGACCTCGTCCTTGTTGGGAGCTACCGAAGGCATGTTGAAGGATCGAGTGAAAAATAAAAAATGTATCTTGATCAGGATGGAGTTGAGGGGATTCAATTAGCCAAGAAAAAGGCGTGGACAAGCAGCAAAAGAGTCAATGCGTTTGAGTTGGGGGGGGGGCCGTCTGTGAGGCTCTCTCGTTGCCGAACACCGACTTGGGTCTTATTCCTTGTGTGCAAAACGGGCAATGGCGATATGGTATAATAGCTACAACGGGCGGCTCACAAGATCAGGCTATTCCCAGAGGGCATCGTGGACCGTTAAATGCACCGGGCAGCGTCGAATCAAGAGGCGCGCGAAAGGCGACATCGGGCCAAGTTATGGCATGCCCAAGACCGGAGACAGGGCGGAGAAATTCTCGGAGAGGTGACGCCAGGCCATGGACGGCGACGCACCCCACAATCCCAGGCCGGCAGGTCATTTTTGCCGCTAGAGGGACATTCTGCAGCCAATACGAGCACGACATATTCGATTTGCAGCGCCTGGGGGGGGAGCCATTCGCAAGGCGAAGGGCATTCCCGGGTGAGTCGAGTCCGGGGATGCCCAGAGGCCCTTGGGCCCTCGACCTCTGGCTGAACCGTGCAACACACGCGCTTGCTGACGAGGTCGCCTTTTGGGGAGTAAAGCCGCCGGCGGGGTCTGACTGAGCCTTGGGGCCATGGCCAGAATTGGCTTTCACCCCTTCAATGGCGTGCCCCGTCGTGCCACACCCGTTCGCCAGCGTGCCGGAAGGGCCAGACGGAGCCGCTCCCCGGACGCTGGCAGCGCGGGCCACCAGAGTATATATCTCGAAATGAAGTCCCTGAATTTAAGTTGAGTGACATCGCAGCCGGTTCTTTGCTCGTTCGCCTCTGCAGCCCGCCCAGTGCTCTTCCACATTGCCAATTGACTCGATTCGAAGCGGGCCTGTCGTCGACTGCAACGCAGTCCCCTCCCCTCCCCTCCCTCCTCCAAAAATCACAATGGGCACTAGTTCAGACATCGAGGCGCGTCCGGCCGACATCAAGCGGGCCTCGTCAGCCGACATCTCAAAGCACCAGGTCGAAGTTGGCCGTGAAAACCTTCACTCGGCCCTTCCGCCACTCGAATCGTACGAGGGCAGCCATCGCTGGGATCCGACCGCCGAATGGAGCCCCGAAGAAGAGAAGAAGGTCGTTCGAAAAACCGATATTCGACTCCTCACATGGCTCTGCCTCATGGTAAGTTCCATCATGCAAGAAGACGCCCCCGCTGGGCGCTAGTTCCCCACAGTCGATCAGTTCCGCTAACAAGGGGGCCCAGTTCTTTGGCCTGCAACTGGACCGAGGTAACATCAGCAATGCCCTTGCGGACAACCTGCTGGAAGACCTTGGACTGACCAGCGATGACTACAACAATGTCAGTTAAGAGCCAATGCCTGAGAGTTGTGTCGCTGCACCAGATCCTAACCCCCAAGTTTAGGGAACAACCATTCAGCTCCTTGCTTTCCTCACTGCTGAATTCCCCGTTCAGTTCCTCACCAAGAGATATGGTTTCAAGAATGTCTTGCCCAAGGTACGAGAAAAATTCCTGTTTCGGACCTAGCCTGTAAGCAGAAGCTAACAAAGCCTTCTCATAGCTCATGGTTGCCTGGGGCCTCGTTTGTAAGTCATGATGAAACTAACAGCCGTTGGCTGGATCCGAGCCTTGAACTAACAACGCCACCGCGCAGCTACCTTTCAGGCTTTCATGACTGGACGAACCGGCTTCTATATCACCCGTGCTCTTATTGGTCTTTGCGAGGGTGGTTTCATTCCCGGTGTCATTCTCATGGCCACCTACTTTTACACCACCAAGGAACTGTCAATCCGCCTGGCAGCCTTCTGGTCCACCCTCAACGTTGCTCGTTAGTATTTTGGCCCAGTCAATTCAGCCAGGAAAGATGGAAAACTAACTGAATTAATAGGTGTCATTTCCGCCCTGCTGGCTGCCGGTTTCATCGAGATGCGAGGCGTTGCCGGCCGCTCCGGCTGGTTCTGGCTTCTCCTTCTTGAGGGTGTCCTCACCGTCGTCATTGGCTTTCTGTCCATGGCCTACCTCCCAACATCACCCACCGGAACCGTGACTTTCTTCTGGCGCAAGCCCTGGTTCACCGAGCGAGAGGAGGTCATCATGATCAACCGCATTCTCCGCGATGACCCTGCCAAGGGTCTGACTGGAATCAAGGAGCCCGCCACCTGGAAGGACGTCAAGGGCGCCTGGACTGATCCCTCTCTCTGGGGCCTGTACTTCATCGGCCTCGTCGCTTATATCCCCGCCACTCCTGTGCAGGCTTACCTGACCCTGACCCTCAAGCGCGCCGGCAAGTTCAGCACTCTTGCCAGCAACCTGCTCACGGCGCCCTCTGCCGCCCTCCAGATCGTCACCATGCTGGGTCTGGCGTACAGCTCCGAGTACTTCAACGAGAGGGCTTTCCATTGTCTTTTTGGAGAAATCTGGTCGCTTCCCATGTTTGTCGCGCTGCTCAGCATTCCCAACGAGGGTCGCGAATGGGGTCGATTCTCCATCATCACCCTCATCTCCGGGTACCCGTACTTCCACCCCATTGTCAGCTCGTGGATCTCGGAGAATTCTTTCGACGTCAAGAAGCGAGCCATTGCTGCCGCCACTTACAACGTCATTGTCCAGATGTACGTTTGAATTCCACCTTTGCTAATATTTAATGAGTTTTTTTTAGTTTTTTTGCTGACACATTGAAATAGGGGAAGCGTTATTGGTAGCCAGATCTACCGATCATGGGATGCCCCCTACTACAAGAACGGCAACAAGGTGTGCGTCTCGATCCTCGCACTCTCCGTCGTCGTCTTCGTCCTTCAGCGCCAGTGGATCGTGCACCTCAACAAGAAGAAGGAAGCCCAGTGGGACCAATTGACTGCGGAGCAAAGGGCGGATTACCAGAACGACAAGGAGGCCAGAGAACTGGATGGCAACAAGCGACTTGATTTCCGATTTGCGTACTAGGTGGTCCTCATCATCGGCCAACCTTGGGGCGAATTTTTTGTCTGGTTCTTTCGAAGCTCGATATTTCGGCAACTATTTACTTGGATTAATCCTGCTGTCACTAAGAGTGCTGGGACTGTACATAACAAAATGAAAACAATGTGCCATAATTGTGCGCCGCTGTGTCTCGATTGCATGGATCAACAGTCGCGAAATGCGGTTAGTGGCTGATTGATTGATAAAGCATCAATTGATTCCACAAATCAATTTTGTATTGCAGAAAGCTAGCAAACGCTTCGCCCTTTTTTTTCGCATCCAAATGCAGCTCCAGCCGCGTTCTGGCCAGTGCGAGTTCTTGGCGAGGCGCCCTGCTTTCTAGTGGCAGGATGCCACTTCAAACAAGCTTAATCCCAAAAGCTCGTATTCCCGCATCATCAATTATCCGCCCCTCCTTGCACGGGCGGGCCGTTGAATCCCTTCATTTTCGGTCCAGGAGCCGAGGCTCGGTGAGCCCGTGAATAATTCATTTCGTCAGGATATCGAAATAAAATAGCTGGGAATTTCCGCCGCAGATCTGTTTCGTCATCATTCTCTCTCTCTCTCTCTTTCAACCCAGACTACACTCCTTTGCACCAGCTTCCGAACCCTTACCTCCTCCCCAACCCCCCGATTTCATCATGGGCATCGTTGGGCTCATCGCCACCGGCCTGATTGGCGTGGAACACGTTTACATCATGGTGCTGGAGATGTTTCTCTGGAACACGCCCCGGGGCCACAAGGCCTTCAGGCTGGAGCCGGCCTTTGCTGAGAAGACGACGACGCTGGCCGCTAACCAGGGCCTGTACAACGGCTTCGTCGCCGCGGGGCTTCTCTGGGGCCTGATCCACCCCGACCCTAGCTTCTCACACCAGCTCCGCCTATTCTTCCTCGGGTGCGTCGAGGTCGCCGGCATCTACGGCGGCCTCACCGTCGGCCCCAAAATCTTCAAGGTGCAGGCTGTCCCTGCTGCCATCTCTCTCGGCCTGGTTTTGGCTGGATTCTAAAATAAAAAAATAAAAAATAAAAAACTGGGTCATTTTTCTGGGTTTTGCGAGGCGCAGGGGAGGAAGCACTGATTGTGGCGGATTTTGGCGGCTGCGATTTTTCACCCTCGACTTATCTCATATTATTGCCTGCTCGCGTTTTCCCATTCTCAACCTTTATCGCTTATGAGACGCCATTCCGAGACGCCATTCGATGAGTACATCGCCATCTATCAATCCACAAGACACCAAAACCTGAGCATCGAGTGCGGGGCACTGGTTCAGTTCATTAGAAGAAAGCCCCAGCAAGGGTGGGTGCACAACAAACAGCCCTGGAAACTTCTTAAGAATACACTTTAGAAAAATTAAGAGCACATTTCTTGGGTCATTATGAGTTTAGAATTGCAAGTGAAACATAAATACGCACCTTGATTACAAACACGAATTAATACAACCCGCCAAGCTGACAGCAGCTGTAACATACCTGTAGCAGTAGATGTTGCAATGTGACCTGTCGGAAACACATAGCGGATCTTGCACTTCGATGGTGGTGTATCTATCACTCAGGTGGAGATTGTTCACCTCTGTGGACACACCAAATCGATTACCGTCATAATGGATGACAGGAACATGCTGTTCTCGAGTCAGCAAAGCTGCACGCAGTGAGTATGCGAATAACTCATCGTCTACACACAACCAGACCAAGATTCTCTTTAAGCAGGTGTAAATTTCATCCATGCTGTATCCTCACCGTTCAGGTGCTCAACGTGTTCAACAAGATATCATTCTCTCGGGTCGTACGGCGGGGCACCACTTGGCACATGCAAGCCGATGCAGTTCATGGCCTGCTGTGATTACGCGGAAGCATCGTTTTTTTCTCATGTGTATATAGGTATAGTTTGGCATTTTTAGCGGACGGAAAAGAAGGAAGTGGAAAAAGAGGGGACCGAGATCTGGCATCCGTCGCTCACCAGCCCAGATACTACATCATGTGCTTCCCACCATTAACCCATCGTCAGGGCCCGTAAATGTGTAACGTTCGTTTATGTAATAGCACGTTCGCTAAAGAAAAATGGCAACCAGTCTGCTGGATACGCATTGTGCTGCATTTGCTTTTGCCGGAGACTGTTGAATTGGTCATCGCTTCCTTTAAACAACAGCAGAAAGTAAAAGTCTTTTCGCTCAGATGATATCACCACTTGTTGGACAGAATTTTTTATTGAAAATAAAGGCAATCAATCAGATTCATCAAAAACTAGCAAACGAGAATATTCACACCAAGTAAATTCTTCAGAGACGACGCTCAACCCAAACGCCAATCACAATATCATCCATTCGTCATGCTCATGAGGCCAAGGCAGCTGCAGCCTTGGTCACAATCTTTTCGCAGAGCGCAATCAAGCTTTGCGCGTTGGTAATCTCCAAGGTCGACAGCTCGACGCTCAGAGTCGTACGGGCCCAGTTGCGGAACTCGACGGCAACCAACGAGTCCAAGCCGTAAATGCTCATGGGACGATTGGGCTCCATGGGCTCAGCAAGGCGCAGTAGCTTTGTAAACTTGTTGTTTGCAAGCTCCACAGCTGCCGCGAGGAGGGCACTGGGATCCGTCCCCTTGGTCTTGATCAGTAGCAGGAATGTCTGCAGCTCCTTGTCGTCTCGATCGCCCGACTGGGCTCCGTCTCCCTCCTTCCCGCTGGTAATGTGAAGACCGGTAAACCGAGCATCCCGGAAAAGATCGGTGTCGCCAGGCAAGGGGATCTGCATACCGGTGATCATCTGAGTAACGCTGGCCGAGCTGGGTTGACGAGCAAGATCAAGATCTTGTTGGTACACGGAGAACTCAAAGATTCTGCGCAGCTTTGCCTCATTGATAGGCGCCCATGTATCCACGTTTCGGGTAAGCTGTTTGTGCACTTCATCGTGATCAACCAAGTATCCAATGCCTTCGATGATACCCAAGTTGACCGTGGTGGCGGGCAGTCCCAGGGTGTCACGACGGTAAACCGCGAGAGCATCCAAGAAGGTGTTACCACCAGAGTAGTTAGCCTGTCCCTTCTGGCCAACGATACCAGAGATGGAAGACAGCATAGTAAAGAAGCTCAGTGGCAGCTTAAGCTCCTGGGACACAGCGTGGAGATTCCAAGTTCCTTGGACCTTGCAAGCAAGCGCTTCGTGATACTCTTGGTGAGTCATAGAGTCAAACATGCGGTCCTGTTTTACAGTCAATTTTTTTTCTTGTGTCGGTAGAAAACAGGCAAAATACTCACCCGGAGAAGCATGGCGCCCTGAATGATACCCCCAATAGGAACCGATGTTGAGCCCAGGCAGCGTCGCACATCTCCAACACTAGACACATCTCCCTTAAGAAGTTCAACAGCGCATCCCTGGGCTTCAATATCCCTGATAACACCAAGAGACTTCTCATCAGCGGAGCCGCTTCGAGACATGATGGCCAAATGCTTCGCTCCGTTCTTGGCAAGCCAGGTGGCCAGGCTTCCGCAAAGACCCTTTAAACCACCAACAATAAGGTATGAGTGCTTGGGATTCAGTGCCCGTTGCAAACTGCGCTTCGGGGGCTTGACCTGTAAAATGTTAGGTTCCATGTTCTGTATCAAACCTGCCTTAAACTTACAGTGATTTGAGCATCTTTTTTGTCGCCGTTAGAAATAATCAGCTTTCCGATGTGCCTGCCACTTCCCAGGAATCGGAAGGCATCTCCAATCTCCTCAAACGAAAAAACCTTGATGGGGTTGATTGGCTTCATATATCCTTGTTGGACAAGCTCAGACAACAGATCAAGGTGCCTGTAGCCTTGTCAGCATTCGATGCATGTCGAGAGTTAAAAGATCAAACACTTACTCTCCGACAACTCTCTTGGGGAACTCCTTCAGCGACAGATCTAATGCACGGAAAGAGGCGTTTCGTCCAAAGGGTTCCATAGGGAGTGAACGACGCTCGAGAATATCTTGTTTACCAATCTCAACCATGGTACCAGCGGTGGCAATGATGCGCCAGCTTTCCTCCAGAAGCTCGCCAGTAAGAGAGTTGAGAATGACATCCACACCGTATCCGCTAGTGGCCTCAAGCACTTGCTTGGCAAACTCGGTGCTTCGCGACGAAAAAATATGGTCATCGGGAATTCCAAATGAGTCCTTAAGGAATTGCCGCTTGTCGTCAGATCCTACGGTCGCAAATATCTATGCACAGTTAGTACGAACACGGCTTCTGGAGGGTTTCATTGATGACATACCTCACATCCCTTGTACTTGCAGAGCTGGATACTAGAGATACCAATTCCACCAGCAGCAGAGTGAATCAGCACCTTTTGTCCCTGTCGAAGGTTTGCAAGACCAAAAAGCGACTCCATGCTGGTCACGAAAACCAATGGCATCGTGGCGCCTTCCTCGAAAGACATGCTATCGGGAATGGTCATGGTGTACTCCCGGGGCGTGATAACGCGGTTTGCCAAGGTACCTCGTTCAAGAACAGCCACACGCTGGCCAACATGTCTGTCAGTAACACCAGGGCCAACGCGAGTGACGATACCGGCACCATCAAGACCAAGCAAATGCTCGTTCTCAGGGATGATTCCCATGGCCACAATGACATCCTTGAAGTTCAGGCTGGACGCGTAAATTTCGACTTCCAAATAGCCAGGCTCCAATGGCGTAACCTCACTTGAAGGAATCTCGGTCCAGTGTAAAGAGTCGATATCTCCCCGCTTTCCGGTGATGAGACGAATAGTAGACTTGGATTCGTGAAGAGACACAGTCCGTCCTTCAGATCCCTGGCCCTCAGACTGCGCAGCCTGAAGACCCTCATCAGGGAGGATTCGAGGAATGTAAAGAATACCACCACGCTCGACAAACTCAAAGTCATTGCTATCTTGGCCAGGCTTGTTCTTGGTCAATTGAAGAATGCTGTCAATTGCCTCAACTGTGTTAGGAAGAGATTCGGCGGCGTTGGTTTCAACATCGAGAGTAATAATGCTAAGCAAAGGCTCTTCAGAACGAACACTTCGGAAGACACCCTGGGCCACCGAAGAGTGAGGGTTCTTGACGACCATTTGTGCGCCCTGCGTAATCCAAAGAATGTTGCACTCTTTACGCACGAGCTCCTTGATCGAGTTCCATTGAACGTCAGTCACAGTTGTAAGAAGAGGCTGAACCAACTCATCCATAATGAGGACTGTGCTCTTAACAGGAACCTTTTCAACTGAACCAAGATGCTCTGTAAGAGACCATCCAAGTTCTGCCAGCGCTTTTGCGGCAAGTGTGGTCACTTTTGAGATGTCTGCCAAGCGAACCAGAGCAATGTCGCTACGCTGAGGGGTCTTCGGCGAAGCATTGGAAGCGACAATAACAACTCCGTGTTCATCGCCGGCAACGCTTCGGATGCTCCTGAAGCCAGACTTTTCAAGGGAGGCAAGAATGTCCCCTAGCGCTTGTCCAACATTTGCCCCATTGGCGAGTCTGTTAGTTTCCTCATTGGTGGCCTGTTTCGCCATCTGGCTTACTTCTCCATTCGATCGGATCTCGGCCTTATCGGTTCCCTGAACAAAAAGCACGGTGCCATTCTCAGAAACAAGCTTCTGGATGTTTGCGCTGAGAATATCCACCTCAACGCTTGATGAAGGGGGCAGCTTCACGATGGCAAGATCATAGGCTCCGCTGGGAGTCTCAAAGTCCGCCGATGCGGCATCTAAAAGGGTAAACTTGGCATTCGCGGACCCATTATGACGGCTCTCAGCCTCGAGAACAGCATCAGGATACTTGCTGATGAGTTGATAGGCGCGGCATGCAGCACGAGTTGCATGCTTGGATGCAGTCTTTTCAAGCCACAAACTGGAAGAGTCGTTGGGGACCAAGTTGACTTCTACTACTGCCAAATGGGGTTGCTTGTGAGCCACGAAATCAATGATATTGTGCACAGACGAGCCCTGCTTGCTCTTGACAGTATGAAGGGCAGCCTGGAGTTTCTTGGCTTTGATAAGATGACCGAAGTCTGGGTTCCAAGCGAGGCGAGTGTAAGGATACGGCTCCAAGGAAGCGTTCTGCGTCTCCAAGCGGTGATATCGCAGCCCCTTCATATCAAAGATAGCATCACCGGTCTCGGGGTTGTACACGGACGCGTATGAAGAGTAGTGAATCTTGTCCTCAAGGCGTCCTCTTCCAAGGTATTTGGCGGACGAAACAGAGAGACCAACCTCGGGAAGCTGACCTTGGGGGAATGCAGAGACAAAGAGGCTATCTACTCCGGCAGGAACGAGAAGGGTGTTGACTGCACTACGATCACCATCCCAAAGGGAAGGGGAGACGGTCTGGAAGCAACCATCCATAACCACGGGGTGGAGAGGGTAGTAGGATTGCTTCCATTTCGATTCAGGTGAAGTCAAGTTGACCAACGATCGGCTCTTGGGCTGTCCAAGAGTTGATTCGACCTGAATCTGCTTATGGAAGGATGGGCCAAAGCTGTAGCCAGCATCCCCCATAGAGCTATACCACAGCTTGGCGGATGTGGTATGCTTCAGGGGAAGCTTGAGCATCTCTGGGTCTGATGGGGGGTTCTTGAAGAGCCCCTTGTTGAGACGGACGAAACCAGTGCTGTGGCTAGTGGTCGTAAGGGCCTCGCCTCCAACTGCCGAGATAACCTCGTACTTGTACCACTTGGATTTGAGTCCTTGAGTAGGAGTAAGATTCAACATGACTGTAGCATCAGTGGCATCTTCAAGCACCAGTGCCTTGGAAAATTTGATGTCCCGAAGCTGGTAGTGGTAGCCTTCGCCCTCTAGCTCCTTCACTTCCTCCTCGGTAGCGAGAGAAAAGGTTGTCTGGTAGACAGCCTCAATGGCCATGGCAGCGTAACCAGCTCCAGGGAACACTACATCTGTGCCCATCTTGTGGTCGTTGAGCCAAGGAAAGTCGGAAAGCTTTAGCTGCTTCTTCCATGAAGGTGCAGTCCATGAAGTTCCCAGAATCTTGCTTCCCAGGAGATCATGATGCAAGAACTTGCGGAAACGCCATTCTTTACTGGCTTCGCTCTCATGCCAGTATTTGGTTGTGTGGTTCCAAGAGTAGTTGGGGAGATCAACCAGAACAGAAGGCTTGGTTAAGGTGACACCTTCAGCTTCATTAACCTTGCTCAGGGGAATATCTGCACCAGCGATGAACAAATATCCGGCCACAGAGTAAAGAGCCTGAATGGTTTCGGCGCCACGTTTGGCGGCAGTAGTGTAGGTGATGTTTGCACCCTCGTTTGAGAGGGTCTTTTTAATCTGTCCAACAGGTCCCGCAAGAGCATTGCTAGGTCCAAGTTCAATCAGGAAGTCAGCTCCGTCGTCTTGGTCCTTCATCAATTCCAAACAGGCATCTGCAAACCGGACGGGAGAGACCATGTTGGCTTTCCAGTAACCCACGCCAGTCTCACCGTCAGGAGAAATCTTCTCTCGAAGAACAGATGAGAACATCTTAACCGATCCATCAGACTTTGGAGATCCCTCGAGGCACTTGTTATCGACCAGCAGCTTCTCATAAGCTTCACTGATGGCCCCCATATACCTTGAGTGGTAGGCCAGGTTCACCTGCAGCAGTCGGGCAAAGTGGCCATCAGCCTTTATAGTCTCGCCTACGGTGTTGAGTGCATCGACTGTGCCAGCCAGGGTAAGGCTGGAGGGACTGTTGTAGCAAGCAATTTCAACAGCAGGTTTCTCACCCTTTACGTTCACAGCCTCAAGATATTGCTGAACCTTGTCAGCTCCCATTCCAACAGCCATCATACTGAGGGCCTCGGGAGTGTCTGTGGCTTGCTTTCCAGCAAAACCACGCAAGTAGGCAATCTTGATGGCTTGCTCGGGTGTGAGCAGGCCAGCTGTGCAGGCGGCAGCAATTTCTCCAGAAGAGTGTCCCACGACCGCCCGAGGAGCAATGCCCCACAACTTCAAAACCTCAAACAGAGCGAGCTGAAGAGCCGTGACAAGAGGTTGAGAAAACTCTGGGAGACGCATGTGCTCTGCGGTGCGAGACTCGGTAAGCTCGGCGTAGATAGACCAGGCTGGCCTAACATCGGGTGCAAGTTCCTGAAGAGCTTGGTCGAGTCTTTTGATTATTGAACCCGCAGTTTCAGGAAAGTTCTTGAGCAAATCGCGCCCCATCTGTGGCCATTGCGCTCCCTGGCCCGTGAAGACGAACCCAATCTTAGGTGAGTCTGTAGCTTGCTTGCCAAAAATGACTGCGTCGGTAGGAATATCATCAATCTTGGCTTCTGGCCCTTTGTTGATGACGGCAAACCCACGGTGGTACAGACGTGTTCTTCTCTCAGAGAGGGTGTAGGACAAGTCCGAAAGCTTGATGCTTACTCGAGGGTTGAGAAGGTGGGTACGCAACTTCTTGATATATGATTTGAGTGAGTCCAGGTTGTTGGCAGAGAAAACTACAACCTGCGGTCGCGATTCGCCATTAGCTGACTCGTCAATCTCATCGTCATCGTCATCAAAGAAATCGTCGCTTTCTTCAGAATAGGAGCTGAGGTACTGGACTTGAGGTTGGATGTTGTGTTCTCGAAGGTAATGCTCCGCAGCTTCCACGATTGCGTGAGCATTGGTACCACCAAAACCAAAGGAGTTGATGCTTGCACGGCGATAGTTGTTCTTACTCTTAGGCCAGTTTGTGGCAACCTTTGAAGGACGGAGGTGCAGCTTTGCAAAATCAATGTTGGGGTTGGGGGTGAGAAAGGTCGGATTACCGGGGATGATGCCGCTCTCAACGGCAAGGGTGGCTTTCAGAAGAGATGAAATTCCTGCTGCATTTTCCGAGTGTCCTATATTGCTCTTAATCGATCCGATAATCAGGGGATCATCGGCAGGATGAGACGCTTTAAAAACCAGACTAGCACCCTTAGTCTCAATCGGATCACCAGCAGGAGTACCAGTACCATGGCACTCGAGGTAACCTGTCCGGTGAAGGTCTGTGATTCCAGCCTGCTTATAAGCAGCAAGTGCAGCGGCTGCTTGCGCCTCAGAACTGGGGCTGGCAATACCTGGGGTGCGACCGTCACTGTTGGACGATGTTCCGCGAATCACAGCTCTAATGGGGTCTCCGTCACGTATTGCATCTTTCAGTCGTTTGACAAAGACACAGTTCACGGCCTCTGACTTGACGTAACCGTCTGCCTTGTTGTCAAAAGTGTGGCATCTCCCAGACTCGGAGATAGTTCCTCGCAAGGAACCAGACTCAATGGTGTGTTCAGGATCCATGTTGAGGTTGGCGCTGGCAACAATAGCACCGTCCATCATTCCTGCCTGCAGATATCTGCAAGCAACATCCAGAGAGACCAAGCCGCCGGAGCAGGCTGTGTCAATGGTCATACTATGATTGCTTTAGCCAGTGCCAAGGCTGGGGTGCGTCGAACGTTTTCGTGTATGGTCTTACCTAGGGCCCTTGATGTTCAAAAAGTGGCTGATTCGGTTACTCAAAATGGAACGACCAATACCCATCGAGATACCCCCCGCTCTGTCTTCTGGATCCCGGGCCTGGATGTCGCCAAAATCTACGTCACAGCAAGGGTTCGTCAGATTTGCTTTTTCCGCGATGGCAATATGCAAGTCATCATGCACTTACCGACTGCATAGCTGGCGACAAAGCAGCCAACCTCTTTGCCTGTTAGGCTTTCCAGCGTGACACCACCGTTCTCCAGGCACTCATAGACTACTTCGAGAATCTGGCGTTGCTGAGGCTCCATGGCAATAGTGTCTGCTCTATTGACGTTGAAAAATTGTGCGTCAAAGGCTTGTAGGTCAATGTCCTCGATAAACATGCCTCCAGGAGAAACCATGGTGTGTGTTTTGCGGGAGCCGTCAAAATGGCCCTTGATGTTGAACCGCGACTCAGGAGGTGAGTTGGAGGTGGCCACGCCTCCGTTGATGAGAAATTCCCACAGCTGCTGCGGGTTCATGCAGTGACCAGGAAGTCGACATGCTACAGACACAATGGCAATGGGCTCTTGGGCTGTGTGTGTGCTGCCGGTTCCATTCTGGAGCGGTGGCATCACCGCGCCAGCGGCAGCGTTGTGGAATGAGGCCATGATTCTATGGGCGAATTATGGGTTGGGAATAGCTCAGGAGGAAGAATAGAGTTGGAAAACGGTGGGTGTGGCCGTTTTCAATGAATTCAAAAAGCAGATCGTGGAGAACTGATGGTCTGATAGAAGGCAAGATATGATACAACGGGCCGGTCCATTAGCGAGAGGGTCAAATTGACGGTGGACCAGGGTTCTTAAACGCCCATTCATGTCCGGACGGAGCCAGGACTAGGTTGAGCAGGCAGGCTAGGAAGCATCTAGTACGGGGCAGCTAGGGCACACTCTGACAAGTCACGAATGACAGGACCAGTCCCTCTG
Organism: Calonectria crousiana; assembly: GCA_013406985.1. Lineage (NCBI taxonomy): Eukaryota > Fungi > Ascomycota > Sordariomycetes > Hypocreales > Nectriaceae > Calonectria > Calonectria crousiana. Next base: position 477,019 of record VTGD01000021.1, on the reverse strand, counting down.
ATCGGCAGCAACGGTAGTTGACAGCTGCGTGCTTTACCTCAGGTTGGTCCCTCGATCCTTCACGCCTCCCCATGAATGCCAGGGAAGGGAACTGCAGGGAACGACACTTGACCAAAGCGCCACCGCGTGCTGCTCCACTGAATGCTTCGATATGCGGATCCTTACAGGCAGAGCCCCAACTAAAAATGGTATTAGCACACGCCCGAGACAACGTGGGCGATGAGGAAGCCCGGGCTTGATCCATGGGTTGGGTAAAAAGCAGCGGCAGCCGGAGCGGTAAGGCGCGGATTCACTGCCGGAGATGACTGCCGCATGCGAGGCGGAGCCAGCTCGGGCTTTCGTGGACGGCACAGATAAGTAGGGGCCCATCTCAACGCTGTTCACTGTGGACCGGATGTTGGTTGCAGTTGCTGGACCTGTTGGTCGGATTCAATTCATACCCAAAACTCGATGATCAAAGAAACTTGACAAGGTCTAGATGCGCGAATGCGGCTGTGAGACGACAGCGGCTTGGGGTCCGCAGGCTAATTCGCAGATTCCATGTCGTGTCCCACGGTGATAGTCCAGTTTCTGGCACGGCCCCTGGCTGGTGCGAGTGGACCAGGGGAGCGGCCGTTGGGATGCTGCACGACAGAGGGTGGGGAGGGTCCAGCTCGAGCCTGCGCTGTCAGGGCAAGCCGCCCAATGGCCTCGCAACTTACCAGCAGGACGGTGCGTGGGCAAATTGCGCGTGTGGATGGGGTTGCAGTTCAAGGAAAGGCTTTGGCGCTACAGCAGGCGGACCATTCACATACCATGACCCCGGCCGAAGCCCCGGTCTGCCCGGCAAGCCACCCCCGGCATTTGTCTGTTAGCCCTGGCTGTTTTCCCACTGGGACCATGGGCCCTCTGGATGAGAGAACTCGCTCGAGCTTCGCGCACGCTGCTCGGTTGGGGCGGGTCAACGCACGCTGGCTGCTGGCGTGGATTTGGCCCAAACAATAAAAGAATGACGCAGATGCACGGGGCCGGCCCGTCGACCACGGACACCCATCCAGCCATGGTTCATGTAGCGCGCTCGCTTGGGAATGGAGCTTGTTTGATTGATTGACGAACGTTTGACCAAGGCGATGGCCATAGCATAGCCTACGGGGAGGAGCGTCCGGGGCTTGCTCCCCCTGGCTTGGACTGGAGAGGTCTAGTCAGCACGTATTAGCAAGCTAGTATCAGCAACGTCTTTTTAGCTCTTCGGGACGGAAAAGCGGCCGGTCGGCAACAATGGAGTCGGCCGTGGATCGACCCGGAATGTGCGGACACGGTCCTGGGTGATCACGGGACTCGGGTGCCAGCCATACCGAGTAAGCAGACCCAGCAGTGGCCCAGCAGGTGGTCGACCAACAGAACAGAAGTGCTAGCGAAAACCCACCCTGCATTGTTGCCTCTCCTTCTCACAAAGGAAGGCATCCTCGTGGCCCCAGGCCCTGCGGGCCCCCTGGGCCGTCAGTGAGCTTTTTCTCCGCTGCGCGTCGTCTTTGGACGCTGTTGGTCCAGTTGCTCGTTGCAACTCAGGGGGTCGCCCGCGGATTCAGTCTTCAACGCAACCTTGCTGGGGGCCCAGGGTCCGCTAGTCCCACCTAGTGCCCACGAGATATGGGTTTTGTCCGGTGGCCTGCCAGAATCCCATGGTAACGGTCCTAATTATACCTGTCCTGGCTGGGTGGTTCCTGGGACACGGCAGGGTGCATTCGGCTCTTCTGATTGAGGACCAGTTTTTAGGTCCCGGTGGTTCCCATTTCCGCTGCTCCGTGGCGCTCGACATCAGAACCAACAACGTCGTAGACGACAGCACGCTGCTACTCGCCTTCCAGAAACGACTTACCGACTTCTGTGTTGCGAAATCCCCTGCCAGCTGCGAGAATCTGTGCTCTCAATTACGGGGCTCAGCCAAGTCTGCATCTCGCCCGCAGCGCCGTCCTCCACCAAGCCGGCCTCTCGGGCAAGATTCCCAAGGTCCAGGTTCTCCTGGAACGCAATCAACGATACCACGGCGCATATCGAGCACGCTTCTAATCTCCTCTTCCTTTCCTGCTGTATCCTCTCCTCTCTCGCCCTTACCTTCCCCTCCGGTCTTATTTTCTTAGCTCCCTCCATCACCACATCACGTCGCTCCATCATGATCATCCGACATCGGGAAGACGTAGAGTTCGAAACTCTCGATGGCGTTCTTCTTCGAGGGTGGCTATTCCCCGCCCCTGAACGGGGCCCCGCTGTCATTATGAGCCCCGGGGTAAGTAGACATGAGCGTCTCAAGGGAGGTTATTATACGAGGCTGACGTTGCGATGCAGTTCAACTGTGTCAAGGAGATGCTTCTTCCTGAAGTGGCCGCGACTTTTCAGGCAGCTGGCATCACTGCGCTGGTGTATGATACCCGATCCATTGGTGCCAGTGACGGGCTTCCACGCAATGACATCAATCCGCAAAAAAACGTCGGCGACTACCATGACGCCGTAACCTTTTTGCGCAGCCATCCGCTGGTTGATCCGGCGCAGATTTCGATATGGGGATACTCGCTTTCCGGCATGGTGGCTCTGGCAGCGGCCGCATTGGACAAGAGAGTTTCGGCAGTAATTGCCTGCGCTCCCCCTTCAGATGTCGGATTTCCCCCCGAAAAGCTTCCCAAGATCCTCGCTCGCGTGCAAAAAGACCGCGAGTCGACGGTTGCGGGAAACCCCCCCTGCCAAGTGCCGCTTTTTGACAAAAAGGGAAACACCCTGTTCAAGCTCGCCGTGCCCATTTCGGACGGAGACCACAACCTCATTCGCCAGGCACAGGCATACGGGCCAACAGTCAATATTACAACGTCGATGCAGTCCTACTACCACATTGCCATGTGGGACCCCTCCAAACTCATGCACCTCGTCAGCCCAACCCCAGTCATGATGTGCGTGGCTGAGAAGGACGGCATGTGCCCGCTCGACGAAGCAAAAAAACTATTTGAAACTTTTAGGGAACCAAAGACACTTTACACGGTGGCAAACAAAGGACACATGGATTTTTTGACTGGAGAAGAGTTTCCACACATTATGGAGGCGCAAATCGAATTCTTGAAGCATCATATGGGTAAAAAAGCGGCATAGTGTTACACCGAAGAATGGCGTGCATGTATATTTTCCTACTTGGGTATTTGAGGTTGGTTATGGTTATGAAACATTTATCTATACAGATTAGGTTACTCTTTTTTATTATATATATTTTTATCCACGATGATCGGCAGATAAAACTTTCCCTACATTCTGCGCTGCCGACGTGTTGGTTGAAATGCCGATGGCTTGGGCCGTTGTTGGCTGCACGCAATCCAGATAGCTCGGAACCAGGATGTCTGTAAACCGCATGCAAGCCAACCAAGGTGCGGACAACATACATACAGTATGACTTCTTAATGCTTGCCACGGAGGTACTTCATCGCAGCATCAATACCGACTAAATTACTGTAATGCCCACAGGAAAAACAATCCCAAACGAAGCTGAGATGTTTTCTTTAGGTAAACATACTTATATAAGTATCATGTATCCAATTTGGTCAAAAATACCAAGATGGATGATCCTTGTCAAGGTGCCTACTGATAATCATTTAGGGGCTGTATTGTAGTTATGATGGCGGTGATAGTGACATATTAGGGGCGTGTCAACGTAACGGGCCGATACATTCTGTGAGTCTGAATCTACATACACTTGCAGGTGGAAAAGAAGGCCAAACTGCTATCCGCAGGGTTGTGTTGCGCGCCACACCACACCACACCACAAGAACCACCTGTGAGCAAATTCATGCTCAACCCAATGCAACTATCCCGTCTCAGGACATGTGCAGAAGATGCACAGAGCTGCAACGAACCGAGGTAGCACCCAAGTTGGGGGCTCTGCTGTATCGCATCCGACCAGGTTCCGCAAGTCTAGGGTTCCCCGCCCAAATTCAAACAAACCCTCCGGCTGCTAGCTAAATTGCCCTCAAGTTCCACCTGCCCGTCTCAGTGGGCAAGGCATCGCGGTCTATAGTACGACCCTGGAATGATTATAGGTTCCAATCCTCCGGAACGCGCATGATGTCGCAAAAAAAAAGATCTTTTCGCTGGAGTTGCCGGATTAGTCCTAGGGTGACCCTAAAGCGGACGAAGGAGCAACGCAAGCAAAGCAGTGAGCCCGTGCCTAATTTGGCGCAGATTTTGCTAGGCGATGAAGGGCTAAACTATTCCAAGTGCCAAGGTATTAACCAATTTGGTCCATCGTCGATTGCAGCTGGTCGCTGGTCGATGGTAGTTGTGAACTAATGCGTTACACAGACGGCGGCCCAAGCTCCCCAGCCTATTCCCGTACCTGAGTTCGGCGCGGGAAAACCTGGGCAGGGCATGCTGGAGCTCAGAGATGGGGCGTGTTGGAGCATCACGTTGCTTACCATCCTGCGTCGCATGCGGCTGCAAGCTGCAAGCTGCAACCAACAATTCGGCATTCCGTCCAAGGAATCCAATGGCCCCGAGCCGCCAGGAGAACAATCATGGCGACAACTTCATTTGCAGACGGCCTCTGGCGCCCACTGCGTCTTTTCTCAACGACCCCCCGGCAGACGCCGCTGCGGGCCGCTGTCGCAGCTCTCATGAGGCCATCCTTCCACAGCTCCTGCAGCAGCTGCGTTTCCAGCGTCTCGCGTGTTTCGAGTGCCCCCAGCGTCCCCATTGCGCGTAGTGGCTGTGGTCTCGGAGCCGCGCCGCCAATAATCCGTGCCATCCATTCCAGGTCGCTAACCTCACTGCCCCTCCCCCGCATAGCTCCCACCTCGTCCCCGTCACCGTCCCCCAGCAGCTACCCCTCGATTCACCCCCAACAACCTCTCGTGTCAGCGTTCGACATCACTCGATCTCGATCTCGGTCCGCCGCCGCCGCCGCCCCTCGTCCTCTTCACCGGTTCCGCAGCTTGGTCTCGCTTCAGCAGCAGCGTCACTGCTCTTACAGGAGAGCCATGTATCGCAACGGAACCGACGCCGCCAGCGCCACCCACGACATCACCCAAGGCCGCCAGGTGCTGCCCAAGAATGTCAAGCCTCTGCACTATGATCTGACTCTCGAGCCCGACTTTGAGACGTTCAAATATGAGGGCACCGTGGTCATTGACTTTGACGTCGTCGAGGACTCTAGCTCCATCTCACTCAACACGGTCGACCTAACCATCCATGAAACCATCATCGAGTCTGGCGGTGCCACCATCACGTCTTCCCCCGAGCTCTCATACAACAAGGACACGCAAACCACAACCATTGCCTTTGAACAAAAAATATCAGCGGGACAAAAGGCGAGGCTGACACAGCGCTTCACGGGTACTCTCAATGATGATATGGCCGGCTTCTACCGTTCATCTTACAAGGACAAAGATGGCAACGACAAGTACATTGCCACCACCCAGATGGAGGCGACTGATGCCCGTCGTGCATTCCCCTGTCTCGACGAGCCCGCTCTCAAGGCAACTTTCACCGTGACCCTGATCGCAGACCATGATCTCGTCTGTTTGGGCAACATGGATGTTGCTTCCCAGAAGGATGTCGACTCTAAGATTACTGGCAAGAAGCGAAAGGCTGTGACCTACAACAAGACTCCCATTATGTCAACCTATCTTGTTGCCTTTGTCATTGGTGATCTCCAAGTCTACGAGACCAACAACTTCCGTATTCCCGTTAGAGTCTACTGCACACCCGACCAAGACATCAGCCACGCCGTCTTCTCGGCTGAGCTTGGCGCGCGAACTCTCGAGTTTTACGAAAAGCAGTTTGGTAGCAAGTACCCCCTGCCCAAGATGGACATGGTCGCCGTCCCCGACTTTGCCGCCGGTGCCATGGAGAACTGGGGTTTGATCACCTACCGAGTCGTCGATCTCCTTCTGGATGAGAAGACCAGCAGCGCAAACACCAAGAAGCGTGTAGCTGAGGTTGTGCAACACGAGTTGGCCCACCAGTGGTTTGGTAACCTAGTTACAATGGATTTCTGGGATGGCCTCTGGCTGAAGGAAGGCTTTGCCACGTGGATGTCGTGGTACTCCTCGAATGAATTCTACCCTGAATGGAGGATTTGGGATGGATATGTCATTGATGACCTCCGCTCTGCTCTCAGTCTTGATTCGCTGCGTAGCTCTCATCCCATTGAGGTTCCCGTCAAGCGTGCTGACGAGATTAACCAAATTTTTGATGCCATCTCATACCAGAAGGGCTCTTGCGTGCTCCGCATGATCTCCAAGTACCTTGGAGAGGATGTATTCCTAGAGGGTATTCGACGGTACCTCGATAGACATGCCTACAGCAACACGGAAACCACTGACCTCTGGGCTGCTCTCAGCGAGGCCAGTGGCAAGAATGTCAAGAGCGTGGCTGACATCTGGACCAAGAAGGTCGGCTACCCGGTCGTCACTGTCACGGAAAATGAGGCTGAAGGCACCATTCACGTCAAGCAGAACCGCTTCTTGAGGACAGGCGACGTGAAGCCCGAGGAAGATGAAGTTCTGTACCCCGTTTTCCTCAACCTTCGAACCAAGGCTGGCCTTCAGAGCGATATTACGCTCAACACTCGTGAGGCCACTTACAAGGTGCCTGACTTTGACTTTTTCAAGATCAACTCAGGCCAGTCGGGCATTTACCGCGCCTCATACACCACAGACCGACTCCAGAAGCTTGGCCAGAACGCAAAGGTCGGTCTTCTGGAGGTTGATGACCGCGCGGGTATGATTGCCGATGCAGGCGCTCTCGCCGCCGCCGGCTACCAGAAGACATCCGGCCTGCTGTCTCTCCTCCAAGGTTTTGACTCTGAGAATGAGTACATTGTCTGGGATGAACTAAGCCTTCGTGTGGCTTCGCTACGAGATGCGTGGGTCTTTGAAGATGAAAAGACGACGGAAGCGCTCAAGACGTTCCAGCGAGAATTGGTTAGCAAGAAGGCGAACGAGCTCGGCTGGGATCTCACAGACAAGGACGATCACATGACACAGCGATTCAAAGCCCTCATGTTCGGTAGGGCCGCCATTGCTGGTGACGAGAAGGCCAAGGCTGCTTCGTTTGAAATGTTTGAAAAGTTCATCAAGGGCAACAGAAGCGCGCTCGAGCCCAACCTGCGAGCCGGTGTTTTCGCTGTCGTATTGGCGTACGGTGGCGAGGCCGAGTACAACGCCATTGTCAAGGAATACGAGACTGCCAAGCAGAGCAGCGAGCGAAATACTGCGCTTCGAGCACTCGGCTTTGCCAGCGACCCCAAGCTCATCCAGCGAACGCTCGAATACACGCTCAGCAAGGAGGTCAAGACACAGGATCTGTACCAGCCCATCAGTGGGCTTCGATCCCACAAGGCGGGCATTGTGGCGCTCTGGGCCTGGGTGAAGGAGAACTGGGGTACTCTCACCAAGAGACTGCCACCTGGCATGTCTCTGATCGGTGACGTCGTTGCCATGTCCACCAGCTCCTTTACGCATGAGGAGCAAGCTGAGGATGTAAAGCGCTTCTTTGCTGAGAAGGGTACCAAGGGCTTCGACCTAGAACTAGCCCAGAGCCTCGACAGCATCAAGGCCAAGCAAAACTGGTTGGCAAGGGACAAGCAGGATGTAGAGGAGTGGCTTGCCAAGAACAAGTTCCTGTAGAAGCTTGGTTTCGCACCTGACATGGAGTCAAGGACAATTGCATTTTAGAGCATGTGTAGCACTCATGTCCCAAGCATTTCAATGAGCAGGGAAAAGAAAAAAGAAATGATCAATGAAGTACCAGAATGCTTTGCAACGGGCAATGATGTCTGCAATCCAAGTTCCAGGTTGTACCACAGAATTGCATCGACGGTCCAATAAGCCGGGCATCATTAACAGATGTGAGCCTACTTAATTATGAGAACCATGACCAAACGCGAAGCCTATAAGAATAGCCAGTCACATTTCTTCTTCAGCAATATCAGGTATATTCACGTGTAATTCCACAGCGTTGTCATTTTTGGCCCGTTGTACCCAAATTCGTAGTGAAGAAGAATGTCATCTCTTGATGTGTCTGTTATACATGTACAAGTATACACGGTAATGCACCCCCTGCCTCCCATATCATTTCATCTCATTCATGGTTTTCCCTGATCAATAAAACCCGTCGTTTTTTTTTTCCTCTATATCTTTCCTGACAGCCAATCACGCTCCTTGTTCTTGTGCAGACCAGCCGTACCCGTCACGGGCAGACCACGCTTGGTCAGCTCCTCCTCAATCACCTTCCAGCGGCCGACGGCCTTCTCCTTGTCGATGGGGCCAACCTTGCGGCTGTGCACCGTCACGTTGGACAGCGTTGCCAACTCCTCCTTGGCCTCGAGCAACTCAGCCAGCTTCTTTCCGCGCTTGGGCGGGCTCACCGTCAATGTCAGGAGGTGGGCGGCTGTGCGGGCAGCACCGAGCTTGGCGTCAGAGATGAGGCGGCCAGCCAGCTGGTACACACGCTTGCGGATCTAGGGGTGCCAATGTCAGCTGTGTTGTTTCCATTGGGAATCGACAATAGGTTTTGAAGTTAAAGCAAAGGAAAAGAAAGGACATACAGCAAACTTGAGGGACTGGTCATCGATGGAAACCAGCTTCCATGAAGCATCAGCAGACTTGACAATCTCCTGAGCCTCCTCGGCAGAGATCTTTTCCGCCTGCCCGAGCTCCTCCGCCACCTCACTTGTCAGGCGTCTGGTGATGGCCTTGATATCACCCTTGAGCGTAGCCTTGCCGTCCTGAACCTTGACCTCGACGGAGAGGGTCTGGTCGAGCTCGGCCCGCTCGCCAGCGGGCCACTTCTTGACAGCCCACTCGCTGAGCAGACCGGCCTCTTGGAGGGCCAGGGATTCAACAACAGCCCTCCGCAGCGTCAACTCGACAATGGCTCGGTCTTCAACCTTCTTGGCAGCGAAGCCTCGGAACTCGCTCTCGGGGCCCCAGTGACCGGGCTGCTCCCACCACGTCTTCAGGGACTTAATCTCCTCCAAGTCCTCAATTGACGTCGCAGGTGTGTACGAGGAATCCATGGACTCAGCCTCCTTCTCAGTGTACGCTTCGACACGACTACGGGGCGGCAGCACGATGCGGGATCGCTCCACTTCCTCGGGGGTGTAATCCTGGCGGCCCTGCAACTCGACGGCCTCGTCAGGCAGGTTGGACTTCTCCTCGGGCTCAATTCGCTGCGTATAAGGATCCTCGGGACCGGGGGCATCGCCCTTCCACAGCTTGCCTCGAATCCATTCGGTGTTCTTGCCCTGCACACGGGCTGATGTCGAGAGGGCGGCGGAGGCGGTGGTGCGGGCGACGAAGGGAGCGCGGTTGGCGGCACACGAGGGTGCGATTGCAGCTTGCAGGCACGGGAGAGCCCGCACCCGAGATATTCGGGCCATTTCGTATGCGGTGGTGCGTGAGCGGGATTTGGGGGGGTGGAATTGGTGGTTTACGTTCCGGAACCGATAGCAGGGTGCGAAGAATATCGACCAAAATCACATCAGAAGCCTCCAGGCCCAGAGGGCAACTTTTTCGCATGTGGCGCGGTCGGCCAATGGGCGCGGGCGAGGCTGTGGCGGACCCCTCCGTCGCTGTGGCCTGGGCTGGGGGAGGGGCGTGCGGAGGGCCCACTCCGCTCCCAGTGGCCGGGAGCAGCCAGCATCAACAGCCTTCTGGAGGCGGGACGTCCAAGTGCCAAGTTGGCGAGGCGGCGCATCTTTAAACTTGCGACGTGCCCAGATCAGCCTCTGCGTCTCTCAACATTGCCTTGCAACGCCCTCGCGCTGCTGTTCCTCCTCCTCCCGCCGTCCCTTTGACCTCGTCCACAGTCGCGCCCCGCGTCACAGCCGTCAAGATGGCGCGCACGTCTCTACTGTTGCTCCTGCTGGGGGCTTTGATGTCCCTCGTCGCAGCATCCTGTGCGCATTCCCTCCCTCGTCTCCAGGCTCCCTTTCGCATGAGAGCACCCCTCCAGCATTAGATGACATTACCGCCCGCGCAGGGGGGGCCAATTGTGAGACACTCTGCTGACCTCAACCGCTTCTCTCCAGCCGCGCCGACCTTTTGCAAATGCACATGCTTCAAAAACAGCACCATCATCCCCCTGGGCCCCAAGAGCGAGACCACGGGAGCCGCGAGCCTCTTCCTCCGTGACCCGTCTCTCTTCGACCCGGAGCTGCCACCCGTCGCCCCCCGCCATGCCGAAGCCGAAGCAGACGCCGACTCGAACAACGCAGCCGTCCTGGCGGAATCGCTGTCTCAGCCGCACTCGCATGCGCCGCGGTCCAAGTCGAAATCGTGCTCCGAGTGCACAAAGGCCTTCTGCCTGAGCCAGGGCATTGACTTTTGCAAAAAGGCCGAGGAGGCCGACGTCACCACCCTGTGCTTCCAGCGCGACAGCAACAAGGACAAGATCATCGTCTGGGGGTTCATCGTCTGCACCGTCGGCCTGCTGGGATGGGCCGCCTTCAAGCGTGTGGCTGCGTGGCGCGAGACCAATCCCGTCGGCGGGTCGACGGCAAACTACGCACCGATGCCGGGAAACTTTCGATAGCCTGTCCCTTCCCCCCTCCGCGGGACCTACATGCTTCATTACTAACACTGCGTGGCCGGCCATTTGTCTATTACTCAAACTGGGTGGGTGGGGTGAGAATACAGGAGTTTTGGGAGTTCTGTGTGGATATCATTGTGCGGGAAAATCTTTCAACCGCAATCATGCAAAAACCCGTGTAAACGTTTACCAGGACACACACACACAACATATATAATGGCACACATTCTTAAGTGAGTCACTGCCGGCCTGTTGGCCGAGTGGATTCTTATGCATCGTGACCGTTTTTTTGAATGCAACCCTAGATACGCCAGCTTTTATGCCCTCCCACTCATTTCATCTCATCCAAAGTCAACCCTCCCTAGATTTTGTCCTTCATATTTAAAGCCGTGTCGGCTCCCAAGTGAGGGCATTACAAACGAAAAATGACGAGAAATCCCAGGTGCTCATGAAAAAGAGCTCATCTCGGCCGTCTCTCCAGTCAGCACGTTATCGTGATCTGTTTACTGCGAGGCGACAACCTCACGGCGAGCACGAACGGCATCAGCCAAGTCCTCGAGAACACCGACGGTGGTCTCCCAGTCGATGCAGGCGTCAGTGATACTGACACCACGCTTCAGACCAGAGGGGCCCTCAGGAGGAACCTTCTGGTTACCAGCGCCAATGTTGGACTCAATCATGACACCGACAATGGCAGTCTGGCCCTCACGGAGCTGGTCACCAACGGTCTTGGCAACCTTGGGCTGGTTGTTGTGGTTCTTCTGGGAGTTTCCTGGAGATGTGTGAGCACATACTTCGGAAAAGCGGTCAAAAAAAATTCAGCGACTTACCGTGGGAGCAGTCGACCATGATGGCGAGCTTCTGCTTCTTGGCCTCCAGAGCCTCCTTGGCAGCCTGGACACTCTGCTTGTCATAGTTGGGGCCCTTGTTGCCACCTCGGAGGATAACGAAGCAGTGCTCGTTACCCTTGGTGCGGGTGATGGCGGCAAGACCTTGCTTGGTCACACCCATGAAGTGGTGCTGAGCCTGAGCAGCGCCGATGGCGTCGATGGCAACGCCAAGGCCACCATCGGTGCCGTTCTTGAAACCGACGGGGAAGGACAGACCAGAGGCAAGCTCACGGTGAAGCTGGGACTCAGTGGTTCGAGCACCAATGGCACCGACCGAGATGCAGTCAGCAAGGAACTGGGGAGAAATGGTATCGAGCATCTCGGTGGCAATGGGCATGCCATTTGAGGTCAGATCAACAAAGAGCTGTCGGGAGACACGAAGGCCCTTGTTGATCTTGAAAGAAGAGTCGATATCAGGGTCATTGATCAGACCCTTCCAACCGACAGTGGTTCGGGGCTTCTCGAGGTAGGCACGCATCACAATGCACAGGTCGTCAGACAGCTTGTCCGACAGGGCCTTGAGCTTGGCAGCATATTCGTGGGCAGCGGCGGGGTCGTGGATGGAGCAAGGGCCAACGACTACGAGAAGACGGTCCTGGCGACCGAGAACGATCTCAGCAGCATCGGCTCGGCCCTTGACGACAGTGTTCAAGCCACTCTCAGTCAGGGGAATCTCCGAAGTCAGGAGAGCGGGGGGGATCAAGGGATCCTGTCCGAGAACTAGAAAACGACAGAGTCAGCTCACACGTTGGGCGTTCAAAGTGCTTGTAGTGCAAGTACTGCAAATATCTATGGGCAGCGATGTCGCAAGGTCCCGTGGACCGGGAACAAGCGTTTCTCGATAAAAACCCATGCTTTTGCGTTTGGATGAAAGGGCCGAGGGCTGGCAGCTGAACGGTTTCGCTCGATGCTCTCATCCGGCATAAGCAGGGTATTTCTGCCCGATATTTTTTTTCCACGTCGCCTCCATGACGAACCATGACGAACCATGACGGCAAGGACAGCGCAGGCCATGGTATATGCACGGGATAGGACATGTCTCGTTCAATTGATGTTTGACTTACCTCGGGTATCGTCAGCAACAATGGGAGCCATATCAGCACTGGGCATTGTTGCTAGTTTTTGTGATGGTGTTTTGGGAGAAACGGGGTTTGGTGGGGGAGGGGAAACAAAAAGTCGGCCAGTGGTGTGAGGGGCGAAGGTCGGTGTGAAACGGGCCAAAGGTCAACAGCCACGACAACAGGCGAAGATGGGCATACGTGTCGGGTTCAGGAAACAAGCAAGATGGTATGAGAAGTGAAGAAGAGAAGAAGAGAAATCAGAGGAGCTGTCGAGAGTTATCAATTGCTTGGAGCAAATTGAGTGAGTCAATCCCAGAGGTACCAAAGGTACATGCGTTTTGTAAGCGGTCGCCGTACATTGGCCAGGTACCGAACCCCAAAACCCATGCGTCCAGAGCAAAATCAATCGGAGTGGCTTCGGAGGCGGGCCCACCTGGCAAGCATACTACGGCAGGAGCCCACATTCACGGTCAGACTCCGGTATTCCTTGCCCTCAGTGACACTCGGTGAATTGTGATAGATCCAAGGGCGCACAAATGCACATGCATGTACATAATCTGCGTGTGACTTGTCCCCATCCATGTTGATCGGGCGGCCATTGCTACAAATACCAATTACGTCAGGGTTCCAGAAATTTGCAATGCTCCGGGCTCAATTGGTCGTTTTTTTCCACTGTGTTGAAGAACTTGTCCTGGGGCTCAATGGCAATTGTTCCCATTCCGAGGCCATAAAACCCTCTCCCAAGTGGTGGCCGAAAAAAGGTGCCACGATGACATGTTGCTGCGTTCTGCAGCACCACACCAAGTATTGTGCCCTTGAAATACATAAGACCTTTGGCGACTCGGGTGCAGGCACAAACCTCCGCGGTTGGCTACCCCATCCCTCCCCCTAGCAAACTATGCATATCTCACGTCCATTCACATTCAAAGGCGATGCCGGCATGGCATGCACGACTGGTGGATGGGCGGGAATGAATTAATATGGTGTGGCGCAACAGTGCACAACACCCAAAACACGGTCCTTTTTTTCCCTCGCGGCCTCTGCCGCTAGAAATCAACACGGGGGGGATTTTTTGACAGGAAAAAATCGTCGGATGGGAAGAAACTGCGCGGTCGGTCCGACAAGAAAGGTGCTTCTCAATCTCGCAGTAGTAAGAAAAAATTTTGTGAACCGGGTAGCATCTCTCGCGTTGTGGTTCGCAGATCCGGTGCCCCGGCAGGTCTGGGTAAACCGTGGCATCCTGATGTCAGCGCACCCAATTGGCGGCTTTGAGAACCCAACGTGTGTAGCCGTGTCTCGCGCGAAACCCCAGGACCTCAAGGGCCGAATGGCGAGGGGGATTGTCAGCGAGCTTCTCTTCTCAGGCATGTCTTGGTTTGTGACTGCAGCGGCGCCGAGTGCGGTGCATAATTGGGTCCCAGGATGATACCCTGGTATCGAGAAGGAAACATCGCGGCGTTTGATAGTCCGAGTTGTGAGGTCAGCCGAGTTCTAACAGCCCCCACGTCTGCGACATGCAGGATTCAGCGTTGCGACATTGGTGATCTTGTGGAAGATAACTCATTCAAAGGAAGAGATGCAGGTGGCAAATAGAGTTTAGGAATACCATATGATCAAATGCACTCCCAATTATCCTTTTCGATGACGAGTCATAGTGACGCATCCAGACCCACGCATGGTTGGTAATTCCGAATACACAACGTACGAAAGGGGTTCTTTCGAACTCCATGGAAGGAAAATGCAACAAAAGAAGCAGATATGTCCTAGCAGAAACTGACACAGCTTTATGCATAATACAGAATTCGCCCTTGTTCAATTCATTTTCAGGCACTCTGCCAATCGCAATGGGCAATACAACAATTGAATGATTGTCAGTCTGATACTTTACTGCATGGGGCCCTTGCCAAGAGACCATGTGTCTTGTTTTCTTTTCAATTTTTTATTTCCTCTTGTCTAAAATAAATATAAACCGAAGAATGGACAAACATCTTATCCTAAAGATGATTTCTGAGTGTTTTCTCATTGTTATTTTGCTCCAGAACAATCATTCAAGGTTTGGATTGTATTGAGTCATATATGCGCCAGCTACCCTACACCATAGACCATTAAAAAGTAATACATCACTTAATGAATAAATCTGATGACGCGCAGTTGCCAGAGCTGATGGTCCCGGATGAACCCGTCCAACCAGCAACAATCAAGTGTGTCAAATCTCAAACAATCCTTCGGCGCATCTGGCAGTACTGGAGCCGGCGAAACGCGACTGAAACTTGACCGAACAGGATACCTTCTCTGTTGAGAGGGAACCCTTGCTGCAATGGGCGAGGGGATGGCAGACTCGTGACACAAGTTGCCGGATCCGAACGGCGGCAGTGTGACGGCGTACCCTGGGGGAGGACCGGGGTGCGGACGGCGGGCATGGGGTCACAGATCTTTGCTACATGAAGGGTTGCTCACGTCGAGCGAGCCGACTTGCGCGAGTCTAGAGCGTTGTTTTGCGTGGTCCGTGAGCACCTGGTCGGTAGGTGGGCTTGCCGGTGAGGCCGCACAGCCGGGCCCTTGGCAGACGCTGGCTGGTCTGATGACAGGACGAATTGGCGACGAAGGGTATTAGCGAAGACAGACGGACGCGGAGAGACAGAGACGGCATTCCTGTCAAACTGTACTCTGACGGTAGCCAATTAGTGGCTGGCCCGACCAAACCCAAAATAGAAGCCGGGAGAAACTGCAACGTCTGACCGCAACCCAAAAAAATGGCACCAAAGTAAACAAAAGCAGGAATCTTAAGACGCCCTTGGACGCGCCGTGACGTTGGACCATGGTCTGCGGCGGCCCACCACAAGCACAAGCTTGATGGGTTGAGTGCTGTGTGGCCTCCTCCACTCTGAACACCACCATTAACAATGTGCCCGTACCCCCTTTTTTCTCCCATAGATCACATTCCTGACTTTTGCAAAGTCCTAATTGATATTTCCACAGTCTCTCCTTTGGCTACGTGTTTCCCCTTGTTCTTGAATTTTTCTTGCTGCTCCATACCATACTGCTCTTTAATCGAATTTTTTTTTGCCTCGCTTCTAGTTGTTTTTCTGACCCCTTGGCTGTGTGGCTTTGTGGGCAGTGCTGCACTCTATCATCAGCCTCTCTCCGTTCTTTTATTTTTGGAATCCTCCCGAGGACGCCTTTTGTCCACCCATACGCGCTTATAATCGTGCCTGTCAGAAACACCATCTTATTAATTACTCGATTCATTACTTTTGTTCGCGCCGAAAAAAAATTCGTCCCGTCTTTACTACGGCAGATCTTTGATCATCCCGCCTCTTTTTTTTGCGCTGGCTCTTCTCGATCACACGCTCCCTCTTCTCACTCTTTTTTCTTTTTTTCTGATCCCTTTCGGCGCCGTGCATTGCCTGCCACTGGCCTGGTCAAGCTTTCAAGCTTTCCATCTGGGGCCAAAAAAACAGCCACACGCCAAAAAAACAAACAATACATCTTGGCTCTGTGTCACTAACGTGCCTCGAGTGCCTTGCGCCAGCCTTCTCGGACCCTCCCCGTCCTGGCCACAGCTGACGGTCCCACTATTACGCACTATCACGTATCGCCCTTTGCACTAGACCAGGCCGCCTGGAGCCCAGGAGCTTCGCGCCTCACGCTTTGCGCTTCACGAGGGTCGTACTCCGGCCACCTTAGGCCAACCGCTGCCACGGCCACCTGCCTGAAGGTCCCATCCTCGCCCTCCCTCGACTCCTCTTTTCGTCCGTCACATTCTCACTCCCATTCAAATCACATCGCATTCGCTCTCTCTTCTTTTTTTCTTCTTTCCGCTACCGTCGCCCTATTTGTTAAAGTTATCAACCCGCCCCGTCTGCGAACCTCGTACCGCCGCCACCTGCGGACACCATCTTGCCCCCCACTCCAACCACCGGAAAGACAGTGGGAAGAGGCGCTGCTTACCACTACTCCACCCGCATTAACACCCGGACCAAGACAACTCTCGCAACAGCTCTCACGGTTGTCTGGCTTTGCTCTTTTCCTTTTTCCTGCACTCTTCGTCTACGGGAAAGGCACCGGGGATCCCTCCAACCGCCTGCACCATGTTTGCCGCTACTCAGTACTCGGAGGCGATGTCGGATGCTCAGCGCAAACGAGCTCGTGAGGAGGAGGAAGATCTCGCCAACGCCAGCGCCAACGGTGCCTTGAGTTTTGGAGAGCACCGAAACGTGAGTTCACCTAACCCCGCCTGCATTCTCTCTGGATAGGCCTGACTTTTGTCTAGAAACGAGTCCAGTGTCTTCCCCTCCGAACATCGCCCAAGGTCTCGCAACAATGGCTGCCCTCGTCGTCCATGACCCCTCAGAACGCCGACTCGGATGATCAGGCGCCCGAAGGCCACCTGTGGCCCTGGCCTACTGCGTCCATGGAGATGCAGTCCCAGCCTCAGTCCCAGTCCCAGAACGACGCCGAAATGGACATGATGGATGCTACCTCCCAGCACCACCTTGTTCAAGAAAACGCCGCCGACCTCCACACCGATAACGCCAACGGCCGAATGCCTACCCCCATCCAACCTAGCTTCGCTGCTCAGGTTCGAGGCCAGCAGTGTGAATGGGCCGGCCCGGGACCGGCTGTCAAGTCACTCAATGGCGTTGTCAACCTAGGTCACCAGCAGACTGGGTTTTCCGACGACCAATGTGTTCCCCGCACCATGGCTTCTTCCAATGCTTGGCAGGCTGTTCAAAATAACCGGCGCCTGCCCTCTCCTATTTCGGAAGGCGACGATTGCATGGGGAGCCCAACAACCATTGTTTCCCCGGTCATGGCGGTAGACGGAGGCATTCCTGCCCACCAGGCTGCCAACCTCGAATACATCGCGCCACAGCCTTCACCCCCACACGCGATGGAGCACCCTATGATGGATGTCGAGTCTCACGCTTCACCGCCACCCACAGAGGGAGACGAGGATCCGACGACACCTTCTCCCGGTCGCCAGGGACATGCTCGCAATCGCCACACCATCAACAACTGGACATGGCAGCCTGGAATGAAGAAGAGCTTCAGCATAGGATACCGATCTGACTGCGAAAAGTGCAGACTCAAGGTGCCGGGTCACTTCAATCACATCATTATCACCTAGTGGCAGGTTGCGGAGGAGGATCAACTGGAGTTCAGCGAAATGGAAATTGTGTTTTTTTTTTTTTGGACCGGAAGGCTTGCAGGGTTGACTTTGAGAATGGATTAATACTCTCCACAGATTTTCTTTTGTCACCAAGGGCGGCAACATACTCAGGCGCAATGGCTTGTTTCTTTTGTTAGGGTTTTGCCAATACGGGTATCAGTTGTTTATAGTCACAACATACGAAGGAATAAGGACTAAGCAGAACGACCCGGAATGTCGTTAACATAGGAACACACGAAGGAATACAAGACAAGCCTTGAATGATTGTTCTAAAGCAAAATAACCCCCAAAAAATCCCGAGAGATTATTTTAAGGACAATATATTTATTCAAGGATTATTTACTTCTACACAAGAAATAAGTCGTAGGTCTAGTCGGTTGAGACAGGAACCAGGTCACAGATGCGACATACAAATATCCAGCGGAACAATAGGGTTGGTGGTGAAAATCCTATCGCCCTGGTGGGAAAACAAATAACTTAATGTCCTCTTCCAAAACAACCTTTACCATTGTGAATCAGCGACAAAGCTAGCCCCTCACTACTTCAGATGCCTTGCCAAGACTGGTCGGTTCCAACGCATGGCATCCATTATCCGAGACCTCTGTCAACCACGATACCTTCCATCATTCGCACACAAATAATGGGCATCCCCTACTAATGCCAAGCCTTACCGGAAGAGCTATGCCCGAAACCAGTCCATGGGAAATTAAGCTTAGAGCTTACCCAAAATATGCAGTTGTGGCTTATCCAACTCGAGCTCTTGGTGCTGTCGCGCGGCAATCTCGGCGGGGAGCACGAAGCCTTCAATAAGCAGCAAACGGAAGGCGCTAGAGGCGCCAACAGGTCTCAAGGATCCCGGCATGCATGAATTCCCTGTAACGATAAGGTGACAGCTGTGTTTTCTCCGAGAGATTAGCAAGGATGGGTATAACGATTAGATGAAGTGGATCGGGAGCTATGTCGATATTGTGCTTGAGAAGACGGTGAGAATGAACCGGCGGGTCAATCAAGGCAGTAGCCGTCGATCATGGAATTGAAACAGACCCAAAAGTAGTGAGCTAGCTTTCTAGATTAACGAATCAAAAGGGCGTTCATTACAAGTGTGTGCGTGCGTGATAATTGAGGAGTAACAACGGTGCATTTAGGGATTGTTTTTTATTAATGTTAGCTTAAAATGCTGAGACCTCCGGTCTTTTAGCAAGGCCCCGAGTGGCAAAGCATCAGACTGACCATTATTTAAGGGTTGCAGTGTAATTTTTGGTGTATCAGAATATACTTGTCGGATGGGTGTCAATGCAAATCGTGTCACGGGGTCTCAATGACCTGACAAGGAGATGCAAACATCATCACCAGGAACACGCTCATTGCTGGCTTTCAATCGCTTGGTATTTTAAATAATAAGGTAAAGTAGGGCTTGATTTTTCCCTTGGTGATACATACAACAAGATGGACCTCGACGCCGTCTAATGCACTGCCAATCTACACAGTATGGTACACTCTTTTTGCCCGCAACACGTAGATCCTGCCTCCCTCCCTCCCTCGCGTGTGATTCTCCTCACCATGTCTCTGTTGCCGTCAAAAAGTCTTAATCGTGGGTTGTGTTTGTATGCCGTCTTTTTTCTTTTCTTGTTTCCTCCCCCATGGTGTGCCTCTCTCAGTTCACTCACCAGAACTTCCACCACGACTTCTTTGCCGGTTGGTTTAGGATGTCGACTGCTTGCTGGGCCTTGTCCTCGATCGAGCGGACCAGGTCGCTGTCGCGGACACCCGTCCTGTCGTCCTCCTCGCTCAGGCTCTCGTAGCCCAGGCGCTCCTGGGAGCTGCCGGTGTCCTCGCCCTGCTCCTGGCGACCCAGCATTCCCGAGAAAACGCCCATGATGCCCTTGCCCGTCTTCTTGGTCTCTCCCGGTTCGGCGTTGTTGCCGTCAAAGGCGGGCTTGACGTGCTCCTCGAAGTGGGTGCGGGTCATGGGTGCGGATAGCAGGGGTGGCAGCTTGGTGCCCTGGGCTTCGGCCGCGCGGTTGGCCTCCTCGACGAGCTCGATCTGTTCCTCGGTGGCGTCGCCCTTGAGGTAGGCGAGACGGGCCGTGGCGAGCTCGTCGGCCTCGAGCTTCTTCTGGGCTTCGACCCATTCGGCGCGGCGTGCTCGGTTATATCGGAGCATGTCCCATACGGAGTAGATGCTGACCACACCAGCGACGGCTGTGAAAAAGGAAGAGCGTTAGCATCCTGGCGCAGACATGAAGGTTTGCTCATCCCGGTATGCTCGGCAACATGCTCGCGGCATCTCCCGAGGAGGTGGTAGACGTACCGGTGAATATCACAATGCCTCCCACTGTCCATCGGTGTGCGACGTCAAAGAAGCGCCTCGAGACGTCGATGAGCTTGTCTGCTTTGCTAATCTGAGCCTTTTGGGCGGCGAGATGGGCCTGTCGCAGGCGGCGGACTCGTTGCTCGGGCGTCTCGCCGGGGATGCGCGGTGCCTTGGGGAGTGCGGCGGATCCGCCGACCGACTTTGATGTGGCATGAGGGATGGTCGAAGTGAAGCGGGTTGCGTCCTTGACGCTGCGGGGCCCGATTCTGGACGCCATGGCGGGAGGTGTTTTGTGTGGGTGGTGGATTTTTTTTCCGCAATTCTTTTTTTTAGCAGGGTCGACCGTGAATAGGGTATATCGGAGGCAATTGATTGAGCGAATTGCTCCAGGAAGGTTGCGAGAATCGGATCACGGATCTCGGTGGGAGGGAGTTCGGGATGCGAGGAAGTGGTGTCATGAGATTTTTCCTGGACGAGCAACTCGCTTGGAGGGCCGAATTGCGGCTCTATGATTGGTACGGAGTAGCTTCGGGTGAGAGGAACTGCGCTGAGGGACACTGCGTGGGTGAGGCGCCAACAACGGTGCTGGGAACCAGGAACGTAATTCAATTAATTAATTAATTTCAACAATCCGAGTTAGGTTGACTACAAGTGCTATGCGCGGTGTGAATCAATATCTAAATATTTGGGTTGTAGTTCTTGTTTTGGAAACAACGGGGGTGGTGGGAGAGACTGCAGGCAACATCGCCGAAGGGTGGGTGGCCAAGGTATTCTTCGGAGAACAGAGACATTATCCGAATCGGCGACGTTGGACATGGGCAACATCGAGATCAAAGCACTAGATCACGCCTTTATTCACTCCAGTCTCACCTTGGAGCGCTACTGAAACTCTGGATCATGGATGCGCGATACGACGCGCCGACAAATGGGAGGACATCGAGACATGGCCATTCCTGCTGACGCAAATATCACCTGCCACATTAAGCCCATCTAACATCTTCTTCGTGTCGGCGCATGGAGCGTCGCTCACAATGAAAATGGTTAAATCAAAAATTGCACCCACCATGGCCCCGAAGGACAATGGAGTAAGGAGCGACTCCGCGATGTGCAATGCAGGCCCTCCATACTGAGGCTCGCCAGTCTTGAGCGGCAAGCCTCTAGATAAGGTAAGTATGAAGGAGAAAGAGAAAAACAGGTAAAAGGCGAGAGGGAGACAGGAAATTTATACATGTTTCGGGACGGGTGCCTTGCTCAGGCTGCAAGGCCGAAAATGTAAAATGAGATTGGCTGGGGAGGACCCACCTTGGCAGGGACTATCTCCTGTACCTTGTTGTGCAAGTGTGCAAATGTACAGCCTGGAGGCGGAGATGGACATTGGATTTATGCTATACGATTCTGGCATAAGTCACTGAAGATGCGACCTTCTGAAATTACTTGCAAATTATTCTTTAGTTGAAGATTGATGGTGAAATACTACAAAGAGATGGCCAAATAGATTTCTCCATATTTTGAACAGAGCGTGAAGGGCATCAGAGAGATTGTGTGCAGTAAACATGCAGCGAACATCTTGATGGTCATGAACATTTACGTGCATGCCAGCAACCACTTTGAACAAACTGCCCTCCAGGCCCCAGTGGAGCCACTCCTTGACGTCCTGAGGCTGCAAGGCGCCAACCCCCAGAATCTTGGAGGAAGAAAAAAAAACGTGCGAGAGTAGAAAATGCACGTGACGGGAAACATTCGTGCGCCAGAAGACCCCACCACAGTACGTACCAAGCCTGTAGGGTTAGAAAACCCTCTCAGGAATTCGTCAAGCCTCAACCCTCCGAAATTTCAAGTCCCACGACCGACCCGACCATCGACAACCGGAGCCCGTTGATCGCAAGCAGTCAAAATGGTATGATTCCACGCCCAATGCAATGCATAGGCATGCTGTAGAAGGCATTCGCTGACATTTTCTCCTCAGGCGATCAAGCACAACCAGAAGCTCATTAACAACCGTGAGCAATCCCGACGAGCGACGACATCTGAAGGCAGCGACTGACTTCTCACACAGATTTCCGCAAGGATTGGCAGCGCCGGGTGCGAACTCACTTCGACCAGGTACGATAGAAGCCCAGGAGGAAATGGCGTCGCTGCGCTGTCCGCCGTCCTCGAAAAAAAAAAATCGAAACGTATTAACTGTTTGGTGTAGCCCGGTAAGAAGCTCCGAAGACGCACTGCTCGTCAGGCCAAGGCTGCTGCCCTCGCCCCCCGCCCCGTCGACAAGCTCCGACCTGTTGTGCGATGCCCTACCATCCGCTACAACCGACGAGTCCGTGCCGGCCGCGGTTTCACTCTGACTGAGCTCAAGGTACGATTCGAATTCCTTCCTGAAGGAGCCTTGATATAAAATTCAAAGGTCTCCTTTTTTTGACAAAGGAATTGTGGGTGTCTAACGACATGTATAGGAGGCCGGTATCCCCAAGGCCTTTGCCCGCACCATCGGTATCTCCGTCGACCCTCGCCGCCAGAACCTCAGTGAGGAGTCTCTGGCCGCCAATGTCGCCCGCCTCAAGGCCTACCAGGAGCGCCTGATCCTCCTCCCCCGCCGATCCAACGCCCCCAAGAAGGGTGACACCAAGACCGACGTCTCCAAGATCGAGAAGGTCTCCAACGTCTCCGCTGCTCTCCCCATTGCCCCCACCGACCTTGCTGTCAAGGAGATCAAGAAGAGCGAGATCCCCGCTGCCCTCGAGGCTGGTGCTTACCGAACCCTGCGTGTTGCTCGTGCCAACGCCAGATACCAGGGTGCTCGGGAGAAGCGTGCGCGGGATGCGGCCGAGGCCGAGACTGCCAAGAAATAAACTTGCAAAAAGGGAACTGGTGTTTGAGGGTTTTGCTCTTTGCGTCTCAAAGGGAGGGGCAACGTCGGTTCGAGGCCCTGATGAAATGCTTAGCCGGGTTTGGAGGGAAAGATACTCTAGGTCCAGCTCAAAGAATTTATTGCATGATCACCGGCTTTGTTCTGTAATCAATTGGTCAATGACGGCATTCCGTGGGCATCGTGTGCAGCTTGGTTGTCTTGTGATTTAACATGCATTCGCCTTGCGTAAAAAAATATAGGTTTATTCATGCTTGCTTTCTTGCTCTATAGTTCGCTCATACGTAACTACTTTGTTGCTCACCTATGCTGACCGTGCCTGCTGTTTTTTTTCTACCTGTCTAATAACTTTAGGCTCTGTCCTGACCAAGGAGCTCTGTACCCTGCCTCAGCAACTCCTGCAATAAGTTGAGCTGGTCCACAGTCGAGACACTGGTCGAGTTCTTGACAATTTCCGTGCATAGGACGAGGCAGTTTTCCCTGTCCACCTTGCTCATGTTGGCCTGCTGCTTGGGATCAACCTGCTGCGGTTCCAACCCGAGGCCATCTGGAATGCCGCTAGCATCAGCACCGACAACAGATGCGGCAGCTTCGATTTGCTTGGGTTGGTTATTGCTCTCTGGAACCACATCTTGGCCGGTGATGGAGCGTGAGAGCGCATTGGTCACTTCTGGTATGGCCAATGTGCTCGCAACAACTGCCGCACCATCCTGGGAGCGAGACATGAGGGCAAAAACAAACCAGGCCTCGGATCGGAGAATGGGCCACTTTTGTTGGGTGACAAGGAAGGCGAGGGCCTTGGTCAGATCGTGCTTTTTGTAAAAAGAATCTCGCAGACGGCTTCCCCTCTCATCGTTAGCTGTGGTCGGTGGCAGGGGCTCCTTTGGCTGAAAGACATAGCTCTCCTGTGATGGATCCCATTCGGGAAGTACAGGGAATACGGGTGTTATATGTAGCACACGGCAGAGAGCTGCAATGCTGCGTGCTGCCTCGAGCTTTGTGGGCTCGGCATCTGACCGGGCAAACACGGAAAGGATGTCGTGGACACTGGTGTGCTCATCCGACGAATCAGACTTTCGAGGTGCACATACTCTGCGGGCATTGGGAGGGCAGTTGACAAGGAGAAGCCTGGCCAGTGAGACTGCTGCAAACTGAACTTGTGGGAGAGTGTCGAGAGTCATGATGCGTGGAATAGCGGCGGGCTCGAGCAGGTCGCCAAGAAGAGGTTTGTTCTTGGCCGGGATGGCAAGGTTCTTAATGAAAGACAATGCCGAGTGGAGTAGTTGAGAATCGGTGATGGACGGGTTTGAAAGAAGGTTGATGAGAGGACGGTGAGCCTGGTGAGTGCTTACAAGTGCTATGGAAACCTCATCAGATCGAGACAGGTTGCCGAGAGCGAGACAGGCCGCAGATTGAAGTGAGGGGTTCGTTCCTTGGAGCCAGGCCAGCAGTGACTGCGGCACCGAGCTGCCCAAGGGATAGTAGCTTGCAAACGAATCATTCCCAGAGAGGTCCGCTAGGGTGGTGAGTAGAGATGTACGCAACTTCTTTAGCTGCGTGACTGTGTCCGGGTCATCCAGCTCCTGAGGATCAAAGTAAGTGTGGAGGTAGTGGAACGCTGTCATAAAGACGTCCATCTGCTGAGTAGCGATGAAGTTGGCCTGGAAGGCCTCGTTGGCCAAGTAGCTGGCAGCCGCAGACACTAGTGAGATGAAATCATCCGCATCTTCTTTGGCATGAGGACCCGTAGCCAGTCTCAGTAGCACCTGGGCGGTGAGAGGGTTGGCCACAGCGGCCTCGCCATCCTGAGTGCTCAAGAGCGTCAGGATCTTGCAAAAATACGTAATCAAGGGTGCAAAGTTTGGCAGGCTCGGGGAGGAGAGAAGAGAGACAAGCTGGATGTTAAGACGGGACTCTGATGCCAGCTTCTGGGCCGGTTCTGTGTTCGAGTGAGCTACAGTGCAGCATAATGAGGTACGAGCGAGGCTTACCATAGTCAACGAGGATATTGAAAAGCACCGGGATGACGTAGGGAATTAGACCCTCGTTTTGCAGATGACGTATAATGGAGCCTAGATGATTTCCTTCCACGACCCGACCACGGTTTTCATCCGTGTCGGCACAAGAGTTGCCGGTGATGCGCAGGGCATGGACTTTGATGCCCTGGCTCAAGGCATCCACAGCGAGGGCCTCGAGGAAGAAGGCTAGAATGCCTGAATCTCCATACGGAAGCCTCCATGCAACTATATTCAAGATCAGCCTTGTTGTCTTAGACGCAGAGAGAAAAAAATGACACTACTGTAGGGTGGCCCGCGCACCCGTGATTATCGAGAAAACACGGGAACAGCGGACAAGCCAAGGATGCAATCTCAACCTACCATCTCGACTGCCATCGCCTAGAGCTTTGGCAATGGCCTCTAGCTGCCCTGGGCCCTGCTGCAGCGCCTGTTGACATGTGGCCAGCACATTGGCCAACAGCTCTGTTCTCCGCTGCTGAGCACCCTCTGGCTGAGGCGTCTCGTCATAGGCATCCGGGGACAAACCGCTCCCTTCTTGCTGCAACAGAGCAACAACTTCATCAGCACTCATCGCCATAGCTCTTAGTTTCGAAAGGAGAAAAAAGATGTTTAAAATTGAGGTAGATTCGGCCAAGCTGTCTCCGACTCTCCAACTTGGTCTAGACAGGGACCAATGTGTATTAGTCAGGGTTCCCAGTCCTAGACTTAGCAGAAAAAGATCGTATCCCAGGCAGCCCAAGGTATGTAGCCCGTTGCCTTCAAGGACTTTTGCCTTCACCGTGAGAGCTGAACAGGCATAAAGTCCCCCGCCCATTCGTAATACGAGTCCAATCACCGCCCCGTAGTGCCAACCAACCAAGCTGCTGCGGTGGCTCCTAGCTCACCTTTGGGCCCTTTTTCCTCGGTGAGCTATCGGTGAGCGGCTGATCATCGGCTAACTGAAATCGGCTGGTCGGAAGCGCAAAATTCCGACCTCGGATTCGCCCGCCAAATAGTATAGCAGGGAAAAATCGATGGGCATGCAGCCACTTTCAAGATCTGTTCCGCCGTTGTGAACGAGGGACGCATCCACGTCGCCGTCTAGGTTTTCTCTAAATTTGTCGTCTGGGACCGACTACCGCAAGGATATAGTCTATTCTATCCTATTTGCTTGTCACAATGGTATGCGCTCATCCCACTTTGCCGCAATCCCTCACTTCTTTTGCCCGCCCGATTCTCTCCGAATGCCCTCAAGGTCTTGGTTCTTGTTGAGCATGCTGACCGTATGTGCTAGGCGCACAAATTCGTCATCACCGCCTTCCTCACAGGCTCCCGAATTCTCGGCCGCTCCTTCGTGGCTGCCTACAAGCAGGCCCAGGCCGCTTCGCAATACCAGCGGGCGCAGGCTAAGCTCGGCAACAGCACCGGCGGCTCATTCGCCTCGGGCATGACCCTCGATGAGGCATGCAAGATTCTCAACGTCAAGCCCCCGGCCGGCGGCAAGGCGAACATGGAGGAGGTTCTCGAGCGCTACAAGCGCCTGTTTGATGCCAACAACCCTGAGAAGGGCGGCAGTTTCTACCTCCAGAGCAAGATTGTGAGGGCAAAGGAGCGGTTCGAGCGTGAAGTAGGCCCCATTCGAGAAAAGGTCGAACAAGAAGTTGAAGCCAAAGAAGGGTGGAAGCCCAAGGTCTACAAGGACAGGTGAGAGAGAAGCTCACCTGACAATGGCGAACGGTAAAGCCGGTCGACGGAGGACCCTGGCGACGCAGAACCGAACCGACTGTAAGATACTTGGCCCAGGGCGGCGCGGCAACACACAGCGTTGGGCTGCACCATGCCTGTGCCTGGCCGTGTGCGCCCTGGGCTGATGAGAGAGAGATGGAGTTCGGAGCTTCTGTGTGGGAGAGGGCATTCCTCCATATATACATGTACATCTTCACTCGACTGCAGCATGGCACGGCGTTTATGGGATATCTGGGGGCGTGATGAGCCGCTGGAGGTTGGTTCTAGACGAAAAAAAAAGACGACCCAAGTTATGTTTTAATACAATGTACCATATAAAAGATGATGCCCTGGAAGGTAGTTCATCGTAGAGTCTTTTACTCCATTCTAGAAGCAATGCAATATGCCATGACGTTAAGAATGATGGTTACTAGCGTTTCTTATTGTATTCTGGCTTGAATGGAGAGAAACAGTATGCCTTGGTGTGCTGACTTGGCTTTGAAGAGCGAATGCTTGACATGTACTATTCAACCCTTGAACATGGGTACTTTCCCTACAACCACTGCACAAGTTGACCTAGTCAAAATAATCACACTGTCTAAAGCAAAAATAATTCTTAAAAAAAAGCCCAAGAGATTATCTTTAGGAGAATATATTATCTAGGGATTATTTTTATTTATTTTTGCTAAAAATGCAAAAAATTCTGGTCTTTTGGCAAGAGCCCTATGCAGCAAAGTATCAGATTGACAATTATTCAAGGATTATATTGTACTGCGATACTGAGTGGAATTGACAAGTCGACTCACGGGACACGGGAAAGTCTTGGGATGCAAGCATTTGTGTTAGTCTATGAAGTGAATGGCTCAATATGGCGATCCGCATAACGTAGTTAGCTCGGTACCATTTTCCTCACCAAAACTATCAACTCGAGGCCAATATAAGAAGATGGAACTTTGAGAAGGATTGATACAAACTAATTCAAACGCATACTACGCGATTCAATTCACACCATCCGTACTACTCATTCATTCACACCACTAACACGTGCTCACGCCATCTACACAATTTACACGATGCAGAGGATTTAAACCAGATACACGATCCAATTATGTTTTGCAACAGCCCATGGCATAGTTCTAATATTACATCAAAAAACACTGTGAGTCCAACTGTCTCACTTTTTATCCGCGTCCTTGGTGTCGGTCCGCTCATCGTTGTGGTGCGCTTTCCAGCACTGTCTGAAAGCCGTCATCTGCCGCACTGTCAGTGTAGGTCCGCACCACGATTGATTCGCTGTAGCTCGAGTTGCAATGAATTGATGGGAATTTGCGAGAGAAAACCACAGGAAAATTGTTGTAATTGCACTCACTTCTTCGGCGCAAGCTCGCCAGTCATGCTTCTCCCAGTAGCAATCTGTCATCTTGGTGTTTTCTTCTGTTGAAACATGCTCAGCAAATCCGGCCCCAACGGTCACGCCAACAAGTCGGTTCACCATTGCCCTCGAATGCTTGCAGTACTATGCAAAAATAAATCCTCACAAAGCAAGTATCCAGGCGCACATGTATTTTTATCCCATGTGTTCTTGTCTCTCTCATTTTTGGGGGCGCTGCTTACCTGCGCATCCAGTGCTGTAGATCCGCTTGTCCCTGTGGAAAAGTCCTCGGCTTAGTGGATGTGACTCCTCCCAACGAGCCAGACCAGACAGAATCCAGCGCATTTCAACGGAGAATCGGAGACTTACCACTCGTCCAACTCATCGTCGTCCTCCGCCGCCACCTTCTTTGCGTTGCTGTCTTCCTTGGCCATTTTTTATTCCTCTTCCTTTATCGGCAAATCACAGTTCCTGCTCGTCGCGCTGGTTTGAACAGAAGGGAAAGTGGTGTGAGAAGAGGGAAAATTGGCCAGGGCGATATTAGACGAGCGATCAGGTCAAGTGACGACGACCAAGGTATTCGAACCACGCCCGAAAACTCAACGGCCAAAAGCAATGGCGCCCAGCAGGCTCAATGTCCTCGTCTACACAGGTTAATACTTCCCCAGACACCTTGATCCGCGCATTGTCTTGCTTGTGTTCTTGTTGCTCACTCTCTTCCCCGCTACCAAAGGCGTCGGCACAACGGTTGAATCTGTTCGCCACTGCATCTGGAGCCTGCGCCGCCTGCTGTCGCCAAACTATGCCGTGATTCCCATCACCGACGCGGTCCTGCTCAAGGAGCCCTGGCCGTCCACCTGCGCGCTGCTCGTCTTCCCGGGCGGCGCCGATCTCGGCTACTGCCAGGCCCTCAACGGCGAGGGAAATCGCCGCATCAGCGACTTTGTCCGCCGTGGCGGTGCGTACCTGGGCTTCTGCGCCGGCGGCTACTACGGCAGCACGAGGTGCGAGTTCGAGGTTGGCAACAAGCTGCTCGAGGTTATTGGCAGCAGGGAGCTGGGCTTCTTCCCGGGGACCTGCCGGGGCGGCGCCTTCAAGGGCTTCGAGTATCGCAGCGAAAAGGGAGCCAGGGTTGTGCGGCTGAAGGTTCACAAAGATGCCTTCAGCGGCGAGGTCCCTGCCGAGACCCTGAGTTACTACAACGGAGGTGGCATCTTCGTTGATGCTGCCTCGGCTAAGAGCAACAAGGTCGAGGTTCTAGCTAGCTACGAGGATGAGACAGACGTTGACGGCGGGGACGGCAAGGCAGCCGTCGTCGCATGCACTATTGGGAATGGAAAGGCGTTGCTCACAGGTCCTCATCCCGAGTATGTGTCTCTTGAATGAACTCACACCGAGTCTGAATCGCTAACGACTTTTAGATTCGCAGCCGTCAACTTGCACCCGCAGCCTAATGTCCCAGAGTATGATGAGTTGATTGGTAAACTCTCGGACAGTGATAAGTCCCGGGTCGACTTTCTCAAGGCCTGTCTCTCCAAAATTGGTCTCGAAGTCAGTCACAATGATTCCGGTGTCCCGTCCCTCTCGCGCCTCCACATTTCCTCTCTTGAAGAGACTGGAGTGTCGGAGCTCCTCACCTCATGGTCCGACATCATCACCAAGGAGGATGGCGAGGAATGGATTAAAGGTGAGGGTGATACGTTCCACATCCAAAACGAGGATACCATTTGGAATGTCGAAGCACTCCAGCAGTCTCTGCCTCAAAAAGACCAACCCGATGACAGCACCAACGGCATCACCGACTACAGCAAGATTGTTAAGAAGATGGTTCCTCACGAAAAGGGACCTCCTCACCCCAAGCTGACTCCGCAGTTCAATCACGGCCTGTACTTTTCAAGCCTGCGACGTTATCAGCAGATTGAGCCTGAAGCCAGTGAGTGGGGAAACCTACTCATGTATGGCGAGGTGTTGACCAGCACAAACACCATCTTGGAAAAGTACGCTGTGAATCACACGGCCCGCTTTACACGCCAGTGACTAACCGTTGATAGGAACCCCAAAATCTTGTCCACACTTCCCACTGGATTCACCGTCTCTGCCACCACTCAGGTTGCTGGTAGGGGTCGCGGGTCCAACGTTTGGGTATCTCCTGCTGGATGTCTCATTTTTTCCACAGTCATCAACCATCCTGCTCATTTGGCTGTTAGTAGACCTGTCGTCTTTATCCAGTACGTTGCCGCCATTGCCATTGTCGAGGCGGTGCAGTCGTACGACCGCGGATATGACAACGTTCCAGTCAAGTTGAAGTGGCCCAACGACATCTGTGAGTCACTTCGTCTCTTCTGTGCACGTGCTTTACTCAACTATTCATTATAGACGCTTTGGATCCTACCAAGTCTGGTGACAAGCCCTCGTACGCCAAGATTGGAGGCATTTTATCGCAGTGCAACTACTCCAACGGCTCATACCAGATTATCCTCGGCATCGGAGTCAACACCAATAACCCCCGTCCCACCATCTCCATCTCCGATTTGCTTCCCAAGGGCGTTCCGGAACTCCACCTCGAGGCTCTGCTGGCCCGTATCCTCACCCGCATCGAGGCTATCCACAAGCAGTTCCTCCGCGAAGGCTTCTCCCGCGACCTGGAGAGCCGGTACTACCGCCACTGGCTGCACACAGGGCAGGCCGTCACGCTCGAGGCAGAAGGCGGCGTCAAGGCCAGAGTCCTGGGCATCACAACCGACTGGGGCATGCTGCGCGCTGAAGAGGTGGACTCGGCAGGTCGGGGGACGGGCAAAATCTGGACGCTGCAGAGCGACGAGAACAGCTTTGACTTTTGGAAGGGCCTTGTAAGGAGAAAGACGTAGAATAGGAAAAAACCAGCTTTGTTTGTCATCATCTGGTTTGCACAAACAGTAAAGCGAGTTTCACACAGCCGACTACAACACGGGGTTAGCCGTGTTCTACAACGGCGGCAAATACATGAACAAGCTTACAGTGGTGAACAAAACACCAGTATCTACTCAATGAATCAACGGTCACGAACGGTT
Organism: Calonectria crousiana; assembly: GCA_013406985.1. NCBI lineage: Eukaryota > Fungi > Ascomycota > Sordariomycetes > Hypocreales > Nectriaceae > Calonectria > Calonectria crousiana. The sequence continues at coordinate 446,026 of VTGD01000021.1, read as the reverse complement.
TGTACAAGGCATAACGTGATCCCCAGCCTATTTAATTTCTTGGCAGGACTTTATCTTGATATTTTTTTTGCTTTATAATTTACTCATTTACGGCTTTATTCGAACCATCGCTTCAAATAGAACTTGCACTGAATGTTTTCACCTTTTTGGGCCCGGTTCAATATTCTCTCGCTACTGCTCTTTCCAAACATTTGGAATTTTTCTTTTTTTCCCTTTTCCATGTGGTACCTCTACTTTCTAGCCTGCGCCCATGTGGTCGTTGGCCGACCCATCGCCAATACACCTTGGGATTCCTCAGAACAGAGACCAACCGGCTCAACGCACACTGCACATGTTATTCCAAAGACACTTTACGCTCATTCTCAACCTTACCCCCTCGACCAAAAAGGCTCGCCACAGTCGCAAACACGAAACGTTGCCAAACTGGTCGATGGTTTCGCTACAGCCGACACCTCGGCCCGCCTCGTGAATCGGGACACCAAGGTCACATCCAAGGAGTTCATGTTCACTCTGTCCATGACAACACAGGACCTGTTTCCCTTGGGAACCGAATCGATCGTCTCAAGGAGCTTGTTTCCAGTTTTTAGAACAGACATGCCTCATCGGCCGGAAACTTTGAGCCTCACGGGCACGTTCGAACCGATTCCCACAGCCACCTTTCACATCCCCAAGTCCATCACGGTGCCGACCATCATCATTACGCGACCTTCGACGACCCCTCCGATAACTAAACTATCCTCTATTTTTCTGCCAAAAGCAACCGCATCCACAGCAGCTCCAAACCTGATGGGCTCAGACACAGAGCCGGACCCGGACACACCCTCCAAGCGCGAAATCGTCAGCATCGTCCTGGGAGCCATGGCCACTTTGCTTTCCATCGTCATTCTCTCCTACCTCTGCAACCGATGCGTCGCTAGATACAAGAAGCGCGCTCGCCCAGAACCTCTCAACATGCAACTCAAAGGCTTCCCGTATCCCGACCCTCGCCTGTCCCGCTCATACACTGTCATTCCATCACCGCGCGACAGCCAAAATGAGCATTTGCCACAGATCAAGCCCCATACGGCGGTATTCAACGGCAAGCCCGGGCAAAAGCATAGCCATGCTGACCACAGCCCGCTGGCAAATGAAAGATTTCCCGACCTGGCACACTATGCAGCAATGCAAAATAATACACAAGTCCCTAGCGAGATAGGAGCTGTAGCTTGCGAGCCCATGGAACCAATGAGATATAATGAGGGCACCAACCATTTGTCGCGGTATTCATCAAGTGTATATAGCCAGGATGAGGACCGGCAGAGCCATGCTGACTCCCCCCATAAGCACAGGCCCTGATTCCTCAGAGATGGTGCAGTTGGTTATGCTGGCTTTTTTTTTTGACGTTTGGCGTTAGACGTTTGGTACTATCTGAGCAGTGATCGGGGTCACGCTCAGCACCACAGCCGATCGTGTTGGTCGTGATAGAGGATCTTTGTACTTGGTTGTGAATTGACGAAGGTATGAAAGTACATGAATTGTGCACGAGTCGAGTTCAGCTCTAGCATCCACTTTGGGTGGGTGGTGGGTAGGTAGTGGGCACAACTACAATACAACCCTTGAATGATTGCCAATCCGACATTTTGCTGCACAGGGACCTTGCGAAAAGACCATAAATCTTTGCATTTTTTTCTTAGTTAAGATATATAAAGAATAAAACCCCAACAAATATAACCTAAAGGAGATGATGGCTTTAATGTCTCATTGAGGCAGGTCAATATACCCCAGATTCAATTCACACAATCGCATCACACGGTGGTGGAGAGCTCAATAAATTCATGACATTCGCTTAGATGGTAACATGTGCAGCATCGCGGGTGGTCTATTTACACCGTAAAATTTAGCCACGATGAATTTACCTTGCATATTGTTTTCCTAGAGGGAGAAGTTCAGTGTTGGTTGTCAGGGGTCGCGGGGCTTGTTGCGAGCTTTCGGCTCTCAGCCAACGGCCCCTATTGGTGGTATTCTAGACGAACTGATTGTACGTAGAAGGTCGAATAGTGAGTGGGCCGGCACAATCCCATGCTAAATAAGACAACTATTAATGCCCAGCAGTTTATAGAGGGCAGCAGCTAGCAATGGCTTGGAGGATAGTTTGTTGGCAGAGCATCTGTGCAGTTGCAATTGGCTAATTGCTTCCCATGAGCGCGTTGGTGTTGCTCTGGAGAGAAAACAATCTTCAGCTTTGCACAGGGCATTGGAGACTTTTGCTTACAGACTTGGAATATCTCTACGAGCTTCAGAAGGCACTCAGACTTTGGGTTTCGGAGGAAGCAGCTGTTCCGATGACCAATTCGCAAAGTTTTATTGTATGCGAGGTTCACTTTTGCAACCCCGAAGCATCATAGTTTCAGGATAATTACGTTTTCGCTGAGCATGGTTATCACCATCTCTATAGCTCTTACATCGCATCTGGATATAATGTGAAAATGAAGCAGTCCGGTACATACGGCCATAGCTTTCAGAAAATACGGGATTCCATCAAGCCCTCTCTTTGAGTTCAAAAGCAGTCTGTCTTGGGGGTCTGAACCTCCGAGACTGGGGGGTCCCAACTTCCAAGATCCGAGGCTGTTGAACTACCCATTCTCACTGTGAGTTTATCCTGGGGGTCTAAATTGACACAGTCAAGTCTACACAAATACCAGCTGCTAGTCGCAATTTTCGTCGTTCACTGTTCGGTTTTCTTTCTAACTATGCTGGCCCGTCTCCATGCGACGCCCTGCCGGCACCTTGATCCTCAATGAAGGTAATCCCTTTATTCAAATCCAATGTTCCGACAATTTTGGAGGTAATAATTATTTGTTTTAATCACTGCTTAGCTCTAAACTAGTGTCTAGCCCTCATTTACCACGTAAACAGCAAGTTTTCAATCATAAGCCGCGATACTCGGTGCAAAAAAAAAAAATACATGGATTGCATGAAAGAACATACCTGACTTAACCCAAAGTCCAACACTAGCCCGCTCAATTGCATCGTAGTAAAACTACTTTCGCGCCCAAGCCGTTAACGCTGCAATCAATGTCATAACCCCAATACCGACTCCAGCAACTGCGCAGCCAATGTTGAAGTCCTTCCGAACAAGTGCAATAACAAGAGACACTAGTACCCATATCAAAGCACTGATAGTAAAGATGATTGCGATCGAATTATTGTTCGTCTGTTGGTACAACAAAATTGCCCTCTCGCTGTCTGAATCAACTATGACATCTGGGACGAATTGTACAAAAGGGGTCAATTCTCGCATAAGATCTGGTCGGTGAAACGCAGGTGTTAAATCTTCCGAGAGAGTATGGTTCGTCACGATGACCTCGGTGATATTCGTGTTGGCCTCAATATCAGCCAACGACGAAGGCAGCTGTTCCGTCTTGGTGAGTGACGGGAGTAGCAAGCAGGTTACAATAAGCACATACCCTTGAGAGATTCGCAATGTGAATCGTCTCTTTGTAGAATAGACGGAAGAGTAGTCCTCGAGATTTGGCAGGACTTCTGCGGTATTCTATAGATTCCAAAAATTGATGAATTCGAGTCATGACCTGCTCGCCAGTTTCGGTTTCTGAGATTGGAATGAGGAATAACCAGTAGCTATTTGCATGGCCAGGAACTACCAAACGAAGCCGAACCGTAGGATATTCCCTCTCATATCCTTGTCCTAGTTGTTCTCGTCGTTGCGGCCGACGTGACAGTGATTCGAGTTGTACACTGAGCTCAGTCCAGCTCATGGCAGGAACTGACATAAAAGATAGGGTAACTATATTCATATGTGATAAGGCAGAGAAGGCAACTGCAGATGTAGACACGTAGAGGCGATGGTAATCCTGAGAGAAGAGAATTTGCGGCCCGGTGGGCAGGTGGCGGTTCGCCAAGTGCGTCGCCCAATGCCCCTCATCACACTTGCGATGATGTTCCGCTCGCACTGCCATCAATTATCGTTGTAACCGTGCTCGACACTGGTTCCATAGATGTAGACCATTTAAGATCTTCAATGACAATCGATATTGGTGATATTATATGGAATTTATTATCCAGCAATCAAATTTTGATAATGAGCATCCCACCAAGTACCCCATGTACCTATATTATTTAATTAAAAAAAAATAAAAGGATTTTAAAATTTTAAAATAAAAAAAATATTATATTATTTTCTAAATAAAAGAATTTAATTATATTTTTATTTTTAATATTTATACTGTTTTATATTTATTTTCTAAATAAAATAAGTAATACATACCTAAAATACAATTTACCTAAATACTAGGAAAAGAATGGATCAGAATGGCTTCACTATTTACTTAAATAGGGTAGAAATGGGTGGTTGTTATCAAAAATTGATTGCTGGATAACAAGTGCCTATTATATTATGACCAGTGCGATAAAAAGACAAACGAACCCTGTGACATGCCTCCCCCTAATTCTGGTAAGACCTGAATAATACACCTAAACTCTCAGATAATATAGACAAGCGGCGTGTGCGGCGAATATTTGTAAAACACGGGCTGCCTCTTGTATTTGACGGGTACGTCATATGCAACCATATACTCAAGTCATTTGGATACCGAATGTGTAATTACAATAATCACAACCAGCCCAACTCAGTTTTCCCCATGTAACTTACAACACTGAACGGTTTTTTCCGGCATTCCAAGGCTTTTTGACGCCTTATCACAGTGTTCTAGAATTGCTGGGTGTATCCCACATACCGGGCAGATGATTGGCTACCCGGCCTGCCAGACGTCGACGCAGTTGCGATGATGTCCGATTTAGGGTCATCGCAGATGCACCCAACCCGCTGAATCCCGTCTACTATATATACCTGCGGTCAGCACTATCGGTTCATTTCAAATTTCCCACTATACATATCCATCAAGCCTGCTGCCAGGTATGGTATCGTCCTATTTCCAGTGTTGGTTTGTGTATTCTTCGAGCTGGTAATATCCGCGATCCGGTAAATATCTCCAGTTGTCCCATCGTCGTATACGACGGCCGGCTAATTATGCTCTTCGACATAGAATGCTCTCCGAGTCGTCAAAAAATACCGACCCCGGCTCTCAACCGTCGCTTGGATCCGATATTGTTTGCAATTCACGTCCCATGCTGGCGAGCTATCTTCTGGATAGAAGCAACGTTTCTGAACGCCTATTTGTTCATGCACATGGGGGTAGAGTTTCACCTGACCATAGAGCATACATTGAAAATACCTTGGGATTTTGGGCAACAGTTTGGATTGATGCAGCTTGAGTGTGGTTGTCCAGAACAGCCTCAAGCATTTACCTTGCCATGTCCAAACGTCGACGAGAATCGAATACCGACGAAAAGTATTTGGAAGTCCAATATGGGAGTGAGAAAGGCAGCTTTGAAAACCATTTCTCAAGACTTTCTTGGTTCTTCAAGCAGTTTCAGCTCGACCGCGGATATCCGCTAGAGAAGCGGAGACACTTGGCATGCCCAGTGTACAAGCTACAACCAAAAAAGAGCATCGGTAAGGTGACAGCCTGTCAAGGTTTTGGATTCCAGGGCTTCAAAGAACTCAAGTAAGCCTCTGTTTACCCATTGCCATATCAGCATTGAAGAAACACTTACAAATGAATTACCCGTCCAGTGAGCATATCGAGCGCACGCATAAGCCGCGAGATTCTGGGAAGGCTGACGCACAAAGAATAGAAAGTTCCCAGGCTTATGAAAATTGGGACAAAAGGTTTCGGCCAAAAAGCAGGACTGGCATAAAATTGTCAGATGATGAAATTTGCAAAAAGTGGTGGGATATGGCCGAGGTTTTGGGCTTGGTTGAGATGATTCCAAGTCCACTCCCCCAAGAGGGTAAGGCCTGCCAATTCCTCCTACAACGGAATCTCTAACATGACATTACTTTTTTCCCAGTTCATCTTGTGTTCCCTGGGTCAGACTTGGACTCGATAGAGCTCTTCAGTGGGTGGCTTGAGGGACATGGGTTGAGGCTCACCATCACGTCGACCTCCGCAGTTGGCAAGCCTGGCAATTTACCGACTGCGGTCAAGGTCTCGGATATAAACGGGGTGTTCATGCAAGCGGTTGGAATGACGGCAGCAGAGAAACTGAACAATCGACCAAAAGCCGAAACGGTCCAATATATACCTTTTCACGGCGATTCAGCATACCACTCACAAGACAAAACTGAGCACCTTGCCGAAGAAGAAGCAGTCGACTTCTGCTCTCCCCCTCCAGAGCCTGGGCAGGATAATCTTTTAGGAATGGATCCAACGGACGGGTCACTGTTCGGATTCAATCAGTTCCATGAAGAATGGTGGGGGTCAATATTTTGTTTGGATGAAGAGTGAGGGCAACCAAGAACAGCATCGGTTTGTTGATTTCGTGCATGCAAGGGGTCTATGGTAGTACTAGCTATTGATACTATAAAAAGATATGGGATTACTAATACTCTCTTTATTATTAAATCCGACTATATTAACTGTATTGCAGCTTTCATTTCAACATTGGCTGTTAAAAGGAACTTTATAAGCCCTATGATTCCATTCCATTCACAACGGGTTTCCGCGGACTGCGTCGTCAATGCGTCCCGCTGCTGTTTTAAAGACTTCCATGGTCTTGATTGGCTTTCTTTGCACAGGTTGGGAATAAGCTATCCAGTGCGAAGGGCTGGACAGTCGGTTGTTCACACGAACTATTGCCTTGTATTTGCCTATCCTAAGCTGAGAAGGAAAGAAGAGAAGAGTAAATGGGAAGGGTACCTTCCCAGCTGTGTAGCTGAGCTGTTGCTATCAAGGTATTGTCATCGAGGTCCTCGGAAAAGTCTACTCTCCAGGCAGCTACAGGATTCGGCATAGCCATATCCTCAACTCGGCTCCAACTTAGGTGCTGCGCTTTAAAAGGCGTACAGCCTCAAATTTACATTCGCTTCTAAAGCAAAAGAGAGGTTTATGGCTAGTAGCCACCAAAAATAGCCCCTGTGGCTACTAGAATTTCAAGACACATTTCCTTTGTTGAACCATTTGCATGCGGCAGAACCTAGTGCATTTGCATAAGAAGTACAAATGGTTGACATTGTACCATTTGTCAGAAGAAGGGACTTATCATCAAACATGACTTGATAAATCTTAGAGCTGCTTCTATTCTGCCATAAAGTTCACAAATCTTGGTGCGTAAACCCTCGAAGTCCATTCTCCACCTCCAATTATAATAAGTCTAGCTTTCAGAATATTCACTCCATGACTACTCCTCGAACTCACAGCCACAAAACCGGTTAGGAATAGGCCTTTCATGAGGAAGGCAATGCAACCTCAGCTGCAGGGAGGGATTCAGCGAACCCAATCGCTCAAACATCTCATGATCCTTTTTCCTGATTTTGATCCAAAACACAGCCTTCTTGTCATCTGAACATTCGATGTCTTCGTCCAAAAGTTCATCCTCTTCCCTTACTCCCGCTTCATCCCAGTATCCACCACCGCCACCACATTGCCAAACCATATATGGAAATGTTCTCTCCTCACCTCCCGTTACCTCGAGGCGCTTTAGAGTGGTCATAGATTCGCACCATTGACCGATCATTTCGTACCACCACATAGAAAACGACACGGTTTCGAATTCATCATATTTAAACGGGTGTTTCCACCATTGAGGGGTCGGATAACCATCTGTGGACATAATAACATCGTTCCCTTCATCGTCTTGGCCAAGAACCGCAACCCCCTTGTCCAACAGGGGTGGGCCCCGAGTTTTATGCAGCATTGCACAACCTTTGAGATGGAGTTCTTCAAGTCCCAAAGATGGTATCCATTTCATCTGCTCTTGGTGGCTGAAGACAAATTTGCCCAATGTCAAAACCTTCAGGCTTGGTAGACCTTTGCTACCCCCGATTGCATGAAGTTCAAGACGAGGAAGCCACCCCCACCAATCGAGTGCAGTTAAAGATAGCTCCCGTAAGTTTGTAGTTATGGATGGTGATAGCCAGGTCACAGGGAGTTCATTGTAGAAGTTGTACCTGTCTGACTTTTTGTACATCGGAAGCTTATCGAAAAGCGTCACCATAGTTGTAACATGAAGATTCAAGCTAGTTATAGCCTTGAACAAGTCTGGATTGGTTCCATTTTGAAATTGGCCATAGCGATGTGCAAGCAAGCTATTGATTGAGAGTTTGGATAAACGGATGGGGTCCATTTGCTTAGAAGTGTTGCGTGGAAATTTAAATGGCAATTTTTTTCCATTATTCCAATTGCGTCGAAGCTTAGCTGGCTTATAGTGGCTCCATGTCCCAGCTAAGCTCTCGAAAATGGCATTCAAGATGTACAAGCGCAAACCTTTACTTTGGTGGGCCCATTCCTCCCCATAATAGACCTCATGAAAATGGATTTGAAGGGATTTGAGATTTCGATAATAACGCAAATAATCCAAAGCTTGCATAAAATGAATAGGTTGTGTGTTTTCTGGTATTATATCATCATCATAACTGCCCTTAAGGTAGGGATCGCAGAAAACCTCTTGCACATGCTCACAAAGTGTGGGTGACAGTGCAATATTGATAAAATTTTCAGGTGATGGGCTATCACCCTTCAGCTGGATCGTGGAGAAAATCTCAGGAGTTATAGACGAATTTAGTTGCCGACAGATGAGTCTCAGCTGCAAAAGATCATCTTTAGAAAGATATGAAAGAATTTTGAGGTTAAGTTCCACAGGAAGAGTTGAAAACAATGGTTGCAACATGTTGGGTGTGAGGCGGTGGTTGTTGTTTGCAGGAAGTGAAGATGTTGGGGAGGAGGGGAAGAGGACGAAGACCAACACAAATACTTGTACGCAATATCGGTGAAGTGATTTAATATGCGTCTAGGGGGGCAACCCAAAACATAAATTGCCAATTGTTGGTCCACGACCAACAGTTCGACCAAGGCGGGGCAAGCGATGGATGCATCCCTAGCCTGTTGGTCTCTGTCAACTCGCTGGAGAATCAAGGTTGGCACTGACTACCCTGGTATCCAAGAGGCATCTAAGAGACATAGTAACGCTCTGGGTCGATTTATTTAATTGAGGGTTAAGAACAGAGGATGAGAATCGCAGGTTTCAGCTGCACAGCCCTCGCACTGCACCGCTCCATTACTCACGCATCCCAAAGGATGCAGCCATCTGTGATATGGGAATATACTTAATCCTTCGGGTGCTGTAGTCCTGTAATTTTATTTTGGTATCCGGATTCAGCGGCTGCGCGTACCTGTGTGGTTCTATCTTTGCTTGGGCCTGTGTGAATCGACGTAGCCCTCTCAATAGATTGGTTGCCCGAAAACATCTTCTGACAGTCCTTCTAGGAAATTGATTCAAAGGATTAAGGCTTTGCCAACTTTCGCCGATCTTGATGGCTGAGACAGCTTTGTCTCCTGTGCAGATTGGAACATGAGCTTCTATGTCTTTCACGTGCTTCCTCAAGCGACCTCGGAGGTTGATCGAGTCGGCAAAATAAGAGGAATGGTGGCATCGGAATTGCGGTATGCTATTCAGGTGCCTATACCTAGATTTTAGTCTGTTTGTTTTCCTAGTTTTCTTTATCCAGTTTAGCTATAATTTGACCGATCTAACCGCGCTCTTATCCCTTTTAAACTTATCAAATTTGAGAGGAGGGAAGTCCAAAACCAGTCGGCGCGTCTGTAGTATAGGGTAACATATTTTAGTACAGTTTCATGTATCGTCAAAACATTCAAATAAAAGGGAAAGCCTTTCATCGTATTAGAGAGGTCAGGCAAAAGAAACGACGCCGAGCAAGGTGATGCACAATCGTGTTTTTGATCAACTCTTTGGAAGGTAGTTAATGTATAACAGAGCGAGAATTTGGCATGATAATGATTGATGATTTGGAACATGAGATTAAGGATTGTTGTCTTGATCATTCAGATTCTGCTCATTCAGCACAGCGCTTGAACCAGAACGTCCGCAGGGTCCATGATCTTCAGACATGGTGGATTTATATCTAATGTCTTGGATTGAAACAAGAGTCCATTTTATTGCACTAGAAACGCGCCTACCATTACTGTAACTGGTGTCCACCTGGTTTGTTATACGCCAACGAGACCTGCATCAATGCTGCACGCGTTGACTGGAATGCACTCGGATTGGTCGCAGCAAGTCCAATGCTCACACTTCCAATTAGCCTATAATATAATTTTGTGGGCGAATGAAGGTGGAAGGCATTTTGGGCGCCCATCGTATCTGTTGGGCATTATTCATTTTATAAAGGCATACACAATTCGCTTTGAGCGTTTTCCACAGAATAATATCATTTAATCAATCAAACGGTTTTTTTTCTCAAATTGCACCAATCTTGCCAGCTTCGCTAAAATGTAAAGAGTTCTTGTAGCTTAGAAATATTCCACTTCTAGCCTTCGCCCGGTATTCCCATTTCATTACATCTTTCTTGAAAGTAGCAAGAATAATTAGGCATTCATCGGGGACGGCGCGAAGTAGTTGATGCATAAGCGCTCGATATAGCCAAAGCTACTTTCGGCGATAATACGTATAGATTTCATCCGCTCTATTGATTACTTGTCGTATCAGATAACCTTATATATTGTTCTGATCATGTGGATCGTGCGCCTGGATCGAATCATCTGCATCATGTGAGTTGCCTGAGTGGTGTGAATCGTGTATCTGGGCTGAATTGTGTAGATGAGAGCAGTGAATAATTGTAATGGAACCCCGCCTCACTTTGCACATGTCTGAATCGGAGCTTGAACCAAGAACACCAGAGCTGTTTTATAATCAGACCGAAGTTTGATTTGGCTTTTAAAGCAAGAAAAAAAAAGTAAACTAAAAAGAAATGATTTTCATAGAAATAAAAAGATGCCTAATCCTGGCAATCTCTTCTTCGTCGTCCCTTGAGATGCTGTTTGTTGTTATCAACCGGCACTGTATATGCACTGTACGGCAGTGGCGCCCGGGCCACGGATAAACGCCATCCCCAATTACCTGAGAAATTGTACCTGCCTGGTGTGCCAGGTCTTTTTTTTTTCCATCGTGCGATCAACCTCGCTGTTCGTCCCCCCCATTGCCCGCCGCCCTCACCATGTTTGCCTCGCGCCGGGCCCTTGCCGCGGCCCCCAGACTCTCCCGCGCCGGCGGCCGCTCAATTGCTGCGTCCCTGGTGCGTTTCTCGTCCACCGAGGCAGGAACAGCAGCCTCAGAGCCGGAGCCGACCAAGACGGCGACGACGACGATAAAGAGCGCCGGGACGAGCATACGAGCGGCCGTGGCCCCCAAGCCCAGGCCGGTCGCCGTGAAGCCCAAGGCCCCGACCCCCGCAAAGGCACCCGCGTCGACGGCGGCGGCGGCGGCGGCGGCTCCCAACATCAGCACCATTCCCGCTCAGCTCATCTGGGACCCCAGCCCGCCCCCGCCGCAGAGCCCAAACGCCAGCAAACCCGACTTGAATATTGACTGGGAAAAGAGCTACTACGGGCTGGGCACGAACCCCGTCACGCCGGAGCAGTTCAAGATCCTGACCGAGGCCATCAACCTGGACGACGTGGTGGTCAAGCCCGACGGCATCATCTACATGACGGAGATCAAGTACCGGCGGAAGCTAAACGAGGCTTTCGGCCCCATGGGCTGGGGCATTGTCCCCCGAGGCGAGGCCGTTGTAGGGACGGGCATTGTGACGCGAGAGTATGCCCTGATTGTGAACGGATGGTGCGTACCCCCCCTTCGAGTTTCTCTTCCGTACCTTTTTTTCTCTCTTTTGTTGCTAACTTTGTGTGTGAAAATATAGCTTCGTTTCCCAAGCCCAGGGTGTCAACAACTTTTTCGGTCCCGAATCTATCCCTACCGCCGTCGAGGGCTGCAAGTCCAACGCACTGATGCGATGCTGCAAGGACCTGGGTATTTCTTCCGAGCTCTGGGAGCCCAGGTTTATCAAGTGGTATACGAAGCATTTCATGACGAGCATATGGGTCGAGAACAACAATACAAAGAAGAAGCGCCGCTGGTACTACAAGAAGGGCGAAGATCTAGACCTGCCTTACCCATACAAGGCATCGTCTGGCTAAGAAGATTGACAAGCTCTCGAGACGGGCGGGCACATTTTTCGGCCCGTGTCGAGGGTTTGCATGTATAAAAATCCACAGCATGAGGGAAACATTCAGCAACGTGTATGATATGATTGAATAAAAAAAGGTCACGGCGAGGGTCGGAAGATACGATATACTGGGCGACATGGCATGCAAACCGGCGCATGTAGGGCGAATTGTGCTTTGTATAAAGAAAAAAAAGGGACAGAGAGAGCTGGAGCTTTGCATGAGTCAGCAGAGATGACCAAATCACCCCAAATTCAGAGATTTGAGGGAACCAAGACACCCATTCCAGTCTATACCTATATATTTCCGTCTGTAACAAAAAACACTCACAACTCAGATGAGAGTTCTCCCATTGTGCAGCGGGATGCAGAGAGAGGCCATTGTAAATTCAGCCAAAGGACACCAAACCAGTGCCACAGGGCACCACCATAACCAAGGCATAGAAAAGTCTAACCAAACCCAAACCCAAAAAAACTCCTTGCGAGGACCAATCCTACGGGAGATGTTTCTATCTCTCCGCGCCGGTGCTGGTGCTTCCTCCCTGGTTGTTGCTGGCTCCCCAGGCCCACGGCATCCACGAGCCAGACGCCCCGCTGGCCGGAGTATCGCTAGCGACGTTTCGTCTGCGGAGGGACCCGTCGTCCTCGGCACCGCTCTCGGCGTCAATCTTTTCAAAGTCAACCTCGCTGCGACTCTTGGACAGACCAGCACCAAAGTCACCCACAGGCCTCTGCGTCGGCTCGTCGCCCTCGACGCCGTCGTAGCTCATGGAGGGGACGCGGCTGTGGCCGCTGCTGGCACGCTCTTGGGCGTGCTGGGCGTCGGTGCGCAGCTGCTGGGCTTCGCGCTCGAGGGCGGACAGGACAATGTTGAGGCGATCGCGCTGGGCGGCGATGAAGGTCATCTTCTCGTTCGAGTCGCGCAGGTTGGACGGGATCAACGTTGCCGAGTTGGAGACGCTCCAACCGGAGGCGGCTGGGGCAGACCCGGAGCCGCTTGCAGGGGTGCCTGTGTTAGTGGCTGCAGCGACAGCGCTGGAGAGCATGCTGTAAAAGTCGGTGCCCGTGTTGGAGGCGCCAGCCCACCTAGCAGCCGGGACGCTGAAGCGGGACAGCAGAGACTGGGTGTAGCCCTGGGGCCCAGTGGGTTCGGGTGGAGGGGCAGGCTCGGATGGGGGAAGTCCAAGCACCTTGGTCTTGAACTGCTCGATGGCGAGCTTGAGGTATTCCATGCCCGCATCGGTTAGGCGGTTGTGCATGCTGGTAATGAACTCATCGATCTGGGACTCGTTTTCCTCGAGGAAGGGGTGAATTTGCTCTTCGTAGAGAACGCGGGCGCCTTGCGTCTGAGGCAGGATGAGGTACATGAGGAAGAGGAGTCGGAAGTAGCCATAGAAGGGGATCCTGTTTGCGAGGGAGCACAATATGTGAGCTTGACGGACCATGGACACGGTGAGGTGCAGGCGCAGACAAACCAGGATACGATGAAGTAGACCCAGGACTCAGCGAGGAGAAAACAGCTGATGACGACCCAGTACATGAGCCATGGCGTCAGCTGAGCGGGATCGGAGGTCTTGAGGGCCTTGTAGGAGGCGAAGATGGGGAAGAGGAAAGAGGCGACGGAGCTGTTGAGGGGATCGCGAGAGAGTTAGCGAGCTGGATTGGAACCTTTTGCGTCTTTTTTCCCCCATCATGATAAGTACAAAGGGGCGTGGAGAAGCGCTTACGATAGGAGCATGGGCAAGAGGTCGAACATGATTGCGACTTGCGATTGCGCCAGTGGACGATAGAGAGAGAGGCTGGAGCTCCCTCGACCGTGCACACGCTGTGTAGTTGGGAAAAAAGGATGAAGAAGGATGAAGAAGGGAGAACGAGCGTCAATCTCCAAAGATGTCCTCCCCTTTTTCCTTTTCTCGTTGTGGCGGAGATGCAAAAGCAAAGGCAAAAGGTTCAAATATGAAGAAAGGTTAGGTTGGAGGTCTCGAGCTTGACTATCGGCTCTCCCTGGTTGCTTTTGGGCTCGCGCACGGCGCCCGGTCCATCCGCCTTCCGCAAATGGCTGGGCGGCGATCTGAGAAGGGCGGGGGCGGGGCTCCTTCGGCGGGCAGTGTGGCCCTTGGGCACGCGGACGAGCCGCTGTAGCGCAAGCCTAGCGTGGAGGGGTAAAAAGAAGAAAGGCCCCAAGAATGACCACCCCTCCGCTCGATTCGGAGCAAAGCAACCACTGAGAGCGCGCTGGGGGATTGCTGGAGAGGGGCGCTGCGAAGCACCTGAGGAGGTCGAGGTTTGACGGACCACCCCCCCGTGATCAACTGGGTTTGTTCCCGGGATTAAAAGAAGGGTGCGTGCTGCACTATTGCCCGATGCTGTGGGTACGGGCCAAAGGTAGCCTGACACGATGACGTAGCCGGGACTGTGAGGGATTGAAAGCGATGAGGTGCGTTTGGGCTGCTGCAGCCATGGACTCTGCGTAGGTCCCAGAAAAATACAAAACATGGCTCTTTTTATGTTTTTTCCTCCCAAAGAACACGGTTTCAACCCTCCACTTTTTGCTACCTTGCTGTCTGCGTGGCTTCTTTTGCGAAAACAAAAAAGCGCCGAAAGCCCTGTGTCCTCTTCTTTTTTGCTGATGCCTGGCTCCGCTTCTCGGGCTGCAACCCCGGCGCCGCTGGCTGGGGTCATGCTTCAGCCGCCATTCGCGCGAGGCTGAACCACTACTCGCTGTTACACATTTCATGCGACATGGTACAAGCTTCCAGAACAGCTCGTGCTTGACCGCCAAGGCTCCATCCATCCGGAATGCACCGAGCGAGCAAATCGTTAGCCCCCTCCCTCTCGCCCAGCGAGATGGCGTCGTCTCGACCAGATTGTTAATAAAAGAAGACCATTTTCCCACCGTTGAGATGTGGCGGTCAGCTTCCAGATCAAGACAATGACACTGTCCAATTCCGGCCATGTGCTACACCATCTCGTGTCTGTCGGGTTCGGGGGAACCGGGGGAGTTCTGCGACGGAGCTAAGGCATCCTCGACCCCGTTTAGGCTGCAGAGAAAACGCGAAAGTCGGCCAAGGGCCAGAGCACCATGAAGCTACTTGTAAGCTCTCGGAGTTATTCTCCATAATGACGATGCGCTTGTTCGCATCTATCAGCGCTTACCTTTCATAGCAAGTCAGAATGCCTGGCAGGAAATCACCTGGCAATGTGAGATTATGCTGTAAGTCGCAATTGGTTTACACCAAAGACCAATAGTGATCGACAAGAGAATTTGGGGCAATTAAACGCATTGTTTTATTTGTACCAAACTCATGTTGCTTTGTCGCTTATTAGGTTTTAGGATGAGAGACAAGGCGCATCATTTCAGATCAGCACCAAGTGTATCCATTCAATTATACCATCCGATTTCCATTATTCGAGTCCAGTTCATCCTCGTTGCTATCATATTACACCCGATCCAGCGCAATTTCCATCCGCCATTCAAAGCCATTACCCTGCCTTTCCTATTCGATGCATGTCTTAAAAAATGAGAGCTTGCTATCAGTTACCTTTGGCGGCAAAAGACACCCGTTGAAGAGCATCTCTGAACTGCTTGCCATTTGGCTTCAATGACACTCTCCATGCAACATAGCCGTCTGGTCGAACAAGGGCAGCTCCTGTTTCGCCGATTCCAAAATGTCGCTCGATGCTGCCGCTTTCCACCTCCTCAACGTCCTTCTCGATGTGCACAAATGTGACGTCTACACCGGTGGCGTCGCTCGCCTCTTTGGATGCCTGCTCCCACGTGCCGTCTTTTGAGACAAGCACCCAGCCGTGGTAGAACAGGTCCAGGCTTGAAATGACCTCGCCACCCTTTCGCAGCGGCACATGCGGTGCTCGTGTTCCGGGCTGCCCGGCCCATTCATCGGGTCGCTTGGCAGCAGGCAGGCTTTCGTCGGCACCTATGACGCCCTCTGACCTGTAAATCTGCCCCAGCTCCATGGCTACGTCGTCTAAAACTGCCGAGCCCTTGCCGGGCCACTCCCGATCGACAATGTACCGGCTGTAGTCGTCTCGAATGAAGATTTGGTCGTGTCGGACTCGGGCTGCAGGACGCCGCTCCGCATCGTACGTTTCGAGCAGCTCAGGCCGCGACACGCCGTTCAGCACGGATGCAAGCTTCCAAGCGATGTTGTGAGCGTCCGAGATGCCCGTGTTGGCACCGTAGCCTCCTCGGTTGGGCGGGAGAGCATGCGCGGCGTCACCTGCGAGAAAGATTCGTCCGGACGAGAACTGGTCTGCGACGAGACCGCTCAGCTGCCACCCGCCAGTGGCGATGAGATCTATTTCGTCATCCGCGATGTCTTTTCCGACTGCCTTGCGAATCGTATCCCTCTGGGCAGCCTCGTCCATTGTATACTTTTTAGCCTCAGACAAGTCTGAAGGGTTCCACATGACAGCCCACCGGCCGCTGCCGTACGTCGTCATGAAGCACTCGAATCCATCCTCGCGCCCTTCGATCTGGAACTGGACAAACCCGGTTTCCAGATACTTGTCCAGCTGAGGGCATCGGAACAGGATGCTGCGCAACATCCGAAGGTGGCCAACGCCGCCGCGCTGGATGCCCAGTGACTCACGGATGGGACTGCGGGCACCATCGCATGCGACAAGGTATTGGGCCTCAAAGCTGGACTCGACGCCATCCTTGTCAACCGCTGTTACCTTGACGCCGCCTTCAGTTTGCGACCAATCCGTCACCTTGTACCCAAGCCTCAGGTCAGCGCCAAATTCGACTGCACACTCGCGCAGCACCGGCTCGATCTTGTCCTGGGCCGTCGCAATGCCCACAGCGGGCGAGAAGTCGGTGCCAGCAGCTCCTGGGGGGTCCTTCTTCCCGGGGCCACTGCTGGGCGGACCAGCAGGCTTGGGAGTCCAAAGCTTCTCGTCCTGCCACTCCCCTGCGAGACTCTTTACGGTGATTCGGCGTGGAGGACCGCCCTTCCACTCGACAACAGGGAGGCGCGAGTGAATGCCGGCGGCGCGGAACAGCTCGATGGTGCGCGTCGTGTAGCCAATGGCCCGCGGGTGAGGGGAACTGCTCGGGTGCCGCTCGATGAGGATGACGGGGACTTTCCAAGAGGCGAGGAAGAGGGCGGTGGAGAGGCCAACCAGGCTGCCTCCAATGACGATGACAGACGTCTTGTTATGCTTGCTCATAGTGGAAGGTTGCCCCAGTGTAATTGAAAAAAAAAAAAACTTAAAAAAACTTGGCGAGGGGGTTATGTATAATGTGATAGGTTAGATGGTGTTGAATGAGGTGCTTGAGGTGCTTGCTTTAGGTGCGTCTGCAGAAAATAAGCTGCAGGTGTATGTGGCTTGATGTGCGTCAGGGAAACCCAAAAAAAAGAGCGTCGAAAAAAAAAAAATGAAAAGCATTCTTCTCTTTATAGAATCTTCAACTTTCCAAATGGTCCATAACTTGCCTTCGGGCCCGGTCGTGGTAAGTGTCTTGGCAATCTTCCGGCCGATGAGACCAGGGCCGTGGCCGAGCTCCCCCGGATCGGGCACTTGTAAGGAAAAGTGGAGTTCCCATTCGGTCCCGAAGCCGTGTCGTGATTGGGTTCTCGGCAGTTTTGCCATGATGCGAAAACCCCCCTTTTGTCGACATTTCCCGCTGGGGCTGAATGCATAATCTCGCGTGGAAGAAAAGAAGAAGAAGAAATGGCGTATGAGATGAAATTCTGGGCTGATGTCTGGGAAATGGTTATTTTTCTTCTTCTTTTTCTTCTTCTTCTTTAATTCTGTGGGCGTTTGAACAGCAAGCGTGGAGAAGCAAGAAGCAATGATTGGATGGACAATCATTAAATGACAAGACACATACGAACAAGAAGCATTGTAGTGATTTAGTTCACGTGTAAAGCTCGACTGATTTGGGCCGGGATGAATACTCGGAACAAAAACTGGGTGGTAGTCGATGTATGAAATCTGTTAAAATGATGATACTCGTAAAGTCGTCGTTGGAATGCGTTCTGCCATTGTAATCACGTTTCAAAGTGAAAAAGAAAGGTCACATTTTTGTTAAGCACCTGCCTCCTGCGGCGGTGTCTGTTCTATGCTGATTAACTAGCCGAAATATCAGGAATTCTAGACTGCCATCATAACCCCAGGGGTCATCATCTCATCGTTTCGTTCTAGATAGCATCCATATGATCCCGAAAAAGAAAAGAAAAACATGACCCGGTTGGTAAATTCACACCATTTGGCGGAAAGATTCATTCCATCCCAATCATCCGAAACTCCATTCAGAACTAGGTTCGCACTCTTTTCGGCGGACTTCCTCCGTCCCCCCCTCCATCTCCATCTCCAGAGCCGCTGCCCTCCCCCCGCTGGGTCCGCCTGTCCTGCGATCGCTTCCGCGCCGCGCTCTGGCCGGTGGGGCCGGCCGCGTCCTCTGGCATCGTCGTGGTTGGCGTGTCGAGCTGCTCGGGGTCGTACTCGGGCGAAGTAGACAGCAGCACCAGGCTGCGGTAGCGAGTCGGGCTGGCGAACAAGCTGCTCTCCTCCCGGGTCTGGCGAGAGGACGTCGCCAACTGGGGCAGGTTCGATGCGGAAAAGGGCGAGCCGGAAGATCTGGCGGTCGCGCCTCGGAGGCTTGGCAAGCCAGACAAAGGACGGAGAGGCTGCGGGTCTGGAGTCTCGAGCTTGGTCACAAACTCGGACCCTGTCCCGTGGCTTGGGCTTCTGAAGAAGAGGGACCCCTCGGTGCTTGAGCTTGGACTCCCGCTGCTCCTACTGCTGCTGGATCTGCCATCATCTGGCCGCGGCCCAGGCCCGTCGTCGTCGTCGGAAATCACCACTGGGCAGTCTCTGTCACCCGAAGGTGAGCGAGAGCTTCCCGGATGCTGGGTGCTGTCGTCTTGGATAAACAGGGGACTCTCGCTTCGGCGGCCACTGAACCTCCCAGGGCCGTAGACTCGAGATGAGCTGGCCCCCATTGGAGTTGAGTGCTGGCTGTTGGCGTTGGACTCAACAGAGGCGTCGTCGCTTGTGAGATCCACAACGTCGCTGTCTGGTGGGGGAGTATCTTGGGCAGCCTGAGGTCCGAAACGGTTATTGTCCTCCTCAAAGTCAAACAAGACATTCATCGGGTCATACTCATCCTCGTCCTCGTCAATGTAAGCACCGGCATCTCCAGTGTCTCCTCCGCTGGGACCCTGAGTAGCCTCTCCGCCGCCGTCGTCGTCATCATCATCGCCCTCATCGTCGTCATCGCTGTCGTCGTCCTCATCATCTCCGCCCTCACCCTCGCCATCTTCATCTTCATCGTCGTCCTCTTCTGCGCTCGACTCACCATCGCAATCGTCATCTTCATTTTCGATGACGATTGCAGCAGGACACAGGGGAACATTTCCTGGATCAGCCATGGCTGGGACTGGTATCTCGCAGCGCACCCGTCTGACTGCCAACTGCACAGCTTCCAGAACTTCCCTGGACGGGTTGTAATGGCTCACCAATCTGGAGAGATGGGTGAGTAGGCAGGTCTCAGCCTCTGCGGCTGACTTTTCGCGCGAGATGAGATTGTTCAGATCCATAGAGAAGGTCCAATCTCTGACCATGCACTTTTGCCGACACTGAAGCCATTTGTCGTAGTCGATAAAGTCGACCTTCTCGAGGCCGCGGAGCACGTGGACATAGTCGAGACCCTGTAGAGTTCGCAGGGAGCGAAACCCTCTGAAATTGGGCTGATCCTTGGTCCTCTCCTTCATGTGGTTAATGATACCACCGGGCTCGTGTTGACGTCGCATGTACAGTTTGGCTGACTCCTGAATATAGAAAGTGACAGTTCTGAGCCACTTGGCTTCTCCGAGCCATGAGAGGGGAAGTGTACGACGAGACGTGTGTTTCCCTCTGTGGTTTGGTTCAAACGTCAGCTTCTGCGAGCCTGTCCAGAGGATTTCAACGTCCTGGACTCGCTGCAAGCGGGCTTTGATTCCCGACGCGAAGCGTCCCTATTCTCCGAGCGAGGAGAAGCAAAACCGGTTTTGCGAGTAAAAGAGGTGAGCTCCGATGTAGTTCCACTCCTTGCAGACGACGAGCGGAGCCAAGAGGACCGCAGGCTTCGTAGCCATGGAGATGTTGACCTTGCGAGTGCCCACGTGGAATCGGTGAAGCAGCGTCACCCTTCCGTTGATGTTGAGAGGCACGGCTGTGGGTTGGCGGTAAGGGTCGAGGCGCGAGATTGCGTGGACGCTCTTACCGTTGAAGACGAGGACTATGCGAAGAATTTTGACAAGAATGTCGGAAGATAACCGCCCAATGGGTGAACCCGCGCCCGGGAAGTCAGTGATGGTAGAGCGCTCATTGCCGAAGCCATCTTCAAGACCCATCTCCTCTCCAACAAGTGTCCTTTCTTCTTCTCGAGTAGGAAACCGAATATTGAGGTTCGGATGGAGTTTTTCTGGATGCGTCGCCATATCTGCGCAACAAATGGTCAGCAAGAACGTTGCAGGAGTGCTGGAGCAAGAGATAGATTCCACTCACTGTTGTCTTGGCTAACAACTTTAATCACTTCTTCCCAAGTTTCCAGAGGCTCATCGACCTCGCCGTCAAATACCAGGTCGTGGTAGTTTTCCAGCGTCTCGTCCCCTTCAAGGAATTTGACCAGATGTCTTTTCCAAGTCTTGGGTTTCGTGTTAGCGCAAGCATGGGAGCGTCACAAGAGAGCAGGGCAAATTAATTCAAAGGCAGGAAAACTTACAGGCTTGGTCTTGACACGAGAGCGGCCCTGGAGCTGCCGAATTCTCTCGTCCTTCTGTTCGATCTGCCTCCTCATCTGGTTGACAAGTCTTCGCAGCCGACGATTTTCCTCGGAGTACTGCAAGTACAGGTCTCTGTAATGGATGAAAATACCTTTGAGGTGCTGCCAATGCGGCGTGCAGGTCGTCTGGCAATCGAGAGACCACTCAGGCTCTTCAATGTCATCCTCTCTGAGGATGTCTTCATGATCATCACTCCCAGAAATGGGCTCGTCAGACTGAGAATTCACATAGCGCGAAGTGTTGGACAAGGGAGGAGTATCATTGGCTGAGCCAACCAAGGTGTGGTCGGAGACATCGCTCCCTGCTTCAGACATGCTGATAGATGTGATGAAAATGTGTTGGTGCAATAAGACGAAAAGAAAAGGGCCAATGGTTCAAGGATGTGTGCAGATGAAAGAGAAGATGAGAGAATGGGACGAAAAGAGAGATGAGAGGGCGGATTAAATGGTCGAAGGGGGCTTAGGGGCTGGTCCTAAGGATGCGGAACCGAGAGTTGATTGCCATACCCAACGGTGGGTGGAGTGGTGTTCTTTTAGGGACTTTCTATCTAACATCCCACTTTTGCTGATAAATGGACTACTAAATATCTTGAATACTTCTTTCTAGTTTTCAAATATTAAAAGAACAAATAATGGGTTGGGGATTGGAGACAGCGGTTTCGGCAGGGTGACAGGGAGCACCCGTTTATTCTTTGCAGGCCACATGGATTCAGAACCAAGTGCCTGGCAATGGCTTCATTTTACTTGATAATTTAATTGGCGTGTCGAGGGTGCTTATTGTGGATTGCTTGGCTTGAATTTTGGTCCTCAATCTTCAAATGGACCGTCTACTCTGCCGCGAAAAGAATTTTGTTCCTCACAAGCGAAATAAAATTTTGCATAGAGCTATCAAGCATCGGTTGGCCGTATGGGCTGTGGTGAGACAAGAACCAGATACTAAAATAAGAGCCATTCTCCGTAGCAAAGAGCCTTCCAGATCCTTTCCGTCGTCAACATGTCTCGATATGGCCATCTCACAGTCCGAAAAATCCTCATGCTACCTTGGCGTTCATGAAATCATACCTTGTAAGCACGTCCTCTTGCACCGCGGATCCCCACATGTTCAAATCAACCTCTAAGTGAAGGTGTTAGATCGAGCATCTCGAAATCGTCATCGTCATCGCCCTCAATCACATTCTCGTCCATGTGTTCCAGAATGCTGTGGTCCTGACTGAGGATGTGATCGCTCATCTCTTCGCCCTCGCACCAGCGATCCTCCCATTCCGCCAGGATTTCCCGAAGCTTCATATGAAGAACTTGTTTCTTTTCTTGGATGGCAGAGCCCTCCTCGTCGTTTTCAAGCAGGTTGTTGAGCAAGTAGGCGATCTGCTTCTTGGCGCTCTCCACCGCC
The DNA here is from genome assembly GCA_013406985.1 of Calonectria crousiana. Classification (NCBI taxonomy): domain Eukaryota; kingdom Fungi; phylum Ascomycota; class Sordariomycetes; order Hypocreales; family Nectriaceae; genus Calonectria; species Calonectria crousiana. The sequence continues at coordinate 423,769 of VTGD01000021.1, read as the reverse complement.
TGGGATGCGACATCTTCAAGCTTCCCGGGTATCGCACCTTTTTTCTTGCTGAGCTTTCGATGGAGCCCCGTCATGACGTTGCGGCACATGCGCTTGATTCCTTTCTTGACTTCATCACGAACGAGTTCCTGGCGGAGGACGAAAGAACTAGTCCCTCCTGTGCAATTGTTAGATTCCGTGCCAAGTAACCATCTCTTGTCGGGCCAATACTCACGAATGTTGAGCGCTCGTGTAAAAGTGGGGGAAAGCTCCTTCTCGAGATACTTGGTCACCTTTGGGTGAGTCTTGGCGGCCTCGTCTGAAAGATCGTCCAATGTCATTTCAATATTGTTGCCGACAACGTTTTGCAAGTTTTGTAGAACAGGGGCAAGGCTGGTAAACGCCGGCGCGAGTTGAGGCATTTGCTGAAGAACAGTTGTGATGAGTTGCTCCAGGTACTGTTTCCACAGTCCGACAAATTGCTCCATCATTGGCTTTTTCAAACTCGGGAGGTACTGGTTCAGCCGTTCGTCCCAGTCTTCGGCAATTTTGTCAAGGAGAGGAGTGGCCCTAGAAGCCAGAAAATTTAGTCAAGACTCGGTAAAAGACAGAGCTGCACCTACAAGTCTTCCAGCCATGTATATGACTGCTTGGTCTGACCTTTGCTGACAAACTGACCGCCATCACGAAGCAGAATGGCTTGGAATGTGAGCCAATGGATCTTGTCGCTGTTCTCAAGCAGTTTTGGATACTTGTACGACCACCGGACAACGATTCTTTCCGCCTGAGAGCACAGGTTCTGAACAGCCTCGTTTCGGTTGGACAAGGGGTCAATGGACTGGATTTGGTTGGACCAGTCTTCCAACATTTCTCTGAATTTCTGCATCAATACAGGTCAGTACTCGTTAGCGGGACAGAGCGAATGGGAATTCTGTTACCGCATGAAATTCGTCATGCGTCCCCTCGAGGACGGCCTCGACACCAGACTTTGTAAACATAGAGCTCAGACCCGCACTCTGTGATTGGGAGTAACATCTTAGCTTTTCCATCAATACTTGGTAGCTCGTCAAGACCTCAGACAAGTGCTTCTCCCTGTGCTCAATGGTGGCCCGATGAAGCCATTGCTCAACCGCTGGTATGCCCGTGTACAGTTCTTGAGGAAAGCCGGGAATCGTTGGTTCTTGGTTCTTGATTGTCCAGAAGGCTTTGGCTGAGATCGGAAGCACTGGAAGCCAGCATTCATCATCTGTATCGGTGGCATCGCCTTGATCACGTCGAATGATTCTGTCTGAGAAGTCTTCGTGGAGTCTTTGGCGAACATTTACGTTCCGAGCCTGGATGGCGATGTGCCTAAGACGATTTTCTAACCGGTTAAATTCCGTCGCTAGAGCTTTGATCTTGTCTTGGGTGGCTATGTAGGCCGAGGTTGCTCGACGATGCGATTCTTCAGCCTTGGCCTTGGCTTGCTCCAACTCCTTTATTTTCTTCCAGACATCTATAGCCATTCCTTCTAAGCAGTGTTAATACAACTGGTGGTGGTTTCAAGAGATAAGACAGTTACCTGGAATCGGTTGCGTTTCAGCCGTTTGCACCGCAAGTTCATACTCAGTCGTTGTCTCATCCACAACTTGGACAAGTTGAGAAATATTCCTCCCAAGTATCTTGCGCTCTCTCTTGGTCCCGCGCTGTTCTGAAATGATGGTCTTGTAACGATCAACTTTTTCCATGACCTTCGTATCATCCTTTAGGTCAGGAGATCCTTGAATGTACGGCATGAGATCAATGTCATCTGTCTTGGACAAGACAACGCAAATTCCACGCGGATTCAGCTTTCCATTGAGGCGCATCTGCACCTCTTCATAGCCATTTCTCATGAGCGACTTGCCCTCCTTCTCGTCCGTTGCTCGACAGATGGGCGTGACAATCATGCGAACATCGAGAGACTCTCTGAACTTTCTTGCAACCTCGGAACGACTGTCAACGGCATCTCCGCACCCAGGAAGATCCACCAGATGAATGCCGGTCTTGAGAATGTCGGCCTTGACAAAAATGTTGACAGTGTTGACCAGTGGCCATGGCTTGAAGCTTTTGGTCTTGACCTGCTTGTATCGTTGATCCTTGGCGAGGTTGGTTTTGGTGGAGTCCAAAAAGGGCTTGATGTCGTCGGCAAATTTCCTCTTATTGGAACTGTAGATGCGACGAGTGCCTTCTTTGATGAGGTCAAGAACGGCCTTGTTGGAGGCGATGATCTTTCCCACCTCGACCTTCATCTTTTCGTCAGTGTCGCATTTCTGGGCAATACTTTCCAAATCTTTATCCTTCAAGTCCCAAACCGCCGCCATCTTGGGTAGCTCATGGTCAATGTGGCTTTTCGCAACCGCCAGATCTTGGCATCGGGCATCTTCATCGTCGTACTTGGAGCTGACAATTTCCTTGAGCCGTCGCATCTCGGTGAGGAGAAGTTTGAGCCCCTTTTCTAGCTCGCTCCGCTTTCTGAGGATGATTTCTGCGCGATACTCATGACCGGGAATATTGTCATAGTTCCACGATACCTTCGCTGCCACAGCAGTAGCGGCGGACTCTTGTCCCGAGGGTAACAGCTCTTGAATTCGCAGCAGGGAGCCCAAAAACGAAGACTTGCCAGCGCCCGTGGGGCCTTCGACACCGACAAGGACTTTGAAATTGCGCTGACGATTGAGGATGGATTCTAATGCAGTGTTAGAACCTTCCGAACCGCAAGCAAAAATTATACAACCAGTGCTTACTGTGCTCTGCACTCCACTGCTTGACAATTTCGGCTCCCATGACCATTGCATCGCCCGAGTCAGACTTGATGCCTCTCAAAGCAGGATGAAGAGTATCCAGAAGGTTCTTGCAATAGTTTTGCGCTTGTTCAACGGCAAACCACTTGGCAGCAAGGCGGTCAATGTCTGTGCCATTTTCGCACTGAATCCATTTGTATTGCTCCGCTCTTGTGGGCATGGCCGTGTAGGAGATTGCTGCGGTCCAAGGGGCCTCGGGAAACTGAGCAATCTCGGGTGTTTCTGTCTGCCCATGGTCTTGCTCATAGTTGTTGGTCTTCTTTCTCTTCGGCATGGGAGAATTCGGCAACGGCCGCTTGCCGTTTGCGTTCAAATCCATGACGGTGGAGTTGCCTCGGGGTGGATTTAATAATACTGAATGCCGGCGCTTAATAAGAGGGTAGAGATAAATTTAATGATAGCCAGCCTAGTTGAGGTAGTAATGATAGAAAATAATACCGAAGGGTAGGCTTGGTGCTTCTGAATAGGGTTTAGCAGATGTGTGGTAAAGGAAGAATGTAGATAGGCAGTGCGGTTCTTTAGTGCGTCAATATGCAGGAGCTAGGTGTAAGAGTGATTGATTTCTCACTAAAAAGATCCTTTGGTGCTCGGATTGCGAGCGCAGCATCTCTGCCACTTGATTGCAGCTGGTACGACTTTACGTATTGGGCAGTGCATATTGGGTGTTGATATAGGGTTGGTTAGTTGTACCGATGTATCGAAGTAGAATGAAAAATGTACCTCAATGTAAGTTTGGCAGGCGAGAGATGGACATATCTATCCGCAAAGAGTGGTTATAATGACGCAAGATCCTTTTTTCGCATTTACTTTTATATTATGTCTTCAACTCTCTTTACTGGGTTGATGACCTCCGTGATTCTACCATCGGCGATCAATGTTGGCTCGCTGCCAATGCATCCGTTGACATCTATTCGCGACTCGACTTACCTAATTATCAGCGTCCCATTTTAAGCTTAAACAACCCTGTTTCTACCCTGGTACGGACTCAGGCCCGCCGCTCCGTGCCCCGGCCAAGGCGAGGCCTGAAAGAGGTATGTCGGGTGAGGCATCTGCATGATGATGTGTTAGATCCGACATGATCGGATCCAATAAGAGCAACCCCGCACATTTTTACAAAGGCAATTACTGACATCTGGATCTCAGCACCTCGCGCCCTTATTGCAAAGATCATTAGCTCAGCCTCAAGCTTAAGGCGACTACGACCACTATACTATGGCTTTTATTCGGCCATACGAGAAGCGGGACTTTGAAGCCACGGCACACATTGTAAGTTCCTTGGCACAGCTTTGCTTTGCAGTCCACCCGCTAAGATCGTCGGTTCGCCCTGAAAAAAACAGTGTCGTGAGACACTCCCGCCTTCGCTCCGCACCTCGCCAGCCGCGCGCCAGCTAGCGCCGTACCTATGGACCCATCAGTACACGCACCTGTCGCCGTCGACGTGCTTCGTGCTCGACGACGGCACCGGCGCGGCGGTTGGCTACTGCATCGGGTGCCCCAGCATCCCGGACTTCGTGGCGGCGTACCCCTCGTACGCGTCCGAGGTGCTCGACAGCTCGGCCGACGTGCTCGTCCTCCGACCCGACCCACTCGCGCCGGCCGAGCCGTGGGCCCACGCCGATGGCTCCGTCAACGGGGCGTGCCTGGCTCAGCTGGCCCACGACCCGCAGCGGCTGCTGCTGGCGGACAGCAACGCGGCTGTCGCGGCGGCGCACTACCCTGCCACGCTGCACATTGATCTGCTCGAGCCGTGGCAGCGCAGGGGATGGGGCGCCCAGCTGCTGGAGCGCACGGTGGGGGCGCTAGCCGGCGAGCAGAGGGAGCTGCTGCAGCGGCGGCGGCGGGGGCAGCGGTGTGCCGTGCCTGCTGGGAGCGAGGCTGATGATGATGACGGTGATGGTGGGAGGAGGACTCGCCAGGCGTTCGGGGGAGTCTGGGTGGGTGTGGCCGAGGACAATGCGAAAGTGGTGCCGTTTTACCAGCGGATGGGCTTTCGGCTGTTCACAGCGGGTGACGGCGACCAGGATCAACGCTTGAAGGGTGACGGCGCTCAACACCAAAAACGCAGCGACCCGTCTCGACGACAGGACGATGGTGACAGAAATGGGGAGAAGACCGAGGCCGAGGACGGCGCCGAAGAGGGCAGGGGCAAGCGCAGGGGGGACGATGAAGGAGGCGGCGGCGGCATTGTGCTGGTGCGGGAATTTCTCGGGGGACCGGCGGAAAAGCTCGGGGGCGCAGAGTGAGGCTGACTATTGCCGTTGACGAGATGGAAACATGGATGATAGGGGACGTGGGAAGACGAGCCCCGGGCGGGAGCGGCCTGCGCTTTCCCCTTCCCCGTGGCGCGCAAGACAAGGTTGCGTCCCGGGAATTGCCTGTATGAATAATTTCCTGTGCTTTTTATTTGATTCAATTTCCTCCGTCGCGCATTCCTTGCAAACAACAGGTCAAGCATCCTCAGGTCATGGAGGCTTGTCTTGCGGTGGAAATGGCATGTTGGGCGGTTCATCGCCCAATGGGATGGCTCGGCTCTCTTGCAACACGGGGGAGTGCGAGCCGGTGAGAGCAACCATCACGAGGTGCAACGCAAAATCGCCACCGAATCAACCTTTTCCGTCCTCATACCCGCTGACCATTGTTTCCCGTCTCAATTAAATTTGAGTCATGCGTGTCAAAGTTTGTCACATTTCACAAAAGTAAAAACAAAAAAACGTAAAAAGTAGTCAGAAGAGAACTTGTGTAATAATCATTGTTCACTATCCTACCGAACAGAGTACGAGCATTCGCATCGATCCGTTCAAAACTCGGAGCCAAACCAGTTACCACAGGATAAAATCACAAGAGCCTTTTGCCCTTTCTCCCCTGCGAAACCTCCGGGTTCCTACACAAACCCCCCCTCTCCCAAAAAGGTCCCCAGTAAGAAAAAAGTATTGATACATTAAAAGAGACGCGAAATTTTCTTGTGCGTGTGCATACAAGGTTCTTTTTCTTCCTATTCTCTCTGCTTGAAGCAGGAGCATATTCATTTCATCCAGCGTAAAACTGGGGTACACCGACCAGAGCACTAAATAGGGTATCCTTAAAAGTTGGGTTTGCGGTGCAATTGAACAAGGGTGTGGTTTGAAGACAGTGTGTCGAAGCGAAAAAAAGTGGTGTTCATAGGTGATTCGTTCAATTCGTCATGATTCCTTCACAACCCTCCCGGGAATGCGATTAGGAAATTAAAACTGCCACTTGGGCCTTATTTCATCGCAAGAAAATGGATGTTGGCGTCTGTTTGAGAAATGTTAGAAAATGAGGGCTGCGCGGGGCGTCATGAAGGCTCCGTACCAGTCGCGACAAGTCATGACGGCGGGGTGTCGTGGAATCATTTAGCACAGAGGGCATTGGTTGCACTGCTTGTGGCCGCAGGCGGTGCAGGTGGTGCTGATGACAATCATGCCTCCACACTGGCAGCAGTACTCGTAGGCAGGCATGTTGGATGTTGGTGTTGTGGTGGTTTTGTGGTGGTGGTGATTTGAAAGTGGGCCGTGAGGTGCGTTGTTGAATGCGGTTGAGGTGGCTTCTTTGATGTCGAGAATTGTGTGATGAGGAGAGAAAGAAGAAATATTTTTCACTGGGAGGGAGGGAAGCAAGACTATATAGTCATGAGAGCAGGCACCCAGGAGGCGAGGAGGATCAGAAGAGGTAGGACCCGGAGGACGTCTGACGGAGACGGGGGCGTGGGAGCCGTGGAGCTTGGCTTGGTAGCCTCAAGCTTAGCCTCTTGAGAAAGGGAAGCCGTGGAGCTTGCGGCGTGGAGAAGGGCGTGTAAGGTATGGCATGGACATGGGGATTGCACGGCATGTCAATGGCATGGCGCAAGGTGCGTCCTGGGTTTGGGGGGCGGAAGAAGCAGCGGAGCGGAAGGGGGGCGTGTTGAGAGCAGCGATCTCACTTACACGCAGCCAAATGGGTGCGCGTATGTGTGGTTAGCGTCGTGCAAAGTGGGAAATGGGTGTGCCGCTGGTCCCCACACACTAATAGCTTGGCTCCCATAGGCTGGGCGAGAAACATGAAGACATATACTTTTTACACCTTGTTTCCTCATTGATTTCTGCTGCTTTTACGTACTACCTACGCCGTGTCTCACCTGGGCGTCTCGCCGCTGCGACTCCCGTGCTGTGCTGCAACGTCAATATTTGGCACCAAGCACGGGTGCTTTGTCTCTTTTCGTTCCGGACTGCATATGTGCTGTTCTTGGCCTGTGATTCAGAAGCCAATGTCAACTAGAAGAAAAGAAGGTAGACCGAGATGAGCCGCATTGTGCTCCGCGCAACCCACGACCCGAAGGGAGGGAGAAGACGACCAGGGTTTTTTTTTTTTTTTTTTTTTAGTGCTGGGCTTAGGCTGCCGGCGGTCCTGCACGACGGCGTCACGGTGGAGAGGGTTGGTGGACGGACCACCAAAAAGAGTAAAAAAAAAATTGTGGTTTTACCCTCGGGAGGAGCAGGCGGAAAAAAGGCCCGAGGGCGGTGCAAGAAAGACCGAGCGAGAAGCGAAGTGCTAATTCCGAGCTGACTTGAAGAATGGAGAGAGATGTGAGTGGAGAGCCTGAGCAAGGAGCAGGAGAGTGTGTGGGAGAGAGGAGGGGGTGGTGGTTGGCGAGACACGGACGACTAAAGCGGATGTACGGAAGAATGATGGAAAAAGAATAATATATGAAAAACAATCTTAGCTCGTTCCTTGATTCGTTTATTCAAGACAGTCTTCTCTTCGGAGTGCGCGATGTCTTTTTTCTAGCTTGAACGTTCCCCTTGGTTTTCTTTGGACCCCTTGGACCCTTTGACAGTCGGTCGCTTGGTTGTCGTATTCGTCCTTGGGTCCAGCACTTATTGCCCTTATTGCCCTTATTGCCCATCCCCCGCCGTGTCCTCCGTTCATGCTGCTCTCACATGCTTTTCATGCACAAGAACCCTAAACCCTGGAGAGCTCTAACGATGGACAGGAAGAGCCGTCTGCATCTCGCTGATTCATAGGGCCACGCCCCCATCCCGTCCGTCTGGGTTTTGCTTTCCCCATCTCTGCTTTCCCCGGGGGGAAAGAAGACTGGGGCGCCGCCTGGGCCTAGATTCTTTTTTCAACCCTCGCACCACCACCATCATCACCACCCACACGATGCGGCCGCGCACAGAGGCTCTTTTTTCGCCCGCAGGGTTTGCGGGGTAGTCGCAAGTCAAGCTCGCTTCCCTCTTTTGCCCCCCTGCTTGCCAGACCAAGATCTCGCGAGCCCCCCCATTGGCCGCCACCCGCGAAGCCTCAGCTCGACCACCTTTCGGGATGACGCATTCCTGTCGGTAATGGCACGCCGCGTGCTGCAGCAGAGTGGCAGAGGTGACAGCGCTTGGGAGAGCATCCTCGGGCGACGAATCGGATGCCCGCACGCCGTCTCCACGACGAACCATCCAGCACGCGGTTCCCAGGGTCCTCTGGCTGCCTGTTGGACCGAACCAACCCCACGCCCACACTCCGACTCGGAGCTAGAGCCAAAGCATAACCACTTCATTATGAAACAGTATGGGGTAAAATCCATCTCATTTCCCTATCTCTCGCCTGTCACCGTCCAACCCGCTCCTGCGCGGGGTGTGCCTGCTGTGTGTGTCTGCCAGTCTAGTCCATCTGTCTGTCTCGCATTTGTGCATTCAGCTCGATTGGCTTTTTTCTTTTTTTCTCGAGCTTCTTTCTTCCGAGCCTTCGGAGAAACGGCCGGGGGCAATGACCTTCTCCTCTTCCCCAACAAAGTCTTCCGTCAGATCGGTCCGACGGCCGACATTGGCCCAGGCTCACTGGCAAAAACCCAGGAAGCCGTGACGTTCTGCCGACCCAGCTTACACGTGGAGACGGCGTGTTGTCCTAGTGGTGGGAAGACAAACCACCTCCATCTCTGGGTAACCCCATTGATCTGACCTCTTGCCATACCTGGTTCGCAAAGAGCAATGACAGCCGAACGGCCTCGAAGTCTAAAGTCCGTCGTCCGTCGTCTAGGTTTCAACCAAGGCACTGGATGCCCTGCTTGACCACCCTTTACAAGCAGCCAAGGCAACTCCACGAATAGGAAGAGCAGGCCGCAATAGTCTGTCGCGCCGCCATCATATCGACTCTCCCATGCTCCTTCCCGGGGGCTACAGTGCACACCCCAAACCCATCTGCCGGCATTGACCAGCACGCCTCGTGTTGCTCATACGTAGACAAATGGCTGATCACCATGTCGAAGCAAGTAGACACAAGACAAGGAATATACAAAGTCAATCGTGGCAAACGCATGCCTCATCACGAGGTTCCGGCATCGCCCGGGTGGACATGGTCAATACCATTCCCATCTGTTTAGAACACGATGGATGGGGTTGAGGCGCGTTCACGCGACTAGAGCCATTATTCCACTGCCAATCAGACACTTGCGCTTCTCCGTGTTTTCCATTCCGGTCAGAATGCTTGTTCTCAAATGTTGCCGCAAAACGTGGTGGCTTGCGTTGACTGGTGGCTTATTACGTAGTGCGGGCCATTCCTTGGTAGGCATGATTTGACTAGGCGCCGTGCGTCTGGGTGCGGGCGCAAGTCTGGAGCCGTATTGACGACAGCGATCAGCTGTGATAGTGACGAACGGATGTATAGGCGGTTAGTTGATGTCATGGCCGGCATTTCTTGTAGCCGTGTGCAGCTTTGTGGTACCGCATCCGTCTCTTTGGGCTCTTGGACCCTTGATCAGCAGTGGCGAGCTGGGTGCCCTCAGTCCCGTGACGATCTAGGTGCCCAACTTGGAACAAACGACGGCTGCCCAGGGTCGATCGGATCCGTTACAGTTCTAAACCATGGATATCTAGATCCCCCCGGTCCTCCGCAGACGCCCGCGGGCCGGGGAGACGAACCCAAACTATTCCTCTTCCCCTCCTTCTCTCTTTCCATAGCGCCGGCGAAGTGGGTCATGTGTTCACGACTCCCAGGCTTGGGCTTGAGGCTGAATGCTTCACTCAGAGGCTATTGGAGCGGGACGCACTCGAGCGCTCAGCCATGGCTTGTATCAGAAGGACATCATGACGTAGCGCGATTCTTTGAGACTAGAAAGCTTTCAAACACGCCAAGGTAGGCGAACAAGGTACAGTACAACCCTGTTTGACGCTGTTGGTGCACGGAGCCTTCAGAAAGACGACACATCCTTGGCATTTTAGATGTACCTAAATGATTTTATTTACTTGGATAATATATCTTGGGTTTTTTTAGGATTGTTTTTTTGCCTTGGATATTGTGGTTGTTTTGGTGAGAATTGATATTGTGAAGCAGCCGTTGGAGAAGTACCTCCATTGAGAGATCGCCGCTCACATGGACACCCAACGTGGGGAAACTTTGGAGACACGGGATTGGCTACACAGAACCAGGTATACGGCAACACCACACAAACGGAAGGGAAAAAAGTTCCAAAGAACATTCAACTTGCATCCTTCTATACATAGTTCGCTCGTATTTGTATTTCTAGAAAGCTTGCACATTTCTTTGTAACAAATTGTGCTGGATGCCGCATTTAGCACCACGGTACCTAACTCACGCCCGAAATTTGGTGGCGCTGGCCGTACCTCGCTGCCTGGCTGCACAGCCACAGGACAACGCCTACCTGTCAGCCGCGGGTTCTGCCTTGCTGCAGGCACACACGGCGGCGAGCACACAACAAGCCGTTGGTGCAAGGGGAAACGCTGGAGGCTGTTCTGCGAAATGGAATCGGTGAATGACTGGGCTCACAGCGCGGGTTCGCCCCCTGGCCCAATCGTGCTCGTAAAGCGAGGAGGCTCAACCAAAAGGACAGCTGCCTTACGCCCAGCCTTGCCACCCTATCAGCCCTCGGGCTGACCACTCGTGCACCAACCGCTCCTTCGCATCAGCTGAGCCGAAGAAAGTCCACTTTGCGCGTCTCAACAAAGCATAGGGCATTGGCTGCGACGAAACAACTCAGCGGATTGCCTGGCACCAGACACTCTCCTCCTCGCCATTGTTCAAGTGTAGCCTGACAGGCGCTGCAAAAGCATCCTGTTATACGCCAAGGCAGTTAGCTTCATTTAGAGACCCCCCCAAAACAAAAGTCCTAGTGGAGTAAGGCTCAGTCATCCTCACCAAGCATCACTGCCTGAACACTGGCTTTGCGCCGCGAACAGACTGACTCCTGCCGGCTCCTTCAATAAACTGCTTCTTATTAAAACCAGCGTCATCTTTCTTTTGTAATAATTTCAAACTATCATCGATGCTCTTTCAGCTTTGCTGTCTATTTCTCATAAACCTCTCATCTTCAACCCCTCATCTGTTGCCCATAATGGTAAGTCAAACCCCAACATAGACTATACTGCGAGTTCCAGACCCCTGAATATTTCAAGCCCCTTTTCTTCAGGCTACTAACGCCATATCTACAGAGAATCCCCATCTGGAATAACACTACCGTACCCAAGGATGACACTGCCCAAAATGTTAGCACGCATACTCTGCCCACACGTGTAAAGCAAGATCAGGATGGAGATGTCGATGTTCCCGCTGTGGCCAGTGACGAGACTGCGCTTCATCTGGAACCAATCCCTGAAAAGAATTCCCTGATAGTCCAGGTCAAGCCTCCTACACAACCCAGCACGCAAATTCCCCATGTCCCCACCGATATTGTTCTCGTCATCGACGTTTCTGGGAGTATGGCTGCCGCAGCACCCGTCCCTGGAGAGGACCCCAGCGAGGATACCGGTCTTTCGGTTCTCGACTTGACGAAGCACGCTGCCCGAACCATCATCGAGACGATGAATGAGAATGACCGGTTAGGAATCGTGACGTTTAGCAGCAAAGTCAAAGTTCTCCAATCCCTGACTACCATGACGGATGCATACAAGGACATTGCACGCAAAAACGTTGCGAATATGCGACCCCAGGACGCCACTAACCTCTGGCATGGTATTCTGGAAGCTCTCAAGCTCTTCAAGGGACATGAGTCATCAGCTAGAGTCCCAGCAATTTTGGTTCTCACCGACGGAATGCCCAATCACATGTAAGTTGTCACTGCATCTTTCCCTTTTTCCATCAACATTAACCAACACTTCGTGCTTTAGGTGTCCTCCTACAGGCTATGTCCCCAAGATCCGAAACATGGGACAACTGCCTGCCACCATCCATACTTTTGGGTTTGGCTACAGTCTCCGCTCTGGACTTCTCAAGTCGATTGCAGAGGTGGGCGGAGGAAACTACGCCTTCATCCCGGACGCCGGCATGATTGGCACCGTCTTTGTCCACGCCGTGGCCAATCTACAGAGCACATTCGCGACAAGGGCTGAGCTCAAGCTCAGATACTCTTCCAGAATCGAAGTGGAAGAGACCATGGGTACATCAGTGGATCAGCAACCTCCCAAGGCTCTTGAAAACGGCATGACTGAACTCACCTTGGCTCTAGGAAACATCCAGTTTGGCCAGTCCCGCGATGTCTTTCTGCGGGTCAAGAATCTAAACCTCCTCAGGGGCGGTTCTACCGAGGTAATCCCCGATGTCATTGAGGCGACTCTGAACTATGCCAAGCCCAGCTCTACCAGCAGCGATCCTTTCGTAGTCAGTGTCACCCGTAGCATTCTTGATACCACAAACCTGCCTGCAGATGAGATTGCCTACCACGAATCCAGGTCCCAGATATGCAGCTTCATTTCATCCCTCTTCCCCACTCGCCCTGATGGCGAACACCACCACGATGCATCGGTTCTCCCTAGCAAAGTGGCAGAGCTCAAGGAGCTCTTCAGCAACCTTCCTTCCAAACCCTACCTCGACGACAAGAACGTCTCCCTGAAACAGGACATCTCATCCGACGAACCAAAGGGTCAGGTCTTCCTCGCCGTCGACTCTGGAGATTTCTTCAGGAAATGGGGCTGCCACTTCCTGCCATCGCTTCTCAACGCCCACACCCGCCAGATCTGCAACTCGTTCAAGGACCCCGGCCCGCTCCAGTACGGCACCGGCAGCCCCCTCTTCAAGGCGTGCCGGGACGCTCTCGACAGCGCCTTCGACAACCTCCCCGCGCCGGAGCCCACGCCCATCACCCGCCACCGCCACTGGGGCTCGCGGTCCCACGCCCACGCCTCGGCTGCTGCTCGGTCCTCGGTGCCCATAAGCATGAGCCGCTGGAACAACTCGAGGGGCGTCTGCTTTGCGGGCTCGACCAGTGTCACCCTCGCCTCCGGCAGGACCGTGGAGATGCGCAAGCTGCGGCGCGGCATGAAGGTGCGCACCCCGCTGGGCTCCAGGAAGGTTGCCATGGTGCTCCGGACCCCCGTGCAGAGCGAAGTCCTCTGCCGCGTCGGCAAGGTCCTCGTTACCCCCTGGCACCCCGTGTCGACCGACTCCAAGACCTGGGGCTTCCCTGCAAACACTTCTCAAGGAGCTGTCCTGTACACCGGCTCCATCTACTCGGTCCTTCTGGAGCGCGACCGCAACCCGGCCGCTCACGCCATTAGGGTGGGCGACTTCTGGGGCGTCACTTTGGGACACGGTCTGATGTCTGGAAACGACGTCCGGGCACACCGTTTCTTTGGTGACTACAACGCGGTTGGGAAGGGCCTCATGGCATTGGGGCGTCGCCCCAATGGCATTGTGATAGGCGGAGGAGTAGAGCGGGACGAGACGACCGACTTGGTCACGGGATTCAAACCTCACAGCAAGGTTGCCGTGCAAAGGCATTTTTAATTTTCCCTGGGCAATGAGTAAATAGTTGCGCCGATTAATGTCAATCATCCGTCATCGGGATGAAAGCTGGGGTTTCTCAACAGATTCTGGCATCATGAGACGAACGAAACCACTAGAACTCGATTCACTCGCGTGAGAATAATATATGCTTGTCCTTCTTTACTGTCTAAATTTTACTTTATAAAAATTATTCAAACCCTTGCGATACTGCTTTTTTTTATAACCCACCTCCTTTCTACGCCTACATCCCCACAACGAAATGCAGGAAGGATCTTAGGTAGAGTTGTGTACGAAGGCCAAAAAAGGATACTAATACTACTTTGTCTTGCCATCAGCATATAAAAATACCGAAAAGATTCGTATTGATAGTAATGGTGAACACCGAAGGTCTTACTCTTAGTCTTTAGCATATAAATAATTTCAGCTTGGCACATCCCTATCTGTTTGTCAGACAAGCCCCATCCCAAGTCCGGTTCAAAATCATTGCAGGATACATGCATCGTGAAAATAGGAATAGTCGACAGTAATAAATCACGAAGACGAACTTTTCATGTACTTTGTAACCTTCCATTTCCTTTTTTAACTTAAATCTGTAATGAGATACTAAACTTTAGGTGGTATACCATGGCGCCAATGTCGGCCTCTGCTCCCAATCCTTTACATTCAAAGCCCAACACCTTCCATCCCGCTACAATGCGCTATGCCTGTCCATTCTTCTTCCAAATAGGTAGGTCCATTCACTAAAAACCGACGCCAACTCTGAATCAAAGCCCTGCTTGATCCCCTTCGCCAGGCGATATCTTTGCGCCAGTTCCAAACTGCCGTTTAACAAAAACAATCAAGAAATATAAAGACATGCCACACAGAAAGTAATAAGAGATACAATGAGTCCCCCAAAATGTACAGGACGGTCACGTCTCATAGCAGACACTGAGTGGTGCCCACCAAGAGAGAAACCTATTAAATCTGCGAGGGAGATCGTATGTGAAAAAAAAAATGATAGTCATCAGGTGTTCCGAATGGCCCGAACTTTTTCGAAAATTAAGCCAAAAGAACAAGTCTCAAGAACTAAATCATGCCCCCTGGCAGACCACCTCGGGCCATGCCGGGTGGCATCGGCGGTGGTCCTCTAGGATGGGGAGGGCTGTTGCGAAGAGAGCGGGCTCGAGCATTCATGCCATTCGCCTCGCTTGTCGCCTTGCGGAGTCGCTGCTTGTAGTCTGCAGTGTTTTCATCGTCACTAACTAGAAGGCCTCCAGCGCCACGTCCTTCATCAGCACTTATAGGGCTCACGGGGAAACGTTGACCGCGCATGACAGGTTCATCTGCAGGCCTGCGTGGGGCGAGTTCATTCATGGTGTTTGTCTTGCGTCGAGGGTTAATAGGAGGTAGAGGAGGAGCGGCAGTGGGAGCTGCCATTGGTGAAGGGATGGGGCCACGCAGACCCGCAGACATCATCGGGGGGTCAGACGGGTCTCTCGGTCGTGTCATTTGCTGTACCTGGTCGTAGCTGAGAGCAGGTGGTTCGCCAAATTGGTTGAAGCGGGCAGGAGAGGCATTGCGACCCTGGTTGGCGTGAATCGTGCCTCCCTGTCGGGGAACTCCAGAAGAGCCAGGGGAGCCCATGGGAGGCTGGATTTCGTCCCTGAAGGAGCCACTGCGAGCACGGGGTCTGCTGCCAGATCGGCCATCGTAGTTGCTGTTCTCAGAGCCGCTTCGGTCACGGTATGATGGGCCACGAGAGTTGGAGCGAGAGCCACCGCCGTTTCTAATATCATCACTTGGGATTCGGTTGAAAGAAATAGGAGGAGCACGTCTTTCCCGAGATGCCTGTCGCGAATCAGGCCCTCGCAGACTTGGGGCCCTTTCTCGGGATGGGGGTCCCTGGTATCGCTGCTGCACCTCCATCTCTTTCATCCTTTGCAATTCGCGACGAGCTTGTCGGAAAGCCTTGAGGCCGGCGTGAACGTTGTCCTTGTCAGAAGGATCATTGGTAGCTTCATACCCGTCCTCGGATTGACGAAGCTGCGTCTGAGGCTGCTCATGCTTCGCTTCATAATCGGCCTGGGCCGACTCTGGGCGGGGGGTATACGGCCCGGAGCTCTGGGTAGTGCTTCCTAGACCAAGGAGCTTCTTCGCCTTCGTCTGACCCTGCTCACCTCGGCTCTTGTCAACCAGCGAGCCTCGGCTAGACTTGCTCTTCAAGATTCCTAAGGCATTAACCCTGGGAGGAGGAGGAAGCTCAGACAGAGGGGGAGCAGCAGGGGCAACGCTACCGCTGTCTGATTCAACGTACGAGGTCAATCTCTCACGAACTCGGCGGGCACCATCAGCCAGGTGGCGGGCAAAATCATCAGGCTCATTCTCTTGCTCAAGATCAATCTTGGAGTCGTGAGCAGAAGGAGGGACGCCTAAAGTGCGATCCTGAGGGTCAAGAGAAGACCTGGATCTGGTTGGGCTGGGCAAATCGGTGTCCATAGACATGGCCACACCTTGCTCAATCGACTCCCAAGTACTGGGCTTAGTTGCCAAAGGCTCATAGATTTGGATATCATCGCGCTCAGGAGGGAAGCGAGATGCAAGATCAGACTCATTCGGCACACTTCCGTACACCGAGGATGCGTTGCTATCATGCCTCAGATGGGCACGGACCATTCCGCTCAAACCACCCGTGGTCGGCCCCAAAGTAGGCGAATCTTCAGGAGACTCGTGGTCTTGGTTGTCATCGATGGTCAAAGGAGCCGGGACTGCTGCTTTCCTGAACGCGGGATGTTCATTATCCGCAGGTCGCTCGACCATAACCTGTGGGGGTCGAGGAATACCAGGACGAATGGGAATGTTTTCGAGCACATCGTCCTCATCGTCGAAGAAAGTGGAGTTATGACCCTCCGGTCTAAGTCCAACTGGAGCCTTCACCGAAGCATTCGAATCGTGCTTGTCCGAAGTTCCGCGATGAACGGATGGGGACCGAGATCGCGATCGGACAGTCCCAACTGAAATGCTAGACTCGTTTCGGAAACGAGTTGTGGGAGTCTCACGTCCCTGCTGAAGCTGAATTTGACGCTGGGCATATGTCGATTCATCGTACATAGCAGCTTTTGCCAATACACTCATGCTGGCGATCTTGGACTTGTCGTTCAGGAAGGATCGAGGCTGAGACTCCCCGGTCTCGCTAATTGGAGGACTGAGAGGAGGAGTGGCGCCAAAGGCAACACGCTCTTCCAAGGCGGAGAACTTGTTCTGGGGTTCCAATGGGCTTGCCTGAGATGAGATGGCAGGAGGGCTGAAAGATCGCAGGTTGGGTGCGCTGGCTTTAGTAAGAACCGAACGAGCGTTAGAAAGTCTATCACCAAAAGTTGCACTAGCCGGCGAGGGTGTGAGATCAGGTGTGCGGTTGGTGAAGTTCCGCTGCTTGGAGAGGGTGTCAATTCTCGAAAGCGAAGATGTCTGCTGGTTGTGCATCTCTTGGTTAAGTCCTTGTTCATACAACCGGCGTGAACGTGTGAAGCTTCGCTCCAGCGGAGGAGTTGGGTTTGCTGCAGCTGCAGCGTTCTGCCACTCCTTGATGGAAGCGGAAGGCTGTGAGGAGGTGATGGAGGTTGCGGCAGTGGAATCGCGAGCACCTGCAGACGGGCCCGATGAGGTTGTGGAGCTTGTTTCACGTCGTCGGTTGTACTCAGACTGAGGAGAATCGGGACGTGTTGGTTCAGAGTCGAAGGAATCGCTCTGTTGGTCTTCTGGTGCATCGGTTCCCTTTTCAGTTTGCCGCCACTTTTGAAAAGCAGACTGAGCAACATCATGGTCGTACAGTGCCCGGCCGGAAGTAGCTCCGCCATTGGCAGCAATCTTGTAAATCTTCTGTCGTCCTCCAAACAGATTATTGCCTTCAGTTGGCTTAGCACGGCTCATGATGCTTCCCGTAATTGAAGAACCGTCATCAGAATTGTAAGAGCTATCGCGAGCGAACGGAGCCCGAATTGACTCAACCTCAGCAATGTCGCCGAGTCCCCCACTGAACCCAAAGTCCATGAGCCTGGATTGCCTCTTCGGGAAGAGCACGCTATCGTCGCTGGCCTTTCCAACCTTAGTGTTTGGGTCATCTTGCTCGCGCAGCATGGAGAATCGGGCTGACAGGCCAGTCATCAATAAACTTGTTCTGAAATCATCGCTAGGAGGGAGGGCGTCGGTAAGGTTAATCTCCTCTTTCATCTCTTCTTGTGCCTTCTTCTTTCCAAACATTTTGAAAGGACTAGAAGACTCGGACTCGCCCGACGTGCGGGGGGGAGCCGCCAAGTCATCCTTGGCGTTCTTCTTCCCTTTTCGAAATCGATTCATGATAGCGGATGGTAGGGAATGAGTTGTTGACTTGGGAAGTCGTTAGCTCGAGTATCGTCTGCTCTGAAATTCGAAGTTGGCTTCAATTCATGTCAGGCTGTGTGGACCGAAGCGTGTTGGGGTTGTTTGCGGAAGGCTGGAGCTGTAACACTAATATGGGGTCAGCCCAACCATTAAATGCACACATCACTCCAAGAACCACAAGTATCTTGTAACCTGTGCCCGGACACTGGTCAGAGCCATCTACGGTCGGATCACGGGGTCATGTGCATTCGAAGCTTTGACCCCCGATTCACTAACAACGTCTAGAAGAACGCCATATCCATTGCCCAGGTTACTACTGCCTTGTGATGAAAGGAATCGTACCTGAAAAAGTGTTGCTCGATTGTATCTGAGGTGTTGTTGACCAGAGACGTGGGCCCGTGAGACTCAGGTCAGCAGAGCCAATACACTCGAAAGAGTGCTGTCAATGCTCTCGGCCTGTGCCCGGGATAATCGGTCAGATGCGGAAAAATGAGAATGGTCGGTTGCCGTCGAGGAAACAGTCCGTGTACGACGAAGTTGGTTTATTTGCTCCCGCTCAGAAACAATGAAAAGCTGCAGCAGAAAATACAGATGGCCAAAGAGGTGCGTGTTTGAAACGGGTCGGAACGGGTGGCTCCAAAGGGGGGATATTTAGTCGAAGCGGACGAGCGAAAAGAGTGTCTCAGAATCGGCGGAGAAGAGACAAAGGTCGACGGGCTGTTTTTCTGTGCGTAATGATCGTGGGGTTTCTTGCCTGCGGATCTCTGAAGGGAGGACAAGAGCTTTTAGGTTAGGAAATGAGATGGAGAATGGCAATGACGGGGGTCAAGGGGTGACCTGGCCAGCAGTAAAGGGCAATTCTTCGGTCAGCGAGAAGTGAAGAAGAAGAGTAGCAGCGAGAGGCACGCAAAGAAACAGAAATCGAGTCGTAGAGACTGTGACTTGCTTAACCTGTGACCAGAGGTGACAATGGGAAAGGAAGAAGAAAGAGGAGAGGCAAGAGTTGAATGGAACGTGAATGAGCTGCCCACCCCCCGGCTAGACTAAACCAGGGTATTTCTTTCTTTTGACGGGACGAGCGAGAAATTGGGCCAGGCGATGAAGGGGGAATTTGGGATTGACAAGGCCAGTCCAAAGTAGAGGCGCTAGAGACGAGTGGAGGAGGAGTGAAAGGGGCGTGTTGACCGGGACGACAAGGGGGGTGCGTGGTGTCAGGGGTACCGGACGCTATGACCTAACAGGGACTAGGAAGGTACGAGGCGACACGGTACGTATCTTTTTTTTTTTTTGCGACTTCTCGCCCGTCCCCTTTCTAGCAGCTGTCTGGCGAGTCCCAGAAATCAGAAATCAAGAAAGCCTGTACTTGGCATTCCTCGTATTCATCGCTCCGGATAGAGTATTGACTACCTTGTAAGCGGGATGCATGTCTGGCATTCATCATTTGGGGGGCCGCAGAGGAAGGGCATTTGTCTTATGAGACCGGCGTTTGTACTATGCCACGGCCGGCAATTCTTGTTTACCTCCTCTGTATGGCGATACTCGGTGCACTCGAAGCGAGGTGGGCGAGTACAAAACAAAAAGTTTTATTAGTCCATCCCATCTCTTACTCATCTCATCGACGCGTTGTCACCGCCATCAACTCCATACACAACATGTAGGCCCATCCTTCCAAGTTGTGCCCGCCTCTGGGTTTCCCACCAGTCATCATCACTCCCCAATGATTGACGGATGGGTCGATGGGTCACTGGCGACAGGGGTTCCGGGTGATGGCCTTGAAAAGAAAGCAAGAAAAAAAAAACACTACAGCCAGATGGGATGGGATGAACGGTGCAGCTGCCGGGCGTGCCTGAGTCTGCTAGCTGCGGGGACGGCGGGGGGGCGCGTGGCGCTGAGTACGTACCCCGGCTCAGGGACAGGGAAGTTGCAAGTTGAGTTGAGTTGGCTTTGGCTTTGGGCTCGACGGCCGGGAAGGATGGAAGGGAAGGAAGGCAGCACGCACTGGCCCACCCACCGCTCCCCACCACCACTCAGCACCGAGAACGAGCAGTCGCGCTGATGGTGCGGCAAGGGTGGAAAGGAGCACCCATGCTGCACCGCAGCACGCACGCCACCTCAGTGCCATTCCTAGCGAGCTGCACTGGGCTCCAGTGGGCTTGGGCAGTGCTCGTTCGGGGGGTTGTAGGGGACCCCGAACTCCAACTTCAGCGCTCTCCCATCGAGTCGCCAGCGCCAGCACCAGCTCGGTTCGTCCGCCTGAACCCCACTGGTGAATTTCAGCTCACCAGAGTGATGCACACATCCCACAGCCAAGAAGTGTGATTTTCATGATCTTCCTAATCCTGTTCATGCTGCCAGCCCTACTGTATCATCCCTCGAACCTGGACACCATCCGGTCAGGCTTTGCATGCCACGGCCTGGACGCTGACACTGCAGCAGCGGCAAAGTAAAACGCACAAAGGACGAGGCGGAGTCCTGATACCAATCCGGGCGTCTGCAACCATCGTCCGAGAGGGTTTGAGGCTCGCCAGGACCCCAGAGTCTCACAGCTCCAGTGCGGCACAGAAGCATCATGAGCTCATCCTGTTGTTTCGTCTTCGCGGGCTGGACTCGAGAGCCAAGCCCAGCTATGCCCAGTCCGCTCTGGCATCAAAACCTTCACGCCCGCCAGTTATTCCAACCATGCGCGTCTCACTTCAAGCAGCAATTGAGTCTCAGCAAAGAAAAAACACAAATCGAGACACCACCATGGATCCTTCGCCCTGCCCTGGCGTCTGACAAAGTCCCGGGTTGTCTAAGAATGCCATTTCCGCATCCCCGTCCGATTTCCGCTTGTGAGTCGCCCATCTGCCGGCTGCCGCCGTAGCCCCATTTGCAGTTGAGGATATCCCACCTGATGTAATCGAGACTCACTCTGTCCAAAAGAAGCTGAATGGTTCACGTCATCTGGTCTGGCAGCCTAGGCAACCAGCGGCAATCACAGACAACAAACAAGGCCTCGCAGAACTGACTGGTCATCAAGAAGAGTCTGTGAGCTTGGACAAGATCAAAGTGTTTTTTCCCTGCCACCCTTCCACAGCCAAACCACTGCAAGAACGGCACACGGGCTTCTCTAGCGCCTCGTTCCCGAATATGAACCTGCGACTGAAACTGAAGCGCCGGAGGCACAACATCCGGGCGAGTAAATACTGTGTTGTGCGAAAAAGCGTCTCAGACTCGAGACGGTTTTGCGGTTCGGCGACAGTGAACCGACATCAAAATGCTGCTATATTTGCTTCTGCAGTTTTTGCTTTTTGTGCGACAGATAGCATTCAAGGACCAGACAAGCCATACGTAGACCCTCAGCCATCCCGCGCTCTCCCGTTCTCGCCCTCCTTTTTAATCCAATCAATCACCCCGCCATGTTTGTTCCCCTCGACTCTGAGAAAAGAGATCGGCGGACATGGCGCGCCCTCAGCATCATGGTCGGCGCAGCCGTTGGAACGGCTAGTGCCTGGACACATCTGGTACCATGCCGTCCACTCACTAGTGTCCTCCTGCCGTACCACCAATGGTCCTGGGGGGGTCATCACAGTCGTCGCGGAGGAGTTGGGATCGAGATTCGGATACCGGTTCCGTCATAGCAAAGTCTAAGGATGTGGCACGATAATGGCTATCTAAACCAAGCTTCTGAGGGTGCTTGTTTCAAGGCCAGCGAAAGAGAGACTCAACCATTGATTTTTATCAACCTAACTCACACGGGAGTGGGCTCCAGTGCAAGCCATGTAGGATTTCGCTACCACTGCGTCATCATGTCTGGCGCGACATGCAGTTACTATCACTTATCACTGTCACAGCGACGCTTCTGGGATCGGGAGAGGCGTCTGAAGTCGGCAAGGACCCCATCCCATGTCGTAGTCGTTGTCGACCGATTGCTGCGGCTTCATGGGGGGATCTGCCCATCCGCCACAGAGTCAGACCTCATTCCTCCCGCGCACATGTGTTCAGCCCCCCTATTCCCCTAGGGCGTCGAGAGTTGGGGTTATGTAGGTTATCGGCCCCTGACTTTCGCCTCTGCGTGTTGAGACGTTCTCCTATCTAAGGAAAAGAAACGAGAGTCTGACCAACCATTTTTGAATGCTTAGCCTCCCCGCATTGCATTCAAAACCCACGGTCGACGCCGCCAGCGCCAGTGAGTCTTGCAGCAACACTGACACCTCTCCGCTCTCGGCCACCACTGGCCAAAGCCTGTCGGTGCGTGCTCGTGTGCGTTTGCCACCACACATTAGCCCCAATCCCGGTGCAAACAACGTTGCCGGTCCCTGCCCAGATGCACGCTTGGTGAGGCTCACGGACGAGTGATGTTTCCAAGTTCATCGGCCAGCCACTGACCCTCATAGAATTTCTTCTTTATGTCTGCCGCCGGCCCTCTCAGCTCGGCAGGCCTGGATGACAGGACCCAGATAAACGCCATGCCCGTCCACCTGATCAGACATCGCCGCGCCACAGACGCTGCACCTGCAGGCCCCGAGTCGTGCATCGCGAGGACTCATTTGCTCGCGTGGTTCAGACTCCGGCCTCATTTTCGACTTTCTTTTTTCTCGCCTCGCCAAACGTCCATTCCATAAAAACTACGGCACGTGCGGCGCATGGTCCCCGTTTGATGTCGATCACTGCACTTTTTTTCTGACCACAAGTGCTGTAGGGCTCTAGCGCTGGGATGTCCGTCGGCACTCATTCCACTTGAGTGGGCAAGGAGGGAAAAAAAATAAGGCCTAAGCAACGTAACGCCCAAGACACGGAGAAACAATCATTCAGCTTAGATTGGAGACGGTCCAAGACAAAATACTCGCCTAGAGCGATCATGACGTGTCGTCCACATACGATGCTTAGTTGGTTCCTGACACCGCAGGCGGGATTGCAGTCCCTACGGCTGTGAAGCGATGTGAAGGCATTTCCAAGACGACATGACAGCATTGCGGTGCATAGTGATGATCGCTATGCATGTTGACAGCGATATGCCCATGCACGCAAGACGATCATAAGCTGCCCCTTTCGCTCGGCAGACCGACCTGTCGTTTTTTTTTTTTTACAATAATGGCCGTAAATCCCCCCCACAAGACATTGTCAGGGCATGTTCCGTCAAAGTACCATCCAGTTCAAGCCGGCCGCCCCTGATCATGCGGGCCTAGAGGCCAATTAGTCCACAGGTGGAAAATGGTTCAACCTATTCCAGGCCCACGAGAGAAAATTCAGGCAAATGAGCAAAAATGAGAGGAACGATCTTTCCTGACTCCGCCCGCAGAGTTCTTTGCACGACTCCTCATTCATGCCGCGCGTTCAAGAGATCAAGAAGCGCCCAGGAGGATCCTTCAGGGGCATCGTGTGGTCACGGTATGCAGCCAGACGGCTCTGGGTGCACAACATTTTTCTGCCAATCCCCCCGCCACCAATATCGCTGAGTGTCACTCTCCAACTGTAATGTGCCACTGGCAAACATCCCTTGTCTGTGGGCACCTCGCTAGCAACAAACGCCCGATCCTGGCTCTCGGGGCGACATTCTCAGCGGCCGAGCCTGGGTGTGCTGCCCATCGATGCCTGTCAAAGTCCGCGTTCCCCCCTTCGCGGACTCTGGGTAATGGACTGCGATGGGCCAATCACATGGCTGTTCCTGAGGCTATTCCGCATCTGGTCATGGCTCGCTGTGCCACTATTTTAGCTGCAGAAAGGAGGGGATGATGAAGCGGAAGGGGGTGCCGGTAACACCCTGGCCTTGTCTAGCCATCCAGGACCTGGCTGGGGAAAGAAGCAACAACCTAGAAGGAAAGGAAGGAATGGGTGGGCGAAGTGGGTGACATCGCGAAATCGGATCTACCAGCACCCACTCCGTTTGTCTGTTCTCCGATCATCGTTTTCCATGCTGCCCGGTAAGCTGCCTGCTGTCTGCTAGTCAGACGCTGCGGCAGATAAATCTGCCGCAGCCTCGATGCTGACTCCCGGCCTGAGGTTTATCAACAACGACGCCCATCTTCTATTAATGTTTCTCCGTGGCACCTCCCTTTCGGCTAGCAAGCCCACCGTCGTGGCGCCGAGGGCTATTGGTACGCTAGCCAGCGGTTCACAACCGGTTGTCGTTCCCCGAGAGCCTTTTTTCCTTTTGCAAGGCTTATGCTTCGTGGCCTCTGGAGGATTTCCCGCTCTAGCAAAGTCCACAAAAAATGCCTCTCTGTATTGGACCTGGACCTCGGACTTTGGCCTTGAATTCACAGTCAAATCCTTTATGCTGCTGGCCTTGTCCTGCCAGTCAGGGTCCTGGTTTCCTGTCCACCTCGCCGGGACCGTCTAACGGCTCGCCTCGCTCCCAACCGACATGGTGATGAGCGCTGCGCCCCTGTCAGCGACGGTACCTTGCCGGCCTGGAAGACGAGTCTTGGGGCCTGAACGGAAGCCAATAGTGGATGATTCCATTCGCCTTCTTGGCGGCTCAATCTCAGGGTCCCCCCAGTCCGCAGTCCAGAACGCCGTGGTCCCGACTCGACGGTGGTTGTGTCCAAATCATTTTGGCCCATTCTTGTAACCAGCGCCGTGTCCGCCACATGGTCCGAGAGGCTGCCTGATGTCGCTCAGTCGTCATCCTTCGGCCCGCCGTTGCCTTAGCTAGACAGGTTGACGATCAAGCCTCGTCAGTTAGCATGATTGTCAAACCAGGTCAGATCCGCTTCTCGCAGCTACATACTGTCAGCGAGCGCACAATGACTGCTGAACGGGTTCGTCTGTGCATTCGCTCGTATTTCACTTTCGTCACATCTCGTCACCGGCCCCGAACTCTGTCGGTGATTTTCCCCGACAATTAAACTGAGCTCGGCCAGTATTCACAACACGTCATTGATTTCGCTCAGTCTCTGGATTAACTGAATCTCTCTACCTTGTTTGCCATCCCCTTTGCAACAGTTGGGATCGTCGTCCCGGCAAGCTGGCTCCCACCCCTCCCCTGCAAAGCACCAGCAGGGCTGCATGAGGACCAATCTCCGCTTCAGGCTCTGCTCACTCAGCCTCGTGATGCCTCTTTAACAGGTGCCCAATGCAATTGGGGGCGGGATCTATCGAGCTTTATGCTGGTTCATTCTTCTCATGGCGTAGTGCTCACTGACACGCAACCAATCAAACCGCCCTGATTTTGGCTGCGAGGCTACCATCGCTAGGCTCAACACTATGGAAAGCCACCCGCTTGATGTAATTTCTCCACCATTGTAGAGTTCGACATGAACCATCGCATTATGAGCAAACAGCCCGCTTTAGATGCAGGCGTCGCGCCGCGGGGCCAAGAGATTACATCTTTCAAGCTGGTCGAAGTGTCATGCCATGATGCATGACAAGCTGCCTCTGTCTTGCCCTCTTTAGGAGAAGCGAATGGCTCGTCCCCTTGCCTTGGCCCCAGCACCAGGAACCGCTCCCTTGGTGGAATTTCCAGAACAATCAAGTCAGTCTCGCAAAGACTAGCAAAGGCGCGCATGTGTCAACACAGAACCCGCACGTGGACATTGAACCATGAGCATCATTTCTCGTCGCAAAGGCGCGTTCGCCATCATTAGGTTGTCTGGCGCTGCGCGACACACGATATGGTCCCACATCCCCAGAGCGGGGCCTGCCGTGATCGACCTGCTAATATGGAAGGAATGGGATATGTCGATCTATGTGGTTGGCTTGGCCAGGTTTCCTGCATTTATGGCTCAGTCAATCCTGTACAGCGCTTGGAAAGGAGCGAGGTACCGGGTAGGCGACTGATGAAAGACGCAGTAAACTCGGTGCATCACCGTGCAAAAATAACTTACTAGTACGTTAGAAATCTACCTAGATTTGCTCTTGTTTGGTTTATCTAGCTTATTTCTGTCGATTCTCATCGTTTTTTTGTTTTTGTTTTTCCGCACCGATCTGTGTCACAACCTCTCCTAAATTTTTGAGGTAGTTAACATGGTGCCGACCGTTTCCCTCACAACATTCTCGATGTTTTCCATTCCCACTACTTGATTAACACACCCCAGGGTCCATGTGGCCTAATTAATTGGTCTCTAGCACATCAGGGTTCACTCTTGTCCAGCCCTGTGCCCTGAGTTAGATGGGAATGAGGATGTCTCCAGAACAATGCCGAATTCCATGCAAACTGAGACAGGAGAGAGAAAAAGTCAATTTGTCCCAAATGCTCCTATTTTATCTATTTTACCCGATGCGGTTGTTATAGGCATTGGTTGTCTGATTTTGTCGACTTCCCCTCGCCCTAGACGATTGTGATTCTCCGACGCTTACATCCATTAGGCAAGGATGATTTCTCTCGGCTTGAACTTGGACAGTTCTGCTTCACCCGCGGAAAACAGATATATTAATCCGACCCTGTGGAAGATGCCAGAACTATGCTCCTCTATGATAATTGCCCCCGGGTAATTGGTGCTCGACAAGAGCAACCAGCATTCCCGGGCTCGCTCGCGATCCATATCTAAGATGGCTTGTGCTATGGGTGTGTCTGCGTCCGACGTGAAGTACACGCGCCCCGCTTTATTGGCAGTCGTGGAGGGGTGGCAGATGACGGGAATCACGATGGCCCTGATTTTCAGCGTTCCCTCGACCGCCACGGCCGTCATATCGTCCAGGCCAATACTCAGGTTGGCCTCAAGTATTTTCATGTCGGAATCTTTAGAGCTGTCTATGCTCCGAGGGGTCTGGAAGCTGACGATACCGTCGACGCTGGCCCAGCTCCAGGTGGGCGCTCTTGGTTTGGAGGGCCGCGTCAAGTTGGCCAGCTCGACTATCCCCGTTGCCTTCATCATGGGTTTCCGACCCACGTCCTTTGCGCCCCAGAAGAGCGATTTTGCCAAGTCGTCCATCCAGTGGCCCGCGGCGTACTGACCTCCGAACCCGGCGGAGCGAAACTGGTGAGCGGCTCCCGCAATGGCCGGGAGCTTGTCGGTGCCGTAGGTCAGGCCCCTGCAGGTAAACTCCTCGACGATGCGGTACCAGAGATCGAACCTGGTCTGCGGTGACGAGACGAACCTCCTCCGGAGCTCGGCAAACTGCTGGGCTGGGCTCTGGTAGGTTCGGATGCTGGACAAGCCCGAGTTGTCCGGGCTGCTGCCGCCGGCCTCTCGGGCAGCGATTGACCGGCACTCCCAGAACATCTGGTCGTTGCCGAAATGGAGCAGCGCCCGCGAGAGCAGCCTCTCCTGCATGCACCAGCCCCTGGTGTTGAGGACGCAGTCGTCGATGGTGTCGATGAAGTTGGGGAGGTGCTTTCGCACGGAAAAGTCCGAGTTGATGATGCGCTCCCTGGTGCTTCGCGGCTTGAGAAACCCGTCGGTGCTCTTGCTCGAGTGCAGGGGAGAGATTGTCACGACGGCGTTGCGGTATACGCTGGCCATCTTGGCCGCTTCTACCTGCCAATCCTCTGCAGAGTCCTGTATGATGCAGAGGGCGTCGATCCAGACGTACCGCAGCCCCAGCTCCCGTGTGACGCGGATCGTGTCCTGAAAGTTCCGAGGGAGCTCGCCCATCGGGAGCTCCCCTTGATACTCGTCAATGTTGGAGGTGAGCGTCCTGCAGGGGATCTCTCCGCCCCAGCAGTGCGTCAGCGCGGCGTAGGGCTCCTTCTCATCGGTGGCGATGAGGAGCCTGGGAACATCTCGAGAGCTGGCACCGACGTCGATAACCCTGGTCGGAAGGCTGGACGTGACGGCTTCACACTCGCTGTGGTTTTCGCTGCAGTTCTTGAGCCAGAACCGAGCAGTGTCAAAAGCGTCCTCGGACAGGGAGTTGTCAGGTATGGCTCGCTCAAGGTCTCGCTCCGCCCATTTTCTGCCTGCAGGATGACTATCGGAGGACACATCCGTGTCGTACGGTCGGCGCCGGCCAAACTTGAACATGTGCTGGGGCAACCCATAAGGATACGTGAGGGAGGTTCGCTCCTGGGCCGAGAAGGTGGCCACGAAGTTGCCCGCGCCCGTCCACTTCCCCGAGGCGACGGGGAAGAGCATCAGGGGCTGCTCGCCGTTGGACCCATCGGCGTATTCCTCGGCGATCACGTCACACAGCGGACATGTGCCCGCGCTCGCGCTCAGGTCCTCGATGGTTTTGTGGTGAAAGAAGCCGTAGCCCCAGCTGTCGCCCCATTTCGAGTTGAGGACATTATTGGTCCACGCCTCGCTGGGCGCTTCGTCTTTGGGTGGTCGGAGGCCCGAATTCGAAAATTCCGCTACAAACTGCTGGCACAGCTTGCACAGCGGAGCTTGCAGGTCTGTTTCCTCCATATTCCCAAGATGAATTAGATCAGTGTCGATGGTACCTTTTGGTGTGATTTTTCAAGGTACGGGCGTAAGAATTTAGGATGACGGCCAAGTGACCCAATATTATCACGAGTGCTTCCAGCCTAGTTTAGTGGATATTAGCCTATCCTCGCGCATTTGGCTACATATGGAGCTTCGTCAGATTTCAAGAAGAAGCAACTGACTAAAGAAAAACAGGACTGTCAAAAAACTCTGCTTTGCATTCGAACCGCGCAGGATGCTGTTTCAGCGAACAGGACGGTTAAATGCAGGAATGACGCAGGAACCACGGCGACGGAGAGAACTTGGCCAGGTGCCGATCTACCGTGACGACACTCGTGTTCAAGCTTATCTAAGTATAAACATCGACGACAGCTGCCCAATCGGAATGCAAGCTGTATCCCATTGATGGGATGAGTGGTTGAATTCGCCGAGAAGCTGAGCGGCCTGCCAAGATGAAAGAGAACAAGGCAAGAGGTTTGACCTTTTTCAGCGGCGATGCGGGCCTGGTGGGAGCTCAAGTTGGCAAAAGTGCGCATCACAGCCTGTTGTTGATGTGCGTATTCAGGGATCTGGTGAAGCGGGAACGGGGATGTGCTGAAAATAGCACTGTTCCCCGGGCCATGGTTTCAAATTGTGACTTCACTTTTCTTGTTGAGTCAAGCATAGCTTGCGGGCGTGAGGAAGCCGAGGACTTGAAACATACGGCATTTCTTCAGCCAGCCAAGGAAATGAAACACGCAAAACCAAATGCGATGCTTTCATTATCCATCATAGCGAGAAAAAAAGGGAAAAAAAGGGGAAAGAAAGAAAGAAAAAAGAAAGAAAAGAAAATGGATATTTTTTCCTCTTTAGGTCTCCTGGAGATTTGCACAATTGTCATCTTATTGGTTTCGGCGTCCCGCAGACGTCGATCGGCGGTTACTGGACGGCACAGGGTGACTCGTAGATATCACACCTATACTAACAAATATTCACAGCTATCGGCCGGGACAAGACACTTGTGCCATCTGATCGGACGCTGGCACGTGAAGCCAAGGGTTTACCGCCTGGTTACCCCCTACAACGGGGCACGACGCGGTTGTATTAGTTGTTGGGGACAGTGACAATGGGATATTACCCAGATGACCTGGGAGGCTCGACAAAGGTTCCGGCGATGCGGGCAAGCCCGTTTGGAGATGCATACACACGAGCTGCCGTTGTGATGAAGAATATCCTGGGTTTATATAAACCAGCCTTGCATTCTTTTGTCCCTCTTTGAACCTTTTTACGTGAAAAACAACAACCCACGCTCATTTAGTATTTTTTATTCTCTTACATACAAACCGCCAAAGAAAATGCCATTGCAAGCCTTGCCCAATGGGCGCAAGCCCTTCGGCCCCGAGGCCGACTGCACACTCGACCTCTGCCCGCTCGAAGCCAGCCTCCTGCGGCACAGGCCGAGCGTCCCTGCCAACGCCATCTTCTTGTCCGTGTTTGCCGTCTCCATGGCGGTGCACGCGTGGCAGGGCTGGCGGAAGAGGACGCGGGGGTTCACGGCCTGCGTCACTGCCGGGTGCTTGTTGGAGATTGCGGGATACGCTGGACGCCTCAAGCTTCATGATAATCCGTTTCATTTCCCTGCCTTCTTGATACAGATTGGTATGTCAATTTTTGCAGCACTGATGAAAAAAAATTCAAAAAACTCTGTGCATGACGGCAGGAGAGCTTTCGTTTGTTAACGTACTGCTGGATAGTTTGCCTCACAGTCGCCCCCGCCAGCATCTGCTCCGCCATATACGACCTCCTTTCGCAAGTGTATGTTTATCCCGCGCATGTCACGCGCAACCTACACACACACACACACACACACACACACACACATACAAACACAGGACTAACTCGAATGAATCTGTAGAATACACCTAATAGACCCGTCTATATCCTGCGTCGGCCCCGTTTTCCTCTTCTGGTTCGCCATGATCAGCGATGGCATTTCACTCATCCTACAAGCCGCCGGTGGCGGTCTCTCCTGCGTCAGCATCACAGAGCACGACGTCAAAACAGGAGAGAAGATATCTATTTCCGGACTGGTCCTTCAAGTCTTCACCCTGGTTGTGTTTCTCGTCGTATTCGCAGACTATGTTCTCAAGGTCCGCCACTCGGTCAGCCGGTTCTGGCTCGACAGGAACATGTCCGTCTTTCTCGCGCTCCTTTTCGGTTCCATGTTCTTTATCCTCATCCGGTGCGTGTACCGCATCGTGGAGCTCTACAAGGGCTACCTCGACCCGCTGTTTCGCGACGAGGGCTTGTACATCGCCCTCGAGTCATGGTATGTCAGCGCGCGCTGGGCTTCTCCATTTTCCTCATGCTTGGGTCGCTAATGTGTCACGCCACAGCATGATGTGCATTGCTGTCATTCTGCTAAATTTTGGTCACCCCGGAATGATCTTTGGAAAGCCGCAAGTGCTCGATTTTGAGAGTTCCGAAACCCTCCCTCGGTACATTGCCAAAGACACCTCCTCTGCGAACAGTTCCACGCATGGCGAAGTCAAAACATGACATTGAAAAGACATCTCCTAGTATTCTTGTATTCTTTGTATTCTATATTCCATATTTCCTTTCTCACTATTTGTTTTTGCCCCGCGAGGGTCACCCACGAGTCATCTAATGCAGGAGGGAAAGAAATCAAAACTGCAACGGCTGGATCGAGGGCAGCCATGATGGTATATGTATTTAAAGCATGTAATGTATCGGCGTTGTGGGGATTGAACTATAAAATTGCGACTGAATACACAACTAAAGAGGTACATTGACCAACAGTCATTTGCCCTAAAAACAACCTATGATAATGGTCCATGGATGGGACATGCCCGACGGTATCACCAGTTAACCTAGACGCCGAAGTAAACATGTAAAGTCCCGTGTAGTTGATTTTGACGCCTCCTCTTCGCCACAAAGTTTCACATTGCGTGGTTCCCGAGAGTTTTCCCCATCTTGGTCGCTGCTGAATTCAACTTTCTTGTCGATGTCTACCGGCTTTGCATCTACCGAGCTCCATTTTAAGCTCATGAGCAAAGCCGAGATGTTGGCTTCGGGCCCAAGGGGAACAATAATCTTATTCCGTGCCAATTTTAAAGCCCCAAAGTAACCAAAGTTGTGTGTCGGACCATCAAGCCCACCGCGTGCAACAAGGTGTGCCGATCAGTCACCAACGATTTCAACGAAACTTGAAGTCTACTTATTCTTCTACCCAGATTGAAAAAGCAAAAAAAAAAAACAAAGTGACGACGCCAATGCTTGGTCTTGGTGGTCTTGTAATAGCCCTCGCAATAGCCCGTAAAATAGCTAATTAGGTCAACAAGAGATACAGAGTACTAAGACCAAAATAGTTCTAGGTTAAAAAGCTTACAGTAACCACTACCTTAAGACACGAGATATTGCTTTGTTGAATATCCCAAATAATTTGTTTTGAATTAATGTTACTTTAAAGAACACCTGGGAGTGTTTTTTAGTCTACCTTGAATTGCAGCATCATTCAACGATACTTGTTTCAGTACTTCACGACACGAAACCTCGCCCAAAGATGGTTCAAAGACGTAGCATTTTTGGTATTCACAATTTTGCCTCTCTATGCGTAAATTATATGACACGTTTCTCATTCAGGGAAAAATTTTTTCTTTTCCTGTTGCCCCAAGTAGCCGCCCCTTGCGAAATTCTATATAACGGGATACGCAACGCCGTTTTACTCTCGGGCAAACAGACCAGCCATGCCCATGCCAGTGCCAACGCACATGCTCACGACACCAAGCTCGCCGCCCTCACGGCCCAGACCGTGCAGCAGGGTGCTGGTCAGGCGGGCACCGGTGGCGCCCAGAGGGTGACCCAGGGCGATGGCGCCGCCGTCGGGGTTCACGCGGCCCTCGGCCAGGGCGCCCTCGAGGTCCAGGGCGCGGACGCAGTGCAGGGCCTGGCTGGCAAAGGCCTCGTTGATCTCCCAGCGGTTGATGTCGGCGTTGGTCAGGCCGTGCTGGCTGAGCAGCTTGGGGATGGCCAGGGCGGGGCCGATGCCCATCTCGTCGGGGTCGCAGCCCACTGTGACGGCCGACACGAACTTGCCGATGATGCGGTCGTTGAGGCCCAGAGCAGTCGCGGTGCTGCGGCGCATGAGGAGGGTGGCCGCGGCGCCGTCAGAGACCTGGCTCGAGTTGCCGGCGGTCGAGGCACCGTCGGCCTTGAAGGCGGGCTTGAGCGAGCCGAGCTTCTCGGCAGTGACACCCTCGCGGATGCCATCGTCGGCGGTGATGGTGACCGTCTTCTCCTCGCCGACGGCGTTGCCCTTCTTGTCGACTTCCTGGAAGCGGGTGGTGACGGGCACCGTCTCGGCGTCGAAGAAGCCCTGGGAGCGGGCGCGGGCCGCCCTGCGGTGCGACTCGGCAGCCAGGGCGTCCTGGTCGGCGCGGGAGACATTGTAGCGCTCGGCGACGTTCTCCGACGTCAGGCCCATGGGCATGATGCAGGCGCGGGCGTGGTGGTTGGGCGACTCCTTGAGTTCGGGCCACAGGTCGACGGGGATGGCGCGGGAGCCGTAGTTGCGCGTCATGCTCTCCATGCCGGCGCCAATGCCGGCATCAATGGCGCCGACCTGGATCTGGGCAGCCACGTTGGCAATGGCCTGCAGCGACGACGAGCAGGCGCGGTTGACGGTGTAGAAGGACGTCGAGTTGGGGTAGCCGACGTGGTTCATGGCCATGCGGCCGGCCTTGGAACCGCCCAGCTCCGAGAGCACGACACCGACGGCGACATCCTGGATGACGGCCGGGTCAAGGTTGGGGTGGGCTTCGATCGTGGCCTTGAGCACCGTGGCGAGCAGCTCCTCGGGGAAGGCGTCCTTGAGGCCGCCCTTGTAAGAGCGGGTGATCGGGGTTCGGAGGGAAGAGAGGATGACGGTGTCGGTGGGAGCCTTGGCGAGGACGGCCGAGAGGCCCTTGGGGAATGCGGGAGGCATGATGGTGAGCGGGAGCGAGATCGGTGGTGAGGTGAAGGTATTCCCGGGTCCAACTCGGGAATTTCGGGATTGGCGTCGGCAAGACTCAACGACGACAGATCAGCAATGCGCGACAACAATGCAGCAAAAAGCCACCAGAAGTCAATTGGGCAAAGAAGAGGTCACAAAGAAGAGAGAAGAAGGAATTTCAAGAGTCGACAATGGCAAGAGAAAGTCAAGGCGCTGGGCCGGCTAATCAATCATCCCTCTAATGTACTTATCCGCACCCGCTTCCTTCTCTCCCCGGTTCCCGATGCCGACCTCGAGCGGGTGGGGGGTGACCACTTGCCTTCCGCCATCCCCCACCCCGGCTCCAGGTCTCGGCTGTTGGCAT
Organism: Calonectria crousiana; assembly: GCA_013406985.1. NCBI lineage: Eukaryota > Fungi > Ascomycota > Sordariomycetes > Hypocreales > Nectriaceae > Calonectria > Calonectria crousiana. The sequence continues at coordinate 390,241 of VTGD01000021.1, read as the reverse complement.
GTGGCTTAAATGCGTGGCTGCGGCGTCAGGTACCGTCTAGTCTGAGGCGGTGCGCATTACCCCACTAACCTGCCCCACGTGCTGATCGAGTTTGGTGGGGGAAGAGATGCAGTGGTTCGCCTGACCCTTCACCAGACACAAGTTACGCAAGGATGGAAACCGGTTGAAAAAGACAGGTCAGTTTGGCTTGTATATATTCTTCTATGTACTTGCTTGTGGGTCGAATTAGACAGGCACGCTAAATCTGCCTATCTGATCCCATCTCTTGCGGTATATATGTATCAAGAAAGCTTGCTGTGATTTTCCAAGTCCTAACCGGGTGCATCTTCCAAACTGCACCTCCTGCCGTGGTATCTATGCATGTCCAACTTTGTTGTTACATCCGGGGTTGACCTTTTTTTTTTTCCCCCAGTTTACTGGCTGTACTGGATCCCCAGTCCAACGCTTTTCCTTCGGTCGTCAATCAATGGCCCTCCTACGCGCATCTTTTTGGCTGGGCTTCCGTGCTCTCGCCTTGCCTCGTCGCTTTGGTCATGGCTTCCATTAAACTTGCGTTTATCATCCCCCTTGTAATTGGATAAAATTCTTGTCTGCAGTCGGGCAGATCTTTCTATAGGGGAGTTGGTCTCTCCCCTGGAACCAGTCGAACTAGCCACATCGAAGCTCTGCCGCGGATCCCGCCGCAGCATTTCAGTTGCAGCCTGGCTAGCCTGGCTGTCGAAAACTTCCTCATCATCATCCTCTCGGGACCGACGCTCGCCCTGCGGCGCTTTGGATGTCTGCGATGCGAATGAGGCAGCCGCGACTGACTGCAGCGCCTGCCGTGCCAATTCCTCATTGTCTTCTACCGAAATAGTGCTCTCGCGGCTCTGTCGTCGACGTTCCGATTTCGCGACCGGGGTTGTCGGCACGAATTGCCGCTGGGAATATCTCTGCGGTTCTGTTTGCGGCACCAAATCGATTGAAGGGAGAAGAACACTGTGCTCGCCGCGGGTCCGGCTCATAGGCGTGACTGGCAAGGACGACATGGATTGGGCATTGCGCTGATGTCTCCTGGCCTTTTGCGGCGGCGGCCGGTATGAGGGGAGAGGAGTCGATGGCGCGCTGTTGTTGTCCTGGCTCATGGCCTGAAGAAGAGCCGAAAGGCCATGCTCGCCCTCGCGGGCTTCGCGGGCGGAGGACCTTGGTGTTTGTCGGGGTGTGGAGCGGCTAGGCTGTGGCGTCGACACCGCCTGGGTCTGATGTTTGGGAGTCAAGGCACCGTGAAAAATGCCACCAGGGCTGCACATGCTGTGCAGATGCTCTCGGTTTTCGCGAATGCGGTTCAACAGCATGTCCCTCTCCTCAGTCAACCCAATCGTCTCCTCCTCCTTCTGCTGAATCACCTTCTTGGCCACCTTGACTCGTCGCTGCAGTGTCTCCGTCTCCTCCACGGCTGCCTCGTACCACACCTTCATCTGCAAGTACTTTGCTTGCGTCGAGTCGGACGACGTGCTCAGCTCACGCTTCGCTTGACGGGTGTGCTCGGCGGTCCTCAGGGCGTCTACCTCGCGGCGAATCATGTCATGCTCCACGGCGGCCCGCTTCTGGTCCTCGTCGGCCTGGAGGCTGAGCAGGTTGTACTGCAGTTTGTGGTGAGCAGTCTCCATCTTCAGCTTCTGGTTCTCAACGATGCAGCTTTGCAGCATGGCGCGGAGCTCATCCGCAGAGGCTTCCAAAACTTGCTGGGGCGCGGGGGGGACATAGTCGGTGGAGAGCTGGCGCTCTCGAAGGTTGTTGAGGATGGTCGCAGGTGGGGAGAAGAGAATCGACTGCTGGGAATTGGAAAACGTGCGCTTGGTGTGTCCATTCTGGGCCTGGTTGACCTGGGTCGAAGGAGGAGGGGTAAGGGAGGAGGGGATCACGGTGACAGCGGGCCGATCATCATTGATCTCCGTCTTGAACGACTCGTTGGGGTCGATGGGCGATTGCGGGATCTCGGTAGAGGGAAGAGTCACCTGAGACAGGTCCTGCGAGGCCAGATCGAAGGGAGTAGAGGGCTGCGGGATGGGGCTGGCAACGTGGTTCTGGCTCATGATGGCGTCGGGCTGCTGTTGTTGCATCAAGGTGGTCTCTGTGTCGGGAGTCATGGTGAATTGGCGACTGGAGGAACAGGCTGGGAGGGGAGGCTGGGAAATTCGAGGGTAAAAGGAATGGCGGGTGCGACGCTGCACCTTGAGTCGAGCAGGTACAAGCTGGCAGCGACGACGACAGCAGCAGCATGCGGGATTAAAGCAAAAGAATTTCCCCCAAGATGCCCGGAGCCCAATATCCGTGTTGTTTTGTTTTGCCTCGTGTCGTCAGTCGTCGTGTTGAGAAAAACTCGCCGCCCAAAGTCGCGTGCGATGGATCCCTGACGTCGTCGTGGCTGGGCGGAATTGGTCAGGCCTGCACTGCACACACACACACAACGCGCGCGTTCCTAGCACGGTGCAGACATGTGCAACGCAAAAAGCAACAATAAACAACAACACAGGCGCAGCTGAATGAACAACGAAACGTCGCAGAGGACTTTTTTTTCTCTTTCGCAGCAAACAGCGGGGGGGGGAGTGCGGCTGAGTGATATCGAAACGCTTGCTTGCAATCTCTCCAGCCTCAGGCTTTCCCAAAAGGGCGTCTAGAGGTCGCTGTTCGTTTCTGGTAGTGGGAGGGGGGGGAGAGAGGCAGCTGCGACCTCCCAGGCGGCCCAGGAATGTGAGTTTTTCCGCTGGGGTGCGTGTGCCGCACGTTGCTGGGCAGTGAGAAACAACAAGGGTCGAAGGCGCCAGCCAATGGCGACCCGCGGGACTCGCGAACCAGGCTTGTTTCGCGGCCGCCGCTTGGCCCTACGCAGGTGCAAGGTCAAGATGCGAGTGCTCGGTGAGGCCGGTGTGAGGGGCGTCTTCACCGACGACCTCTGCATTCTTCAACCACTTGAAACCAGCTACATCCCTCCCAAAAACCCACCCACCCAAAGATGCATGCATGTTGTGCATTTGTTTTGTTGTTGTTTGTTTTTGCATTTTTCTTGCGCGACGCGACCACCCCTCCAAGTCTCCTGACTAGCCGACTGGTTGCTTTTCTTCCCCCGAGACCAGATCTAAGACATAAGCTATGCGTGCCACCGTGCTAAGCGACGCCTTGGCTGGAACACGCGCAGATGTGGAGAGCATCAATGTACTATGCGGTAACTGTTAAGCGACCCGAGTCTAGAATCAGCACTGCGCTGCGCTTGAAGCCTCGCCTCGCCTCACCACATGGAAGGCCAATATCCTTTTGCAATTTAAAGAGCAAAATAAGAAAGAAAAACCATTTTGTGGTATTAAGCAATAAATGATAGTTTGCATTATTCGACCTGCGGTAGTGCAATGTGAGCTGGATCCCATCCACCTGGGTCACAGCTGTAGTAAAGCGTATTATGCGTACTCGTACTCGTCATCTCTGCATCTTATTATAGCCCACCATTGATTGACACCGTTGCATCATTCCCCGCCATCCTTGCCCTCCCTCTCGCCCGCAAGTGCTACCATCCCTTCCCTTCTCACTTCTCGGCCTTGTGCTGCACCTCGACCTTGTGCTGCACCTCGTCCCTGCGCTGCATCTCATCCCTGCGCTGCATCTCATCCTTGCGCTGCTGCTCCCGACACCTGAACCGCCTGGCCAGGCATCGATAGCCCTTCCTCACCACCAGCACGGGCAGGATCAGGGGCCACAGCACCACGACAGCCGCCCACCAGGCGCCCACGGCGGCCTTGTTCCAGAGCGAGCGCTGCGAGTCGAGATACCACTCCGGCACCCACCGCCCCGCTCGCCCGCGCCCGTTGATGTACAGGATGCTTATGATGCCGAAGAAGATCCAGCCGAAAACCGACACCAGCACGAGCACCTTGATAATCGTCGTCTGGCTGGGCGCCGTGCTCTTGAAGTCGTGGTCGGAGCGCGAGTGTACCGGTAGCGACACCATTTTCGCTGGCCGAGGGGGATTCGGTGGGATGCTTTCCCTACCTCCCCTTTTGGTAAAAGAAAAACTCGTAGATCTTCTATTGTCTGTAGTGGATGTCGATTCTTCTGGTTGGGCCCCGTATTGTAGGTAGTCTGTCGTGTAGAAGCTGAAAGAAAAAAGTGACGGTCTGATCTCGCTGTGTTGGCTTGTCAAATAATAGCTCTGGAGATTTTTCGTATTCACACCTACTTTGCGAATGCTCACTCGTTCCTTTTATGAAATGGAAAGATGACAGCCTCCTGCCTTGGTCCCTCCGGGTTGTCAGCTCGTGCTTTCCCTGTGCAGAGCTGAAGACCAGGCCGTGCCCTGATGGTTCACTGAGGACGGACGTCAAGCAATATCATGCAGGGTCGTCGTGAAAAAGGGGTCCTATATTAATGTGGTTCACTGGTTCTACCTGAGACAAAATAGATGGCCCTCACATGGTGTATACTGGGAGGGTCCCCACATCCAAACACGAGGGAAACGCCCATTGATGAAGATATCGCGTGAAGCGCCAAACTTAGACAAGCTCAGCAAGTTGAGCAAATAAAATAAATCAGTCGCTAGTGCGATCCAACCCTCGGATGATTGTAACAGAGGTGCTTCTCCACAACGGCCACTGCATAATTTGGCCGAGTCAACATAGCTACAATTTCTCAAGCCAAATTAATCCTAAAAGAAACTCAAGAAATGATCTTTTAGGACACTATATTTCTTCATGTTTGCTAAAAAAGAAAGAGAGAGAAAGCCAAGACCTCCAGTCTTTTGACAAGAGCCCCGTGCACTAACTAACTATCCAGCTATCAGTTATTCAAGGGTTGTATTGTATTCAGGAACAACCGCCTTGGCTGAATACGGGCATCAGACATTCTCTGCATAATGAAAAGCGCGGATGGTAACGAAAGGTTCAAGCTCATGAAATATATTAACAAATAGTAATATGTGGTTATGAAGATAGAAAGACAAGTACGAATGGGATATTTACCAAAAAAACCAAACGCCCATGCGGAGCTGAAGAATACGCCTCAACTCTCTGCCTTTGCTCCATACGAAAGTGTTTTGTTTTCCCCTCCAAATCAAGTCAAACGCCCAGTTTTTCCCTTAATCTATTTCAGCATCCCCATTCTCCTCCTTCCACGCGGCCATCTCCGCCACGGGCACACGTCCTCGGAGCCATCTCAATGTCGCATCTGTTCCTCGCTCCAACACGTTGTATCGGGGAATCCTGAATCGATTGCCCATTACATCAAAATTCTTGAGGCCTTCTGGACCACCCAGCAATCCGATCCGGGGGTTCAAGTGGGCAATGTCGTTGCTGCTCACATCAACAATCTTCAACCCCTTGATCATCTCCGGTTCGAGATCCACAATGTGGTTGTTAGCCACCAAGAGAACGCTGAGATCAGGGAACGCTTCCTTGAGGCCCAGCGTAAGGGCATTCAATCGGTTCATTGACACATCCAACTTCTCCAGCTTGGGCGCGTGCATGAACTTGGTCAGTGCTCCCAAGCCAGTGATGTGGTTAGATGCCAAATTTAACTCTTTTAGCGCGGGTAACTCGAGGTCCTCGGCCAAATACGTCTCTCCGACAAGTCGGTTGTGTGCAAGCGACATTGTTGTAAGGGTTTCTGCAAAAAAGCTCAACGAATTTGGAAAGGTTGCAAACAAGTTGTGGTGGATGTGCACCTCTCGAACCTTGTGCTCCGCAGCAACCTTGGAGCACACCACGGGGTGTAGCGACGACGACTCGGTCCGGGATCGATCCAGAACACCGCCCGTCTTGACAGGCCAAGTCTGGTTGGTCAAGGTGTGAGAGCGTGACCGAAGACTAGACACCGTTTGCGAGCGAGAACGAGAGGGGCTCTGTGGAGGAGTAGCGAAATCATCATCAGATCGGCTGTCATCCTCCACAGGTCGAATTTCTCCAGTGGAATCAGCAGTCGACAGCGGTGGCCGCCCCTTCTTCTCAGTAGCCTTAGCATCAGCAAGCACTTCCATGATGCCAATCTGCGCAACTGGTTCTTGGTATGGTGGCGGAGGCTCCAGCCTCAGAGCCAAAACTTCTTTGAGTTCGTCAGTCGTAATCGACAAGAATTTCTTGTCTCGTAGAGGGTTGCCACTGAGGCGGATCATGGTCAGATTCTCCATTCTGGAAACCTCGGGAGGCACCACCCGGATGTCATTGCTTGAGAAGTCGGCATGTCGAAGTTTCTCAAGACCGAAAAAGCTGTTGGGAATGCCAGAAATAGCGTTCTCATCCACCGTGAGCGTCAGAAGGCTTGTCCATGAAGTCATGTCAGGAAGTCCCTGAAGCCTGTTCATCGAAAGAGAAAGAGAGTGCACATTGGGCAGTTTGATGCCAGCACCAAGCGGCACAAGTCGTGCCAATTTGTTTGCTGAAGCATCCAGAGTCTGGAGCTGAGGCAAACTCTCAATGTCATCCTCAATCAGCGTGCCTGACAGCTTGTTCTTTCGGACATTCAGCTCAGTCAACGGCAGCATCGCAAGAGCATCAAAGGGCAGTGACTCAAAGCTGTTCTCGCTCAAGTTGAGGATACGCAGGTGTGTCATGGTGTCCACATCTCGCGGCAGCGCAGAAATGTTATTTCCGTGCAAGTCCAAGATTTCGAGATCCGTCAGGTTGGCGAGGTTGGAGTTGAGTGGCCCATAAAAGAGATTATTAGCGAGCTTGAGATCTCGAAGTGAGCCGATCTGAGCAATCGTGTCCAGGCTGTTGTTGGTGAGACGGTTCGACGACTGTATTTTGTTAGTACACATATCAACAGGCGGCAAGATGTTACCTACCAGATTCAACGATGTCATAAAGTTGAGCCGTCGCAGACCAAGCGGCACTCCAACCAGCAGGTTACCGTGCAAATCAAGTGTCTCGAGACCACCAAAGATGTTCCCACGGCTCTGTTCTTCGTCATCATACGACTCAGGCTTCGTATCAGGAAAGATGAAGTCGTCCAAATTCTCCAGCTCATTATCAGCAGCGACGAAACGAGTCAGATCAACGCTCTCGGCCCAGCTGCCATCATATGTGCCCATAGTCTCTGTGTCATACATTTTCATAACTTCCATAGGAATTTCTTTCAAGTCCATGGCCGCAATGTTCAAGCGGCCCGATGTTCGCGCAGCGTTGATGCGCTGAAAGAGCACCTTCTTCTTGGGGCTCTCACCCTTGCGCTGGTTGAACGGGTCATCGTGGCTCACGCCAAAGTCGAACCCATCGTCTACAGGTACGATTGGGGTTTCTTGGTCATGTTCAGGTCGGGTAGATCGCTGCAGCTCGGCTTTTCTCGCAGCCTTTGCCTGGGCGATTTGCTCACGGAGGGCAGCAGAAGTCTTGCGCTGAGGCGGGTCAGAGAGGGTGGGAGCCGACAGTTTATTCGAGGCCTTATGTGAGGCCTTGGACAGTGGTGTGATTGTGCCGTTCCAGCCATTCGATGGGCTTCCTGGCTCATCTTGGGCGGCAGACCTGTTGATGGCGGGCAGTGATGGTTTCTTGAAGAGACCGTTTGTGGATCCCCTAGCCTTGGATGGCCGGTTCGCCACTGTTTTAGAGCCGGCCCGAGGAGGACCCATCGAATACTTTACAGGGCTCGCACTTCGCCCGTCTTCAACGGGGGCCAATTTAGGAGTAGACGCAGCCAAGCTGTTTCGAGAACCAGGTGGGCGACCAGTCGGCGTGGTAGAAGTGTACATACCAGAGGTCCTGCGCTGAGGTGTTCCCCTGATAGTGGTCAAGGGAGGCTTGTATGAACTGGTGGAGGCTCGGAAGCTGGAGAATCCTATGTCCTGGGGGCCAGAGCTGGACCCAGGTCGGCTTCCGGCTCGTGAGGACATTCGCACAGAGCCATCAGACGTATAGCTCGAGCCAGGACGGGAGCTGGCGCTATCAGCTCTTGACCTGGGTCGGCTAGAGGTACGGGAGCTTGGTCGGCCACTGTCAAAGAACGACGACGACATCTTTTTTCCCATAGCCGGGGACGATGGGAGCTGCGCCAGCGTCTCAATTGTCCGCTCTGAGAGGGATGGGCGCGGCTTGCTCGAACGCGGCTTGAAATCAAAAGAGCCATTGTCCTCAGGGGATGATGATGTTGGGATGGGGTGGTCCACAATATCGTAGAGCGGAGCAGACTCTTGGAATGGTGATCTGACAAACACTTCAGAAGGCCTTCGTGTTAGGGTCACACGTCTCCGGAAGATATAACCATCGGATTCTTGGGCAAGTGCCTCTCCAGGGGGGTCATAGGGAGGTGTTGTTGAGTGCTCCTCGATGACATGAGTGCTGCGGTCTGGCGTGGAGGGAGCACGGGCGAGGCTGGGACGGGGCGAGTGCAGCTGGGACGGCGGTCTCGAGGCCAGTGACGTGCGCCTTGACAGCTGCTCCCGAGATGCAGACGATCGAAGCTTGGGGCTCCGCAGGTCCCCAGCTCCGCAGATGCTGTTGCGAAGCTGGTTGTGCGACAGCGAGGGCCGCAACCTCGGGTTCCGCAGTTCTCCGCTGAGGCTCTCTCTGGACGGCTGCGAGCGGAGTGTGGCTGTCGAGGGCGGTCGTGATGTGTTCGAGGTCGATACGGGCTTGGGAATGCCAGAGGCGGGTCGGGGCAGCTTGGACGGACGCGGGATGGCGCTCATGCGCTTCTGCTGGATGCTAGTCTCCTCCATGATGGTCTCGCAGGGACAGACAGTGTCACACCACAGACGTTCGCTGAGCGGGAGACAGGTGGCCGGGTCTTCTTGCGGGTTATATCCTATATCAGAACAAAACCCTGTTGTGCTGAGCTGAAGTGCACGGATTCCCGTGGAGGGGGGGGAGGAGGAAAGTGTGAATTGACGGTTTGTTTAGTTGCGTGGAGGGGCGACGGCTGCTGTCCGGCGCGATGTCTTAGCGTTGGCGGGTGGACCAGTACACCAACACCAAGGCCACGGGAGCGAATCAGCTAGTCCCGCGTCGGAAAGCCACTGGGGTTTGAGTTGCAGATAGATGGTGACGGGAGGAATGGAGGAAAGCGTATATTGGGAGGAGCAGAAAAGTATGTTTGACGCTTTGATAGAGCGGATTCCCCCTTTGCTAAAAGAGAGCTAAGCTAGCAGCAACGACAGATGCCACAGGCAAAGACACAAAGGCCCCAAGACAAAGGCTTGTTAATTACGTCTGCTTGCCACCAGCGGCGCCCCTGGTCTCCATTTTCTTCACCAAAGTCCACCTCCCGAGACGGTTCCCACATGAAAACAGGGATCACGTGGGGTCAGCAAGCAGCCAGAAAGGCGCTGCAGGACCGGGGTTCAGCGACCACAGCGAGGGGTCTCAGGGCTGCTGGTGGGCCGTGGCGCGCCTCAGCAACCACTCCAGAAGCAACGCCGCAGCCCTAGCGCCCTCTGGCCTGTCTCTGGCCCTTGCCCCCTGGCTCTGGCTCTAGAGCGCACAACAGCACGCCGGCCCTCCGCTGGGGGCACGGAGAGGCCCTCAGTTCCCGGGTGCCGGAGCCCCCAGCTGGGACGAACCCCTGGCCATCTCACTTGTATGCCCGGGGGGGGGGGCGTTGGTGGTTTGACGCGAGAGCTGGTGTATTTACCACTCCGTCTAGGGGCTTGATTGGTCCAGGGCGCCTGCTCGGCTTTCCTCCTGACTCTGCTCGGCGGATAGGATCTTCTCAGGGGTCACTTATGAAGCCGATGATCTTTAATCTTGTCCAACGTCGAACTAGCACTCGCTTCTCGTGTCTCTCTTGCCCTCATTTAACAAGCGTCCTCTCCAGAGAATGGACTGACACGCCGATGCCCCTGAACCCTTGATCCCGGCGCAGCACGACTGAATGGTTACATTCTTCATCCCGGGTGAGTGTGCGTCCCACCTGTCAAAGCACAGAATTTGAAACCCGTCTTGAGGCCGGGGTCGACTGTCGCTGTGCGTCAACACATGCTCGGCAGGAAAAAAGAGAGACCAGCCTGAATGCGACATTTGCCAGCGATCAGGCTTGATAGCAAGATTACCAATACTTGCCTGCAGCATGCACCCGGTCAAGCTCATGCAGATGCAAGATCTCCCCAACTCAACAAACAAAATCTCCACCAATATCGCGTCAATCCCCGCCCTGCCAAATGACGACCCAACATCTAAGCGAGCAGGCAGGTCAATAAGCACAGATAAACAATTCATGCCGGCAGCGGTTGAGGACAGCAGTGGGGAAAAACATAGAATTTTCCTGAAACCCTTCTCCAGAGGCATCATCCCATCAATCCGTCTCAACCCCCCTCTCTCCAACTCATCCATGTCCTGTTTCACACCCATACGTGACTGGCCTTTCGAACAAACTTGGCCACATGGCTGCATCGTCTCTTTCTCAGCTGTCAACCTCAGACAGGTCTAGTTGCGGCGAAGCAAAATAACATTGTGCTGCAAGTGATTCCAGTCTCGTCCCTTGACGTGAAATCTTCCTCCACCTTCCCGATGTAGTATTTTATCACACCTGTGCCACCCAATTGCTTCCTCGCAACTCTTGTTTCAACTCGAATCGCCCCTGTTGACTCCTGCAAGTTTGATCAACCAAAACACTTGGTGTTTGGAGCATGCAGTGGTATTCGTTTCTTATGATCTCCACATATGAATGAGAGTTGGTTGCAGTCGGCCCTGACTTGGGTCAGGCGCCAAGTATTTTCCGCACAGTCACACGCTGCTCCCATCAATCAGCAATTCAATCACAGGAGCCAATTTAGCAAGCCGTTATCACACGTTGCAAGTCGGGCCGGCTTCCCGATTCAATGATGCGTTCTTGGCAATCACTTTGCTCACGCCCAGACTCCTCCGTGCGCGTCAATGCGTAGGTAACCGTTGAGCTAGCATATCATGGGATACCATTCCAAAGTCGTGATTTTCGACGCCACCAAAAACACACCAAACCCTTTTTTTTTGCTCATTAGAGCTTAAACTGTAGTGTTTTCCCTAGAGACCTTGTCTACTTTTTCGCCGAGATTTCCTCCTGGTGGTGGAAGTCATTGCACATGCTCACGGCGCTAAGAACGCTATGAAGCAACAATTACACACACAAATAACGCACACAGACTAATTCCAACGCCAAGAGCTCTAGCAAGTCTCTATTTTTTTTTCTCGGGCGGAGATCGAATTGGTCTTCCCGAGATTTACAAGTGAGAAAACAACATTCCACTGGGTGCTTTGTCTCGAGCAGCGGGTTGGGTTTCTTAGTGGATCTGTTTTAGGCATATGATTTTCGTGCGGTAAATTTAAGTACCATCTATCACTCTTTAATTAGTTTTGAATTTTTCATCGCCATTGAAAATTATCCCTCGGATGAAATAATGTGTTGAGCACTTGGGGTGGTGTGATAGAGCGAAACAATTGGAGGTAGTTTGTCATTACACAAGTATCCAGCTCTACCATCTCCACAATCAGAATGATAAAAAAAACAATAACCCCCAACACATACCATGCTTTATCTTATGCTTGGACAGCGCAAACCAATCGGAATATTTTGAACGGGTTGGTGTTTGAATCTTACGTTGAAGTACAGGGTAGGTAAACTTATCGGATATGTCGGAAATTGGACGGAAGCACGGCGAATGCCAGGGCTAGCGTTTGTTTGTATGGTTTAAATAGTCTCCTTTTTACTCTGTAGTTGCATCTTCTGAGACCGTGTAATTTCTTGGCTTTGTTATGTTATCGGGTTTCAACTTGTTGTTCAGCGAACTTATTCAACAGATTGAGATCGTTTTTGAAATCCGATACCAAGTCGCATTCTATGCACCTATTACATAACTAACAAGGCCTCTGACAATAACTGTGTCAAAGGTGAATCGCGCTCGAACGAACGTGTTATTTCGAGGCGTAAGATTTAGGTTCCCCTAAAAAGAGAAGAGCACTACACAGTTATTTGCGGAACAATGCGAGTGATTTTTCAACTTCATAGAACGGCCGCCTTCGAGTCAGACAACCAGATGAAGTGAATCAACATCTATAGCTGCTCTGATACCCCGCCCCCTCGATCTGACAAGACTCAACGAGGCATACTTGGGCTCGCTACCCATTGGCCTGCTGTTGCTCTCTACTTCACAAGATCCTGACGTTGACCTATCGCCGTTCAAGGGATAGGCGGAATTGTCTGACTTCGTTGCCACTGCATTTACTGCTACTTCTGCTGCTGCTATTATTGCTGGCAGTAGTTGCTGTCATTGCTACCGTAGGTTCTCTTCGCAAACTTGGCAACTGCTACACCAAAGAAAAATCCACGTCGCATGCATGCCACATGGAATTGAGCTTCTCCCACCTTTCAAACTAATCACTTTTAATGATCTATGTAGTCTGAAGCTTGGATACCTCATTTCAGGGAGGCAAAACTGGAAGTGGTAGCCCATCCGCTTCGTGTAACCCCTCTGCCAGCCTTGCTTAGCCATGACTGTGATTCCTCCCTGGCTCACGAGATACGAAGCGGGATACAATCCAACCCTTGAATGATTCTACCAGAGGCACTTCCCCACAACGACCACTGCACAAGTAGGCCTAGTTAAATGAACCACAATTTCTGAAGCAAAACAAATACTAAGAAGTCTAAGATATTCTCTTTGGGAGAATATATTTATTGAGGGATTGTTTTCTTCACTTTCGTGAAAGATGTCGAGACATGTGATCCTTTAGCAATGGTCCTATGTAGCAAAATATTATATTGACAAGCATTCAAGGGTTAGTTTGAAGCAATATGTAAAAACCGTTCCGTTGATAGGAACATGAGCATAACAAGGTCAGAAACCGAGGAGCAAGTTGCTATTCAAGGGTTATATTGAATTAAAAACCCAGAAGAGTCGAAAACAAAAACTATATTCGGCGAACATTCCCGAAGAGAATGAAGCAAGAAGGAGGGATTTTACGTAAGTCGTTCATATGTGGTAAGTAACGAGCGGAGGATTAACAGCAATGCATGTTCATATGAGAGGCTTGGTAGTCAATATTGAACATGTGACGTCACTTCAGACAAGTATCAGTCGCTAGAAACACCATGTCATATATTTTGACTCCTTAAATCATAGATAATATGGAGTTGGGTGCTGACTTATATGTGTTCTTTTAAGCCCTTCATGCAACAGGCGGAGTTTATCAAGTATCAAGCGAAATTGGTAGGGATATTTTGTGCCGAACCTGCTGGTTTCAAATGGAATACGACGCTTCGCTATCATGTGTAATCGTTGCAACCCTCAACTTTTCCAAGATGTAACCAAAATCTCTAGCTCGTTTGACGAAAAGCGGCCGGAGTACGCATCAGCAGACAGCCCTGCCTTTTCCAACGACTCCTTGCTGATATCCTCCTTTGCCTTTGCCCACACTGCCTGCCATTTACCACTCAACTGGACCGTCGCCTTGGCACCCACGCTCTCAGGCGAGATAACAGTATCCCTGAGCACAATATCCTGCTGCTGGCTCTCGCCCGACGCGAACGCGATGAATGAACTGACTTCTGGCGGCCATTTCCTCTGCACTTCGAGCTTGGTGAGCTCGATGGGGGTGTTTGCTCCCTCTGGCGTGATGGTCATGAGTCCGAGCTGCAGGGCCAATCCGTCCAGCGGAGAGCCGTAGGAGAGGAAGGTGACGGGATCGGGGTTTGTGTTTGTGACTTTTATTGTTATGGTTGGCGGCGAGTAACTCTTTTGCGAAAGCGACACTCTGATGCCCTCAATAGGGCCAGGCGTTGGGTCGTCCGTCATTTGCAGTGACAGTGAGGGAACCCAGTTGACGAGGTAAGTGAAGATGCCGGCGGTGATGAAGAGGCCAAGAAAGAGGCGGGCCGCCGAGGAAGTGCGCACCAAACTCATTGGCCCGAAACGTTGACAGGACCAGCTGACGGATTACGTTGGATTGGATTGGGTCGGGGAGTGTCGGCCTGGTGAAGAGTAGATTGGGAGCGCTGCCTATCCAAGGCAGCGTCGGCGACTGGGCGCTCCTTTGACGAGAATCCTTGAGATTGCAGAAATGTTTCGACCGTATCAAGCAAAGTTGATTCCAATATCTGCATCAGATGTCCATCTGCCAGCCAGCCTGCCGCACGGGAGGGAGCCAACTGCAATGAAGGTGGGTTTGGCTCGACAGTTAAACCAACGACAACCAAGAGCTCGTCTCGTCGGCCGCGGCGTTAAAAAGGGGACAGCCTGGGAAGCTGGCAACCACTGGGTGCGCCGTTTCGCCGCGGCCACACATACGGCCCTACTGTATCAGAAACACAAACGGGCCGGGGTCGACGGCTTCTGAAACGCCAGGTGGTGCAGGCCGTCTAGTTCGCCGCCCGCCCGCCCAGTTCAGAGAAGTCAGGTACCCGGCAATCACGGTGACATCGGGAGGTTGGTTCTCGAATAGATTAAAAAGGGACCGAAATTGATGCAATCGCATCTTCGGATGACAGTTGGGCACCACTGGCGGGCGCCCGCCGCCATGGTTCATGGTTCGCCAGAGCGCGTACCGGAGAAACTAAGCCCGCCCATCTAGCGAATAATCAAACCCGAGGCGATGTCTAGCAGCACTCTTTCCGAGGGAATAGGCTGCTTTCCCGCATTGCGCCAAGATTCCTTCCTGCGCCAGCCATTATTTCTGCACTTGACCTGAATACAAGGCGGGAGACAATGCGGCTCCTTGACCGTCAGGGCCTCCTTGCGTCCCCGCCACAGCTTATCGGACACGCAAGACATTGCCGCGACCGAAATCGACCTTGGCCCAGATGGCCTCTGCAACAAAACTTGTTCTACGGCAAGGCTGCAGGGACTGAAACATTCCCAAGAGAGGCACGGCAGGGGGATCCGATTGGACCTGGTCCATCACCCTGTATGATAATCCCCCGACGCGCTTACACGGAGGCTGTGAAATCCTGCCCTGGAACGATGACCCTTGCTCTCTTGCTCTCCCTTCCCCACAAGGGTGCTTGCCGTTACATTCTTCAGGAATCTCCTCTCTATTCTTGGGGACGATGCCCCGAGCGGAAGCTTCATCCACCTTTGGTCTGACCCCACCCCGAACGTAACGGCAATATATCTATGTTCTGCTGATATTAGGGACATTGCTTTTGTGTTCCCCAAGTTTCAATTTCATCATCGGTCAAGGTAAAGGCAAAGAAAAGTGACAACGACAAAACAGGGGTGGGGAAAGAAAAAGAAAACCCCTCACTACGAGTCGTCCATCGAGACCAAAGGGCATCACACAATGGCATTATCACGGCCCTATCAAACTGTATGGTCTGCGTAGCTGATGTCGGTGAGAGCGGTGGTGCCTGAAACGTGGCAACCTCCAACGTCGCCCCACAGTTTGTCCTGTAGTTAAGGTTTAGTTACCGAGCGTGATCGTCAAGTAAATCTGGGCTTTTAACCCAGATAACAAGAAAGATAGAGACTGACACCAAGGGGTCATCAGCCTGTGGGGGCTGGCATCTATTGCGACTCGCATGCTGCCAGTTTTCAAACGTTGCTTATCAACGAGCTGCTTGCCCTGTCTCGCCTTGCCTTCAGCTGCAGTCCCCTTGCTCCTTGAGATGCAACGGTGATGCCGCTCTCCTCCGCATCCTCCCCGCCAGCGAGCCCTTTACCATTTCGCAGCAGCGTACCAGCACAATTGGTCACCTCACCCGTCGCCGTGAGAAAGAGCGTTTTCTGTAACACTAGCTCCGCCGCTCTCCAAAATCCACCATCCCTCCCGCGCTGAGCTGCTGTCCGTCGTCGCATTGCTAAATGAATTAAAGACTGGGGTGGCGCAGTCGCTATGAGCAGGGACAGCCCACGTCCGAGCACTTTAAACGGGACAAGATGCAATCTACCCGCATCCACCAGTCATCCGAGAGAAGCATTCGGTTGCAGGAAAATACCACCATTCTGCCGTCATTCGCAATCGGCTGAATCAATTCGCTGAAGCGGAAGTCCTCTTTTCATGGCTCATCTAATTGCTCGACCCAGTGCTGCCTTTTGGATCGGGGGCATTCCTGACCCAGCGTTCCTTCAGAGTGGCGCACTCCACCTGCTAGCCACATGCACCCTGGCCAAATCTGCTACACCAGACGTCTCGAGTTGGAGTCCAGACGAAGAGCACCATGACACCAGCTCCAAGCCCGCGACTTTCCCTACGACATGTTGGGTGTGAGCTAGAACAGCCCCTGGCGCTCCCCCAATCCGCACGGGTCGTAGCCGTCGCAGCTCACCCACGCCACACGTCACGTCGTCCTTGCTGGTTGATCCCAACAGAGGGGAGATTGCAGGGCCGCCCACACCTACCCACGCTCCGGGGAACGCCCAGCCTGTGCGTGACAGATACATGCCGGAGCGGCAACCTGCCAAGCTGCTGATCGAGTCGGCCCTGTACCATGTATCATCATGGGGTCCATGGGAGGATGGTGTATTGCCTCCCCTCCCCCACCGCACCCGTCCTTCCCGCCGTATGCATCGGAGGTATAAGTATGTTTGACACCGCCTGTGCTTCATGATCGGCAGTTCCTCTCGTGCCCTTCGTTTCAGTTTTCGACGCTCTTTTTTGTGCATTTTCTCTTTTGCATCCAGTCATTCCCTTCTCCACAAACCCCAACCAAGTCGCTCCTTTTGTGTGTTTTTCGTTTGCCTTGTTGTTCACGATGCAGTTGCTTGCGGGTCTTGCCCTGACCTCTCTGGCCATGGCCGCTCCCCTGGTGGAGAAGCGGTGGTCGTACGGACTGAACGTGGAGCTGGAGCTCGAGGGCAACTCCAAGGTCAAGGCTGTCATCACCAACAACGGCCAGGAAAACCTCAAGGTTCTAAAGGCTGGCACTTTTCTCGATACCGCCGCCGTTGAGAAGGCCCAGGTCTATTCCGGCAGTATGTGTTCACCTGGGATTGGATGACGAGGAAGGTTGCGGTTTGCTGATATAAGCCAATAGACTCTACAATTCCCTTTGAAGGTGTGCGTGTTGACATACACACCGGATATCTCACCGAAAACTCCTTCCAGCACATTCCCGCTGGCCAATCCATCACAGTCGAATTTGATGTTGCCGAGCTTCACGATCTCTCCGTTGGTGGCAGGTTTGATATTTCGACATGCGGCGCTCTCTCCTATGCGGCGGAGAACTCGACGACTCTCATTGGCTCTGTCCCTTATGAGTCCAACCTACTAGAGGCCGACGTGGACGGTGACCAGGCCTTCAAGATGCGTGCCGCTTTCCAGAAGCGCAGCATTGTCCAGAGCGACTGCTCTGGTCAGAGGCTGTCTTCGACCCAGGCGGCGCTGCACCGCGCTGGGAGCCTCGCCTCGGCGGCCCAGACGGCGGCCCTGTCCGGTTCGGCTGACAAGATGACCGAGTATTTCAAGTCGTCAACCGCAGCCACCCGAAACACCGTCGCCGGTGTCTTTGGAAAGATTGCCAGCGAGACTGCTTCAACAACCTCGGGAGATGCCAAGTTTTACTGCGGTGACGTCTACGGTGCCTGCAGCGACGGAGTCCTCGCCTACACGGTTCCCGGTCTCAACTATATGTCCTACTGCGACCTCTTCTTCAACGCGCTGCCGGCTTCGACATCGAGCTGTCACGCACAGGAACAGGGAACCACTGTGCTCCACGAGTCGACGCATCTCAGCCAGGTCAAGGGAACCCTGGACTATGGTGGTTACGGTTACGAATTTGTGCGCAGCTTGACTGCCGCCCAGAACCTCAACCACGCTGACACGTACGCTATGTTTGCCAACGCAATCAATCTCGGATGTTAGTGGCGAGGTGTATATGTTTATGACAGGGCATGTAAATAGACCAGGGCGGAAAATCACGGTGGCGTTAATAATAGGCATTTCTCTTTTACGGAACAAGGGAACCACGACGGTCCGGTCCGGTCTCGGCTTGAGGCCGCATTGGTTAATGAATTGGAAAATGAACCAAACCCTATTGAACTCGTTGCAAATGTGCATGCTCCACAGTGAATTGTCCAGTGCGTTGTGCAATCGCCTCAGAAAGGTGCGGGGGAGAAGGCAAACCCCGGTTGGAAACTGGTTGGATAGCATCGATTGTAGCTTAGTTGACCGATTGCAGTAGCATGATCCGAAAGTGTACATCAGAACCAGGCCATAGAGAGCAGGACACATCGAAGTGGGCAAGGAAATGGGAAGTTTGGGCAACCTCCACCACCGAGAGGCCAGGCAGACCTTGCGGGGGGGGGGGGAGATGACTTGTGAGGCCCGACCAACGGGAGCACTAACTGGGGGTGAGAGCGGCCAATTTTGCCCAGCTTAACAGGTCACGACCGTCTTAAACGAGGGGTTGCGGCAAGGCAGGTTTGCGGGCTTGGCATTGACTAGTTTCGGTCAAGAACCGGGGCAGTGCGGTTGCGCGTATGGGTTTTGCTGTCTATGCCGTGATTGCATAGCCCGTATGGTAACGTGACAGGCCCAAGAGTCTGGAAATGACAGAAGAACTGGACCAGCAAAAAAAACGGCTTCGAGGGCTCAGGTGCAAAATGCACAGTTGCCCAACCTTCGGGGCCGACCGACAGTGGACACGAATCGCGACGATCACCAGGGGAGATCGAACGGAGGGCCTGGAGATCTCCGCCTGGGGGAGGGGAGGAGAGGAGAGGCATGTACCAGAACTGTATCTCAAGATTGCCATTATTGGGTGGACGAGCATCTTGGCTGACGGGAGTCGGGTGCCAACCAGATGCGAGGCCTGGATGCCCGACGTCATTGCGCAGCTGCAGTTCCTGCGCGCTACGACACATGCGACCAGGGTCCAGACGCGCGCTGCTTGTCCGAGGAGGCGGCGATCAGAGCCATTGCTGGCAAGTTTGCAACAGGACGTCTGGCTTCCACGAGCCCCTTGCGTGCTTGACACAGACCAGGGCCCCGCTGCGGCAGGACAAAGACGTGGTTTGCATGTTCCAGACTTGCAGTACGGCCCGTGAATGGTTGCCGCTTCGGCACCTTGTTGCGGAGGGACATGTGAAAGGACCATGATTCTCAGTTTTATGTTTGAAACAAACAAGAATAGTACCCGAATAAGAATAATTTGTGAAAGAAAACCTTGTGGGTTTATATTTAAATCACGTTTGCTTTCAATATTGTGTTATTTTTACTGGGATTTATTCTGGACAGTAGCTATGGTGGAGAAGTATACTGGTAACAATTGTCAAATAATCAGATTATACACGGGGTCTGCCGCGCAGGAAACTAATGTGACGGCAGATGATATTGCAGTAACTCTTTTCGCCCAATTCCACAAAGGACCTTTCTTCATCTGGCATGCCGAGCGGCGACTAACTGGTTGATGATGATGCCCGACGATGAACAACAAAACGGGCAGAAGAAGTTACTACCCCATCGTGGCGGATCGAGAACAAAGAAAGCAGACGGTGGCTTCATGGCGGCCTGAGAGGCGTCCATTCAATTGGGTTGTGGTGACCGGTCTGGAGCTGAGCGCCATGATGATCAGACTAGAGTTGAAATTCATCAGATGCAAGCTGCAACCATGGGGGAGCGCTACACCAGTGCGTGAGAGCCTGCGAGTAAAGGGGGCCAGAGAGGAATGACAAAGCAGGCGACGAGGATGCCGGCTTGAGGCTCGATGAGGTGTCGATGGGGGTTTCAAGGTATTGCCCTGTTGCGCGTTCTGATTGGCTGTATCAAGGTGTGATTTGGGTGGGGGCTGTGGCCATAATTAGGATGGTGATGAATGATGTTAGTGATGACTAAGTTGATCGCTGGTTGAAAGTTGTGCAAAAGAGCCTGAGGGCTCAAAGCTGTTACATCATTGACTTTGTGACGTCGTTTCTGGCATGTTCTGGAATTGTATGATGGAACATGGATTTTCACAGCAGAAGCGTACAGAATGGCAGAGCAACCCTATCGCATAGCATCAAAAACATAACATCCCAATCAGTGCAGTGCCTGTATGCCAAATGTGGCAGCGCCTCGGCCCTGGTCCCGGCATCCCCATGTCTCAGCACCGCATCCCGGGTGAGCAAAATCCGGCTTTTGGTCGCATCCCCCACTTGGCCTGGGCTTGGGCGCCGAACGAGCATGGTACAGTTACAGTACCGAGAAAGTACCTGACTTTGAGCTTGATCGAGAAAAAAAAAAGGAGAGTAGCAAATGAAGAAATTTCTTTGACGGGCGTGCATCTGCGTCGCGGGGGGCCGTTTCGACCCAACCGCAGTCCCTTCTCCGGGCGCGGGCCTTGTTATTGGGCTCTATTAATAAAGGGTCCGGTCCTGACAGGACGTTGCAACGGCTGCCAGTCCAAAAGCTGGGACTCCTGCTCGTCATTCTACTGCATCATTGAGCGTTCGTCCTCTGCGCTGCACCGTGTCTCACATCCCGTCACGGCGACGCAGAACCAAGCCAGAACCAAGCCGCCTCCCGTGGACATCCTATCACAGGCCCCAAGTCACCAGACAGCCAGCGGTTCCCCACCGAGACACAGCAGCTCAGTGGGCTCGCTGGGCAGATCTGGGCGAAGCCGCTGACAGCACCCTACGGCCAAGCTGGGAGAACCCCGGCTGCCCAGTCACACTCCCCCATCTTGCTGGCCCTAAAGCTTGCGGCGAGCGGGGCCCATGCTCTCGGGAAAACGTCATCAGCCGCTTTTGCACCCCTCCATTATCCAGCAGCCTCCGTCATCCGGACACCCCATCCATTATATCAATTTTGTTCTATTATCCAACCCTCCTCGCCGGTTCTGCCTCGCTGCTCTTCCCTTCCCTTCCTTTTTGATCATCTGCCCACCCACCACCTGCTCTTGATTTTCTCTCCCTCTTTCTTTCTTCATCTCTTGACCCAGTCTCCAACACATCAACCCCCCGCAAGTCATCCTGAGGTACTTGGACTATACACTGCCAGACCTCGAAACCGCCTGCCACACATTGAGTACTTATCCCGAATCGCCACTTCTGTCGTCATCCTTGCTCCTCGGTTTCACTCGAATACGTTTTTACCTGTCTGGTACCGACCTTTTTGTCGCAAACACCAAGCCACACTCACACACACCACTGCTCAATCATGGGCGAACGCTGGGATCGTGACCGTTTCATGTATGAGCGGACCAGGGACCAGGGCCGCTTCGAAGATGATCGGGCCTATATGCGCGGTGCACGAGGCGGCCGCGAGCACTCTGTGGATGAGCGCCGCAGCAACCGCCCTTTGGATGACGATGATATGGTTCAAGACCGCCGATGGTTCGGCGATGAGCCTCGTCTCCCGTCGAGGCGAGAGCCTCATGGCCCTGAGTTGGGCCGCCGACCCCCTGTGATGGAGAGGGAGCGCGAGCGCGAGCGCGAGCGAGACTTTGGTCCTCCCCGTGATGCTCCTCGCCGTCCTACTTTCCTGCGTCGCCAGTCTTCTCTCGACACATTTGATCGCCGCCCTCGCATCTTCCAAGACAATCGCCCAGAGTACCCTCCACCAGCACGCCGTGAGGACATTCGCCGTCCCGAGTACAGAGCCCCACCATACACACCTATTCCCCTCCCCAAGACTCGCGGGCTGCCCCCACCTCGACGATATCCCGATCATGGATTCTACGACGACATCAAAGTCGCCGAGCCTGACTATTATGGCGATGACGACTTCCGCCCGTACCCAGATCGCATACGCGAGCGAGATTACGCTCGAAGCCGGAGACATCGTGAGCGCAGCCCCAGCCGTAGCCGCACCAGCGACTCTTTCTCTACTCGAACCAGATCCCATCGCAGCAGCTCCATCTCTTCCTTAACTTCAAGCCGATCCTCAAGCAGCAGCGGCGGCACCACTGTTCGAAGCGAGTACCCGAAGAAGGGCAAGACTCGCATCCCAGCCAGGCTTGTTTCCAAGCGAGCTCTAATTGATCTTGGTTACCCATTTTTCGAAGAGGTTAGTTTTGATCTCTCCTGCATATTCACCCTAGCTAACCATTCAAAGGGTAACACAATTATCGTCCAAAAGGCACTTGGGCAGGAAAACATCGATGAGCTCCTCAAAGTCAGCGAGGACTACAAGAAGGGTACGAATATCAATCTAATTTTGTCCTCGTTTACGTGCTAACGAGTTATTTATAGTTGAGGCAGAAATTCAAGCTGCGCGGTCGCCAACCGCAGCTCTTCCTCCTCCTCCCCCAGCTTCAGTTAAACAGCCTGGCCCCCCTCCACCGCCCCCCGCATCAACTATTCCTCCTCCTGCACCTGCTCCTCCTCAAGAGAAGAAGAAGGAAGAGAAGCCAGCCCCGCCACCAGAGCCCAAGAAGGAGGAAAAGCAAGTTCCGCCCCCGCCTCCGCCTGCTCCCGTCGAAAAGACACCCAAGGCAGTGCCTCCTCCCGCTCCTCCAGCGCCAGTCATTGTTGATGCCCCGGCTCCTCCTGTTGAATACTTCCAGGAGACATACATCCGCGATGTGTCCCCCGAAACGAGCAGCACCTCCAGCTGGGACTCGCACTCACATCACCATCGCCGCCACCGCCGCAAGTCTATTGGGCCTGTCGCCATCATTGATCGACGATCTCGATCTCGGTCTCGCTCCCGCGGCGGCCATGAGATCCGCGCCGAGATTCGTGCTCTTGAGCGCGAGTTGGCCCACCGTCCCAAGGGAGGCTCCAGCCGCGAGATCGTGCATGCTGAACGACTTCCCGATGGACAGGTCGTCATTTACGAAGACAGGGTGGAGAAGATTGTGGAACACCACAAGCCACCGCGAATTGAAAAGGACAAGAAAGGTAGGATGTCCATCAGCGTGCCAAAGCGTCGATAAAGGTGCGCCTTTTGTGTTCACCGGTTTGAGCTTCTGAGAGCAGCAGGCTGACCTGGTTTACACAGGACCTCCTCCCGCCCTTGTTCGAGCCATGCTCAAGACCTTGACCTAGAATGAAATGACGGGCGGGTGTAAAGAAAAGCGAGTTTGGATGAAAGAGACACGACTTTCTTTTTTGCCTTGTTTCTCATATTTCTACACATATGATGTTTATGATTTTTTACTCTCTTCGTGATGAAGTACGAGTCAGACCAAACGAGACGACGAATACGGTATAT
Source organism: Calonectria crousiana (assembly GCA_013406985.1). Lineage (NCBI taxonomy): Eukaryota > Fungi > Ascomycota > Sordariomycetes > Hypocreales > Nectriaceae > Calonectria > Calonectria crousiana. The sequence continues at coordinate 367,241 of VTGD01000021.1, read as the reverse complement.
TGTCTCAGGAACGGAACGGAGTGAGATGTGGCCATGGGGGTTCGGCTCACTGATGGGTGTATCTACGAAGCAAATGTATCAACGAAACGAGAACGATAGAGATGTGTACAGGATATTGGGCCTTTTGGTTCCACGGAATTACGGTTTAGCAAGGGCTCCAGTATGCCTTGGTTTGGTTTGGCGCATATAATGGTGGAAATGGATATCAGTAACGAAGTTACGGCCAATACGTTGAAGACTATTTTCGTTATCATTTTTTGAGCTATTCAATGTGACACTTTTAGGTTTTCGGTCGTGCACCCATACGAATCGTATGAGACCAGACTACCACCGATGCGTCTGGGCGAGAGGCGGCCTAGCATTCATGATTCAATCACGAGGACGTCTAACACTGCTCGTGTTGGTTCAGCTTGGGCTGACACAACTCAGGCGCGGGGTAGCTGTTAGCTTCTGGGTTCCAGGCCAGGGTGGGATTTGATTTTATGAGAGGACACGGTTATTTCTGCGACACAGATGTCGCTAGGGAGGGTCATGTGCGGGAAATGTTCCTTAATTAGCAGGTTGATCGAGCGGGAGGGCGGAATGATCATGGTGGTGTGTAGTGGTGTGGTGTGGTAGTGCACATGAGACTGAATCTGGGCTTGGCTTATCAAAGCCCCGGTCTACAAGGTTTATGGATAGGCGAGGCTGTCACTCCGTCGGGATGAGTCTATGAGTGTCTCGACTACAATATAACCCTTGAACAATTGTTGAATGCTTTGTTGAGACCTTGTGATTTGGTATCGGTCAGTAAAACGAAAAAAGAAAATACCTAAATAAGTATGTTGACCGAAAGATGATCTCTTGGGTTTTCTATTGTTATTTTTTTCTTTCTCATTTGACCAATTTTCTGTTTGGACGTGATTACTTTGGTCGGATTAGTGCCGTAAGCCTAGTGACTACAGTGGCGTATGTCTGTCACAATTATTCAAGGGTTGGATTGTATTTTAAAATGTAGGGAAAAATCGTGGATTCACCCTAGGTAGGTGCTTGAATTGGCCTTCACTTATTCTATCTCTAATTTCCCTGCTGACGATAACAAATGAAGGGCAGTTTGGGTATTGTGCGCGGCGTGAACAAAATCAATCCTCCCCCAATGATTCACATCTTGCCACATGACTCATGACCTCATACATGCGACGTGAAGGGAAAAAAACAGGCTGTCCGAGTTTATGACACATCATCTACTGCGTCTTCTTGGCCTCAACGAGTCGACGCCCTTGGGCCGTGAAGCGGACGTAGCCGACAGCCGCCAGGGCGACGAGGGAGATGAATGCTGCATTGTCTGCGTTTTGCAACGTTAGCGCCCCCCCAGCAATAACCATGGCACACACGTACAACAGTGCCGCGCGCGAGACTGGATGGAGAAGAAAAAAGACTTACTGGCCACAAACTTGCCCACGCCGCTTGCGACATCCACCATGCCGTTCACGACGTCGCCCACGAGGTGGAACAGGCCGCCGATGAAGCTCAGGACGTGCGAGATGGCAGAGTTGGTGACGTGGTACGCGGTGGTGATGAGCGAGACGAGAAGCTCGTAGATGGACTTGATAAAGTCGTAAATTGCCGTGGTGAATGCCATTTTCCCTTGCGCAGTGTTTTTTTTCCTCTTCTCTTTTATTCTTTGCTGGTTATTGATATTTTGCGTATTCAAATGCAGGTTCCAAAAATGATGCTGTTGTTTCTGTCAGAATCCTAGACAAAACGAGTCCCATTTGGGAGCGCGTCATGCTGCTCTTTTATGAAATGAAAAAAGAAAGTCGGTCCATCTGGGTGCGCGCGGGCTGTCTTGGGCGGACAAGTCGTGACGTCGGTCATGCTGGCGCGGTCGTCATGTTGATGGCGAGGGCCATGTGACGTCAATGAGTTGAGCGTGGGAGGTTAGCCACGCGACAGCCTCGTTGGGGAGGGAGGACTGGCTTATTGGGTGCGGTTTCCGGGAGGGTGTGATGCAGGTGCGTGAGTTGAAATTATGGGGATTTGATAGGCTGGGCGAGGTGTGAGTGGGAGGTTGTGGGAAGCAAGGCTGGCTTTGATAGTTTGCGGTGTTGAATGGTGATGGTAGCAGCATGGTGGAGTGTTGGATTTGAGCCGTAAGTTTACAAGAGCGTTTATTCGGGCTGAGACTGATGAGTTTATGCTTGTGTGTGTGTGTGTGTCCCTTATCAGGTTGACTTTCACAACGTCCGCTCATCGAGTTCTTTATTTGCAATGACATGCGTCAGCACAGGTCTTATCGGCATACCGAACGCATCCCTCAGCCCCCAAACATAAGGATTGGGGCTTCATTTTGGTTGCGAGCAGGGATTCTCCAACATGGTGTCTCTCCCAATGTGTCATGTGCTCTGCTTCCACTTTATCTCGTTTCCGCCCACCATGGTCCGAGACTAGCACCGATTGGCCACTCGGCACCAAGACACAGCACAGCAGTACGGCTTTTGTCATTCAGCCAACATGCGATCAAAGACATATAGAATTGCCCAGTTCTGCATGATTCCCCGTAGCCTGCCCCAAAGAGGAACGGGGTTCACTCAACAATCACCCCGCCCCCACCGGCCATGATGCGGGGGGGCCTTGTTTCCGTTCGGCTCCGCTCCGTTCGGTTCGGTTCATGACATCTCGGCTGGCTGTCATGAGTACATCGCTTGGCGATTAAAACATGAGCCTCGCGGCCCATAGGCATACCTCTTCTTTCTATTTCGAAGATGGCTCTAGGGCGAACCAATGTCGATCCTCAGCTTTTTGCAAACACTCCTTGGTTCTCGCACAATGGGTAGCCGACCCGACTTTCACGTTGTTATTGTTGGCGGAGGAATTGCTGGCCTCGCGGCTGTAAGGGACCTACTGAAATCCAAACTCGCAAAAGAAAAATGAGAACCAGGATGCTAACATGGGGAAAAAAGGCCGTCGCGCTAAGATCTCCCGGCCGCAAAATCACAATATTGGAGCGCTCGCGGATGGTTCGCGAAGTCGGCGCTCTCCTCTCCCTCCAACCCAATGCCACCAAGATTGTCGACGGATGGGGCATCGACTCATTCCTCGACGTTGCAGAGCCCATGGCCGATCGAGCATTCCGCATGTTCAACATTGACGGCGAACTTGTCCGAGAGATCAGGCTGGAGAAGGAACAGTTTGGCGCCGACAGAATCCTGTACCACCGCCAGGATCTCCAGACGGCTCTGATGAAGGCCGCCGTGAGCCCTGACCTGCCCGGGAGCCCGGCCGAGATCAAGACATCGAGCCAGGTTGTCGGTGTGGACTGCGACGAGGGCATCGTGACGCTGGAGGGCGGCGAGACCATCAAGGGAGACGTGGTCATTGGCGCTGACGGCATCCACAGCGCCGTCCGGACGGCTGTTGTGGGCGAGGCGCGAAAGGCCATCCCGACGGGCATCTCAGCCTACAGGATGCTGATCCCCATCGACAAGATGGGCGACCTGCGGGTACCCAAGAAGCTCCTGGACCCGCTGGACCCATGCACGACGATGCTCGTCGGCCACGACCGCCGGGTCGTCATGGGGCCGGGCCGCGGCGGCAAGATGTACGGCATCGTGGCGCTCGTCCCGGACGGCAGGATGCACGAGGCGAGCTCGGGCGAGAGCTGGGTCGAGCCGGGGAGCATCGACAGGCTCGTCGAGGCCTACGCCGACTTCCCGCCGTGGCTCCACGACGTCTTCTCCCGCGCGCCCGACATTGCGCTGTGGCAGCTGCGCGACATCGACCCGCTGCCGCGCTGGGTCCGCGGCCGCACCGTCCTCGTCGGCGACGCGGCGCACGCCATGCTGCCGACGCAGGGCCAGGGGGCGTCGCAGAGCATCGAGGACGCCGAGGCGCTCCGGGCCTTCCTGGGGTCGTCGTCGTCCTCCTCCTCCTCCAAGGAGAGCGTCCAGTCGGCGCTGGAGAGGGTCTACGCCGTGCGGAGCGCGAGGGCGGGTCTGATTCAAAAGTACAGCCGGGAGCAGGCGAGGCCGGGGACGGACGGGAGCAGCAACGAGGTCAAGCTGGACCCGGGCCAGTTTATGAAGTACAACTGCGATTACGAGGGTGCCGCAGACTGGGAAGAGAGGCAGAAGCGCGGTGAGGTGGCTGTGTAGGTGTGCCCAGAGGGCATGCTGTATGATATCTAGACTCTCTGGTTCAAGTAATTTCTAGACAACTGATGCCATTGAGCCTACAGCTTTTAGTTAGAAGTGAATACATCTGATGTACGAAGCCATGTGTTTTCCTAGCAACCCCATTTGGAGAGAAGGGTTGAGTTTGAGCTGTAGAGATGTGAGGATGCCTTGGTTCTTCTCTTACTCAACTATTTGATTATCCAACGGAGCTGTAACAAAATCCAGGTTCATGGATGCGTTGCTTCTTGAACCAATAGCATCAGGCTACCCCTATTGCTCATTCCAACCTATTTCAACCGGGCGTACCTTTTTTTATTTGATCAAGTCTGCATTATCAAATCTCTTTATCGCTTGCACTACCCAGAGTTAGTTTGGGTTTCTTTTATTCGCGTGCGCTCAAACATGACTATATCAACTAGGCAGGGATGCAATTCTGATGGTTACCGACTCAAGCGCGTTTGGTATGGATCCGCTATATGGTTGTGTTAAAGTAAACCGGGTATCGGAAATAACGATTGCTTGCTATCTCTCACCCGGTATAAACTCAATGCGACGTTGAAACACTTGTTGCTTCACATGTATTACTATGCAGCATAAGGGTTGCGCTGGGTAGGGTTCAACGTTCAGACCAAACGTAGACGCGGTATAAACTCACGAAAAAAATCTAGCGGAAGGGTTTCTGCGATGACAAAGTCTCGTCAACAGTATTATTCCCAATTCCTTTAATTAGCATTTCAGACTCCAGCTTGCCTTGACCAAGTTACGTCTCTTGACACAAGCAACCGGAACAGCCACTCGGTGCAATTGCGCGACATTTTACTCGGCAAATAGCAGATACAGGTTCTAGCGGCATTCTACAACGAGATAAGGTTGGCGCGAGAGTGCATTCAACGTCAGACTGCTCTCATGACAGCGCAACGTCCAACTGTTTGGTTTCTTTTTTTAAGCGAGCGAGCGAGCTGAACATGAGATTTTCAACTTGGTGGGCTACGCTTTGCTGTGTTTGGGGGGGCAGCGTAGTAGCGGATGGAACCGTGGTCTGCGCCAAGCAAAAAAGAACAAAAAAATCGGATGGTGGCTGAAGGGCTCATCGGCTGAGCGTTTCAAGTCCCCGCCCTCAGCTTATTAACGGGTAGAGCTATGGCCTTGGGCAGAGGAATTGGCATGCGCCAGACATATTGAAAGGGCTGTGCGCTGGATGCACTGTACGCTGGTCCTTGGCGCCGAGCTCTTTAAGCCTCTTCGCGGGAATGCACGACGGCAATCGTCTAGGTTCTGATGTCTCAACCCTAATCTTTGACGAACGCGAAACGAGATGACGGCAATGAAACAAGAGAGAGAAAAAAAAACCAGAACATTCTCAACAACGTGATCATGGAAGATGGCATTCCGGTCTGCGGGGCCATGACTTTGGGCAGCATCGTGACTGGCGCAGTAAGCCGGGCCATCTATCTCGCCAGAGCTGAAAGGTGATCGACAGGCGACCCCAGGCCTCGTGACCCGTGCGACTCGAGCAGCCAACCCAAAGATTATTGTTTGGCGCCGGAAGTGGAATCGAGCACGTTTCTTGGGACCGCGGTGATGGATTCGGATCCGGAAAGAACGGCTCTGGTGGCTGGCGGCACAGGACAAGGGGGAAAAAAGGTGATGGTCCCAATGAGAAAATGGCAGCTTTTCCATGTGCTCCAGGCGGGCGTCTAACACGGCATGGCGATGCCGATGGCTCAGAGCAAGGCACGACAAACGGTGTGAAACCCTCTGTCTCACCAGCGGGCCTGCGAGCGAGCCACTTCATCCCGCCGGGGGCCAATCGCGACAGCCCTGCAGCAGCGCACGGAGGCAGTGCCGGGCCTTGGCGCTCCCGCTAATGCAGCGAGCCACAGGGGATCCACACCCGAGGAGATGACCCCCCCGGCACCATCACCACCACCCCGGCAGGGCTGAGGGGGACGCGCCGGCTCTTGGTTGGCTGGCTGTCGCCTCTTTGCTGCTGCGAAAGGGCCTGGCCTGGCGAGTCCAGTCTGTTCGCCGCGCTGGAAGCCGAGGAGAGCATGAGAACAGGCACCATATTTTATCTTATTTTATTTCATTGATACCACTCTAATCTGCCGAGATACGTGCAGTTCTGGTGGCTTGGCGACCGTTGTGATTGCGCTTTGCACGTTGCGCCTCGCAGTCCATGTCTCTGGCAGTCCGCATGTCTGCCTGTCTCGATGCCATATGTGGCCCGCCTTTTTTTTTTTTTTGTTCGATGCTAGCTCGTCCATCCATCCATCGTCGCCCCGTAGCAATTACCTTAATTCCCGTAGTAGGGCGTCTGGTTGGGCTCCTGAGCATCAGTGTTATTAGACGGCGCGCGGACGATGGAGATTGGGGAGGGGGACTGCGCGCACCGCTATCGCACCCAGTGTGCCCATCATGCTGGAGCTCCAACGAAGGGTGCCCTGCTGCTGCTGGCGGCTGCTGCTGCAGCTCGATGCCACTTTCGAACGTCTAAAAATGGCCCCATCCCATCTTCCCACCTCCTTCTCGTCCCTCCTTCTCTTCCTCCCCCCCCCCCCCCCCTTCCGCCTCCCGCTCTCCCTGGCTTGCACTTCCAACCGTCCGTTTAAGTGGTCGGCTTCTGCTCTCTTTCTTTTCTAATCTGTTTCTTCTCTTCGGGTCCTAACGCTGGAAACATAATATTAATAAAAAAAAGACGTGTGCCTGTACTGTGCGACTTCAACAAACGCCCCCGCCTCTTGCGCGCAACGCCACTTCAACTCGAGACCCAGACCAGGGTTCTCAATAACACGACTTACACGACGGACAAACACCTTCAACCGCCGCCATGTACGATTTCGAACGATACATGATTGCGCACGCCGCGCTCATGTTCCTCATCTTCTTCCCTTGCCTCATCATCACATTCTGCGCGCTGTGCATGGCCCGCCGCCGCAACGATCCCGCCCGCAGAGCCTTCACCTTTCTCAAACCGGCCTTCGCCGCCTTCACACTGTTGGTCTCACGTCATTCACGCGCAACCCGCTGTGATTTTTTTGATTTTTTTTGCAGCTCACCTCTAACCGCTCAATTGCAGCTTCGTGTTCCTCGACTTTTCCAGCTATGCCCTGTCCGTTGCCAGCATTCGCCTCCAGGACGATACCAGCCTCTCCTCCTACTACTCGAACTCGTACACGCTCATCAGGAGCGTTCGGTTCGCCGCTTCCGAAACGTATGCCGTCGGCCGCCTTGTCGAGTCCATGTCCGATGTCCTCGTTTTCCTCATGCTCATCTACCTCGGAATCGGCATCCTCATCGCCCAATCGGGCAAGGCCGGTGGTCTCTCCAAGATCATCAAGCTTGGCTCTTTGGGAATCTCGGCCATCCTGATTGTCATCGCCATCGCCTGCTTTGGCGTTCGCACCAGCTTCTTCTCCAACGTCTACGGCAAAGACTACATGGACTCGTATGATGCCCTCACGAGCAGGCACTACAATAGCTCCCGCCAGCTTGATTTCGCCTTCATGGTTCTCATCTTTGTCCTTTCCGTCGCCGTCGTTGCCCAATCCATCATGGTCAAGATGCAGACCCGTACAGAACAGCGCGTTTCTGTGGTACGTTTTTTTTTCTTTTTCTCTAGGACCTTCTGTTGTCTTTTTTCATTTATTCTAATGGGTTCAATAGCCTGCAAACATCTTCATTGCTTGCGCAGCTTTGTGGCTTCTGCGCTCCGTCTACTACGTCGCATCCGTTGCTGCCTCAACCAACCTCGGCGATTACACCAAAGACAACAACTTCAAGTACTACTATTACATCCTCGACGTCGTCCTCGCCGCAATTCCCCAGCTCATCCTGCTTGGTCTCGTGTTTGGCCTTGGCAACAAGAAACTCAACGGCCTTTGGTCTACCGAGCAGCCTTTCCTGGTGAGCCAGGGCGACGGAGTGAGTCCTTGGGGCTTCAGCTACGACCCGAACCAGGGCCAGGCCGCTCCCGCCATGGTTCAGCAGCAACCCATTGCTCATCTGGAGCCGCAGCAGCAGCAGCAGCCCGTCCCTCAACAAGACTGGTCACAGTACCAGCAGCAGCAATACCATCAACAGCAGTACCAGCAGCAGCAGCAGCAATTCCAGCAACAATATCAGCAGCAGCAACAGTTCCAGCCCTACTACCCCCCTCAGCAGCAGCACTACTCCCCCGCCCCCGCGACCGTGAGCCCACTGTCCAGCCCAACGTCCCAGGCAACATCTCCTCCCCCTCATGAAGTCGCCATGGGCTTGAACCACCAGGCCAACGGAACCCCTCCTCAGGCAGCTCCCCAGCCTTACCACGAAAAGGCATAAAACGGCCGTTGTTTAATTTGGGATCTCAATAATTGGAGTTGATAGGGATGGTGATGTTTTGGTTCTTTTTATTACTTTTTTTTCTTTCAGAAAATTTGCTTTAGAGGCTTCGGGAAGTTGATGAATCGGAATGCGCAGTATGATACCATCTCTATTGAATATAGCCATTGGCCTTTGCCGATGTACACGAGTATTTATATCTACCTACCCACTGAATCCGGCTGTGTATCTAGTAGTCGTACCAAGTTTCGATTTATTTTTCCTCTTCGACATAGTCTGCAAATTCCGCAGGGGCCACAAATGGACCTGCTTCTCCCATTGTGTTGGCGACATATCTGGTGCCCCATTAGTTGACTCGTTTGACAATTGATCAAGCAAACATACTTTGTGTGGCTTCCTCGAGCAGCCAACTGGCCCTTGCTGTTGGTGAAGGTCACGGTAGTGTAGGCCAGTGTCTTGCCAACTGCATCAATAAATGTTAGCGCCTTGTTTCGACGAGGCAGATGGATCCGACACATACTCTTGTCGCAGGTGGCAGTACCCTTGAGGATGTCGCCCACGCGCCCGCCAGGGCTGAGGTATGAAACTTTTTTGCTCGTTAGGAGAGACATGGTCGCGTGAGAGAACGGGTGTCACTTGTACCATTCAAATCAGTCGAAACGCCAGTCATGAAACGGCCAGTCGAGGCAACAGCCAACGAGCCGCCGAGGTCGACCATGCTGGCGATGGTGCCGCCATGGATTATGCGAAGGCGGTTCTGCAATAACCGTTTAGTGCTGGACAATAATGATAGGGGAATATCCTATGCGCGGGGAGCCGGGGAGGGGGCTTCACTGTGTGGTCATTGTGGATTTTCAGCTCAAAGTCTACTTTTCCTTCGGTAGCGTTGAGGATTCGGAATTGCTGGAAGAGGGGGGAGGGTCAGAAGATATTGCACAAATTCAATTTTTGAGTCGCTAGGAATTCTCGTACGTTGGCTCCTAGTAGTCTATCGCAGGCAAAGCGGTCAGCAACATTGCTTCCTACATCAACGGCCAGTTCGTGACAACCCCCCCGCAGCTCGGGTAAGATGCAATTGAGAGCTCATGTTGGAAAAGAAGAAAAAGAAGAACCACCACGTACCTCGGCTCCAAGCCAGATTCAGCCATAAAGGACCGCGTCACCTAGAACAATTGGGGACAACGATTAGCTGCGTCTGTCTCGCCCCAGACGAGGTCGGAATGGCGTAGATGGGACGAACCGCCTTGACAAACTGCGCGGGGCTGAGCTTCTTGGCCATGTTGAATGATGCTTTCTGAGAAGATTTGTATAACGAGATTTTCTTTTTCTTTTTCTTTTTTTTTTTTTTAGCTTCCAAGAATCTACTCCTCGCTCTGCGGTCTGGGGTTGCTCGGTATAAATGTAACAAAGCCGGCGTCGAACTCGGTGTCTTGGATGCGATACCCGGAGAGGGACGGAATCTTAGCGCCGCGGCTGCTCCACTTTGGTGCCATTGCCGCGGAAGAGGAGCGCGACCCAACAGGGCCGTGGGGAAAAAGCACAATCCAACAACTCTTGAATGATTGCCACCAAGGTACTTCCCCACAACAGCTTCTGCACAAATTGGTCCAGTCGTAATAACTACAACTTCGGAATAAGAAATAATCCTAGAAAAAAACTTGGGAAATGATATTTAGAGGAATATAATTATTTGGTATTCTTATTATTGTTTTGTTTCAGCTAAATAGGCCAAGACCTGCGTCATTTCCGCAAGGGCCCCATGCACCAAGTATCAAACTAACAATCGTTCAAGGGCTGTACCGCAAGACACTTTTTGCTTGGCTGTTTGGATGATGGGCAATTTTATGTACAATAGCATTTGAACAAATAATGTTATAAAATCGTTGGAGCCTGGTTACATGATCTTGCAACGAATCCAGAGTTTGCTTATTTTATTATTATTTTTTCTATTTATAAACCAGCATTGCACTGTCCTGTCCACTGATAACTTCGATTATCTAATCAGAGTACCCCATCGTGTTGAACTCAATAAATTCCAGGACAAACTGACGTAATTACCCGGAGATTTGCCGTCCACAACTGCACGGTGCAGTTTGAAGGCAGCGACAGCTTTTTTGACTGGCTGAGATTGCTTCACGATATTGTCAAAGTTGGTCAACCTCCAGGTCAACCCACAACTCACCCGTTTGTCGCGTACGATCCGATACCAACGCCGCCCAAACGAGCCCTCCCTCCTCTCCCTCTCGCCGCTGGTCGGACGCTCCTCCTCTTCTCCAATCTCCGGCTGCTATCATGATATAGCTCCCATCGACTTCACTGACTGACTGATTGCGCCACGCGCCCCCCCGTTGCCCAACATGTCAGTCAGTCCCACGCCCTCGCTGCAGCTCACCGAGTACCTGGAGAAGCTCCCCGGTACCACGTATCGAAAGCTGTACCAGCAGCCCTCGACGGCCTTTGCCATCTTCCGACGCATGCTTCCGCACCTGGGTACGTTTTTATCCTTTCCTCCTCTCCCCGTGAACCCCCGTGAACCCGTCCACGCTTGCTTCGCCCGGCGCGTCGGCTAATGCGCTGCCAGCAAAAACCATTGTCATGCGAATCCTATACATGCCCAGACCGATCCTCCTCTCTGATCTCGATGACTGGGTCAAGCCCAGCGCAAAACGGTACGGCTCACTCTCGCAGGGTGGCACACAACGCTCCTCCCCCCACAAGTGTCTGACCTCCCAACCTTAGGCAAAAGGACCAGGCCCTGTCCATCATGCGCGTGCTCTGCATCGTCCACATCACGGGCGTCTCCAAGGAGCGGCCCCAGGAGATGCAGCTCACCAGCAACTTCAAGACGTCGCTCCGCCTCGCCCTCTCTGGTGGCGGCACCCACAACTCGTTCGGTGTGCCCTCGAACCTACAAATCCCCCCCGAAATCGATATCCCCTTCCTCGACCGCTACGCCCGAAAGAAGTGGGAGGACATTCTACACTTCGTCGTCTCCAGTGTCGGCTTCAAGAGCGGCGGCGCTGACGTTTCCGGACCGAATAAGAGCGTGAAGGAACTGCTCGTTGCAGGACGACTGGTCAACTACCGCCCGGGTGGAGGAATTGGTATCACCCAGGCCGGTTTCACATTTCTGCTGCAGGAGGCCAATGCCCAGGTATGGACGCTGCTGCTGCTCTGGCTCGAGGCCATGGACACAAACAAGGCCGCCGGACTCGAAGCTACCGACATGTTGTCGTTCCTCTTCGTCCTCGCCAGCATGGAGCTGGGCCGAGCATACGACACCAATGCCCTAACAGAACAGCGCAAAAACATGCTGCCATCACTTGTCGACTTCGGCCTCATCTACATCCCCAACCACAAGCGATCCATGTTTTTCCCCACGCGACTAGCCACGACTCTCACCAGCGCAGGGAACAGCCTTCGCAGCATCAGCGACGGTGTAGCAGCCGCTACCGCCGCAGCGTTTGCGCCAGGTCAAAACGGCGCCACCGCTGGTGGCGGTGGAGGAGAGCAAAAGGGCAGCGTTATTATCGAGACCAACTACCGCATCTACGCTTACACTCAGTCGACGCTCCAAATCGCCGTCCTCGCACTCTTTGCCAAGCTCAACATGCGTTTCCCCGACATGGTGGCTGGCCGTCTATCTCGCCAGTCCATCCGTCAGGCCATCAACTATGGTATCACAGCCGAACAAATCATCTCGTACCTCGCCGCCCACGCCCACGACCAGATGCACCGCACCGCTGCTCTCAACAACAAGCCCGTGCTCCCGCCAACCGTTGTGGATCAGATCCGTCTCTGGCAGCTGGAAAACGAGCGTATGAAGACGACCACAGGTTTCCTGTTCAAGGACTTTGAGGATCACAAGGAATACATGGCTGTCGCTGGCTTTGCTGAAGAGGTGGGCGTCCTGACGTGGCGCAACGACGTCAAGGGCATGTTCTTTGCTAGTAAACACGAGCAGATTCGCGATTACCTACGAATCCGGAAGAAGACCGAATAGACTAGACAGCCCGAGGGAGGAAAGAGGGAAGGGGGGGTTGGAGAGGGTACCCACGGGCAAGCAGATTGGTGATGGAAATAGAAAGTCTCGACACGGGAACGGACTGATGTATGTTTGTATGTTGGAAGCAACGGCGTTACGGGGCGTTGGGAACAGACGCCAACTTTGGACTTGAAGACCAAAAAAAATTGGACAGGCATCACATGGGTTGCCAGAGTGGGCTCACGGGAGGGGCATATAATGTAAAGGTACAAAAAAGAAGCCATGACAATTCTTTGCAAAAACCAACCGTTGCGGTGCAGTTCCATTACGTACATTCTATATCAACAGGGCCGTACTGATTATGCTCATGCAAGTCATGATCCGCCTTGTTTGCGTACTAAAAGCCGAGTCGAGTCACCAAAGGAAACAAGCATCGAATACTCCATGTCCCCTCCCCCTCTCCTTCCCCTACAAATTCGAGAACAATACGCCAGCGCCTAGTCTCATTTCCATTGGACTTGGGCTCCCAAGACGGCCTCTTGAGCATGAATCAAACAGGAAAGAAAAGAAAAAGGCCACTGAACACAAAAATCATCATACATGGTTCGGGCATGTCAGTGGCAGCCGTGAAAAAAACAGAGTTTCAATAAATGCTGCGCCGATTTCCAGAAACTGGGGCAGCGTGGCCCTTTTTCATCGCCGGGATGTTCGTGGTTTGGCGGGCCCCTGAGAGGCTTCGTCGCTCAGTCTTCTTCGTGCTCCCGCGGAAAATGCGAGTCATCAAACTCTTATCTTCCATAGTGCCTCCCTCGGGAAGCAGAGCAGGTCGGGTATTGCGGCGAGCGTATGCTTGTTGCCAGTCATACAGAGAGCGGCGGGCCTCAAGGGTCATACAACATGACTCAAGATGCGAAAATACGCGGCGGCAACGGGCATCATCCTCAACTCCCGGAGGCTGACGTGGCCCAGAGGTTGTGATAGTAGTGAGGGCTGAGGTTGTAGTTGAATAAGAGAGATGGGTTGGACGAAGGTTCGCGAGATGGCGATCAGGTGTGATGGTTTGCTTCGGGGCCGGTTGAGCGAAGGATGCAACTGGCGATTGTGTCAAGTCCTAGTTGAGACTCTCGGCGAGGAAGCGATCATGCAGCGCCATGAAACGACCAGACCAATATTCCGATGGCTGGGCTGTGGCAACTTGCCCAGGGAGCAGAGGGGAAGGTGGGCTCTCGGGGGTGGTTGATCGACTTGACTTGGAGATCGATGTCAGAGATGGTCGTGGAAGACGCAGACGAGAGGTGCTGGATCCCAACAGGGTGCTTGTGGATGAAGACTGCGATGTTTTTCGTGATGATGCACTGAAAATTCGAGAGTTTGCAGACCGGGAGGCAAGCGAGGGGCGGGAGATGGACGTTTTAAGATCAGTGAGAACACTCATCGTTCTCGACTTTGGAAGCTGACTCTTGGGGACGGCCTGCGCCAATGGTGAAGAGTCATCATCTCCGGAAGGAGGGATGTTTTCATCCTGAACAGGAGGTGCATCATTGGTATCAGGAAGTATGTCAAAGGTCAAACTTGGCTTCAAAACACGCTTTTTGTTCAAGCTCAAGGATGTGCTGCTGGGTAGTCGTCGTCTGTCGGACTGACAAGAAATAGTTGCATTAAAGTCGGATTTCGCAATGGTAGGTTGGCTAGAAAGAGGCTCACTTCCCTGCTTGTTGAAACTGGCAGAGATGCGCCTGGTGGCCTTCTTGGCGTCGATGACGTCTTTCTCAGTCAGCGACTCATTGGAGCTACAATCTTTTATTGTCGGCACAATTATAAGGCTCTCACTGCGAACGAAATCGGGGCCGCGAGAGTTTTTGATAGGGCCAATAGGCACTGAGATGGTTGGTCGTTTGCGTCTTGAACGCACGAGCAGCCTAGCAGGAGTAGGTAGCCGCGTCCCAATGGCAGAGGGGGCTTCCATGTGGTTGATCGGGCGAGTATTAGGATTCTTCGACGAGCAATTCGATTCTGTGTCTAAGAGAAGGTTGAGATTGTGGTCTTCCAACAGTTAGAGCTGGAATAAGAATGAGATTTATCCAGTCCCTGATTTGCACGGCAAGGAGGATGAAGCGAACGACGAGTGCGATTAGGACAGCAATAATCAAGACGAGGTAAGTATGAAGAAAACGCCAAACATAAGGGGAGCAGCCGTAAAAGAGGAATTGAACAATGCGATTCCGGTGCGCGACAACGAGATTGAAGACGTAGGGAATGTCCTCGAAGACAAAGTCAACAGCTATTCGAAAGATCAGGCCCACGAGAGAATTGTCTTGTTGGAGTTGGTTGGCAGCCAGGGCATCAACCATGGCCACCAGAACAAGAATAGAGGAGCCAAAGAGTTAAGAGGAGGCGGTGGAGGAATTGCAGATACGAAGCGCGTCAGGAAGCATAGGATGGCGTTGTTTTTCTGTCGTTTTGTTTTTGTTTTGGCGGCGGCTGCCAGTTGGCGATCTGGATGCCTTTTTTTATAGCGGGCAGCTGTCAAGCAAAAGTAGGCAAGTGATTGCCCCAGAAAAAAAAGCCATGGGCTGTGTTGATTAATACAGGAATCTACCGATGTCGGTGCCGTCTTTCCGCCCGCTTCGTTTTATTACATGCAGCCAGCCATGGAAAACATGTGACACCCGCTCGTCTATCTGTATCCCCAGCATCTATCCTGCCCACGAATCAGTTCCCGTTGACTCTGACGCCGTTTACCGCCTCTGCTTCGCCCTCTTCCTCCCAACCATCTATCTTGAACCGGAACTCCATGTCCCCCTCGCCCCGGGGCACCTCGTTGCCGTTGCCGTCAAAGAGCGCGCGCTCAACCATGGTCATGTTGCCTTCCCAGTCCACCAGCATTACCGTTTGACGCTGCGTGCCGTACAGGCCAGTTTCGAAGCCCATGAGGGGACTAGGGCTGGGATCTTGCTGTGCGTCCACCGTGAGCTCCTCAGCCGCCAGTTGGTTGTCCGTCACCCACTCGGCGCGGCCTTTAGCCTTGGCCTCTTTCATAGCCTCCTGGTGCACTTTATCACCGACGGGTGGGATAAATACGCTATGTTTGAGCTGGTTGATGTATTCAACAAAGCTGGTGTCGGGGTCTGGCTGCGGGAGCGTGTCCTTGTCAAGGACAGAGAAGAGGCCAGCAATGAGGTCTTTCTCACCAGACTTTTTTGAAACAGAATTGCTGATAACATCCTTGAGGAGCTCCTTTCCGATTCTGATCTTTGGCCATTCCTCTGCGGTGGCGGAGGCATCGAATACTGTGTTGCTCAGGCCCCATGTCTCATCGCGCTCTTTGCCGACAATCGGGACGTCGTTCACGTCATCACATCGATTACTGATGATGGCGATGCCCTGGCTCTTTTTCCTCAGCTTGGTGCAGACCATAGAAAAGCCTCCTACACCTTTGACGCCGCCATCCTTGACCAAATAGTTGACGCCGTCCACGACACCCTCGCAGGGCAATCCTCCCGCCCAGGCCGTCACCATACCGCCCCGACTCTTGACCCCATGGACCGGGTGGTTAGCATCTTGGAGATCTGTTTCCCGGTAGTTGGTGAGGACGGCCAGACGCCCGTCTTTGGTGAGGCCCAGCCACGTGCCCTTTTCGGCCCTCTGCAAGTCCCTCGATGACAGCACCTCGCGGCCCGAAGTGCCGTGCTTCCACCAGTGAGGCCGTGACGTAGGTCGCAGGATGTACTCGTCACGGTTGTCGATGACGATGAGCGCGTAGTCGGGATGCGCCGTTGTGAACAGCACGATACACATATTTTGAGGGTTTTTGTCTTCTTTTTTTACGAGCTGTATTGTTGGCGTGGTTGAGTGGTGTCTTGTGAAATGCTTTGCGGTAAGTGATGGTCGGGCCGTGATTGATTGATGGTGGCGGGGTTCCACGGGTGGCTTTTATGCACCATCAATAGTGACCAGTGACCCACGAACCAGTGGCCTGGCATGGCAATAAGCCAATTGTGACGGTGCAGCCAAACAGGCCACAGGCCACAGGCTCTACGTCAGCCCACGAAGCGCGAGACATTCAACAACGTTTGGCACTATCCCGTGTGTAAGAGCATCTGCGGGGCTTAGCCGTGCGCCTATGATCTGATGATCGGGGACCAGGGATCCGGTAGAGACCGGTCTTCCGGCTTTTGCCTGGGGCGACGCGGGGAGCTGCAATGGGTGCCACATCCCGCCACCATGATCATCACTTCGGCCATGCCTACCATCCTGATGCACGTCAGGTGAATGCAACATATCTTTTTGCTGTTTTTTTCTGACTTCATTCTTTCGGGAATATTCGAACATGGCCAGTGGTTTGCATGGTCCGCATCCAATCTTCACATCCAGAATGCCCCTGTTTGATTTGCGACCATCCCACGTGGTTGACACTCAGCATCAAATAGAAGCGCGCAACCACCAATTACACAATCTGCAGCATCAAGCCGAGTTCCGAGGCTAAACACCCGACAGTCCGCCATGCTAAGCCACAGGTCTTGTGATTCAAAGTGTTGGTCTCCAGCCAATTAAATCGTCAAACGTCACGTTTAAGTTACCTTCATAGTTCATGATATTATGGTTGAAAACGAGGCAGTCTCGCCATCTCGCAAATACGCGCCATACTTCACAAAGAGGAGACCCAGAACTTGGCCGCATTGGTGGATAATAATAACGCATCACTTCTCAAAAGTCTTCTCGAGGATATGCCGCGAACATATCCACAAAATATTGAGGATATCGAACCGTATGTTACGGATCAAGATGACCGACGCGACATTTTCCAACAGCTACAGCTCGCGGTTTAGATAGTCAGCGAGACTTCCCTGCTTGGATCGTCTGTCGTTACGGTCATGGCGGCGCCTGTTGGGAGGTTGAGAGATTTTGTTCTTAAACATGTCACGAAATCCGACGCGCAGAAACATCATCATGTTATATGAAATGCAAGAGTGTAAAATTCAACAACGAGGACAGAAACACTACTTTCAACCTTGTTCCGTATTCTTCTGTATCCCCAGCATGCACCACGCTATGGCATGTTTGAATGAGTGTTCCCCTAATAAACTACAGATCCCAATGTGATTAATGTATACTTGAGCCACAATAACTCCTTTCCCATAACGCCTTGCAAAATCTTCTCACAATCCATCCCGCTTCATATTCTCTGCTCCGTCGCTGGTAACAGCCCAGCTCTTCTTCAGCATCCCCTTACGGGGAGTTTGTGCCGGTGGACGGGTCGGTAATGGAACCCGGGGGAGTGATCATGCCGGGGTGGGTACAGTTCGGCTCGGCTTTCCGCCCCCGCGACTCGGCCATGTAGGAGCAGTTCTCGTGGTACTGTAAGCAGTGCATGCACCGGAACGTGTTGAGGCCTTGGGGCCCCGGTCGGAGGGCGACACGGCACCAGCGGCCCTTGGCGGCGCAATTCCGGCAGGGGCGGACGGCCACGACGCCGTGCTCGTCGGTAGCGAGCTTGTGGACCTTTATGTGGTCCGCGAAGGCCTTGGGCGAGACCGTCTTTGCGCACACCGGACAGACCTTGCCGGAGGATGGACCGCCCCGGAGAGGCCTTTGGGCTGGCGGCGTTGGTGTGCTCTGGGCCTGGGGCGGGGGCCTCGCCTTTGGTTGTCTCTTGGCCGCTCGCTTGGTGACCCTGGCAGCTCCGGTGATCTTGGTGGTCTTGGTGGCCTTGGTGGCCTTGGTGGCCTTGGTAGGTTTGAGCCCGGCCCTGATCTCGGTCTCGGGCTTGGTGTTTTCATCTGGCGAAGAGCGAGGGATGTTGGGCTCTGGAGAGTCGGTTGTACACATGCTCCTTACATCCATTTTTTTTAATATCAGTGTATGAAGAATTTATTCTGGGTTGATGATGACACAGAAATGTTTGCAGGTTCGGTGCGAATGCCAAAGTAGGCACGCAGTCAGGGGAGACGGGGACTTATATCCATCCATTCACAGTTTCGGAGATGGCTCTGCAACCTTTGAAAAGTATGGTACTTTGAAGTTTTATGAATGACCAAATTGTTGCATGTTTCTCCGAAAATGATACTTCCTCAGCATCGGAGTTTCCTCTCTACCCCTCACCTTCCACCTTCCACCTTCCTGTCTCTTTGGAAGGAAAGCTACACAGGTTGTAGCCTTCAAAAGAGGACCCCTGGATACCAGTGATCTTTTATGCCCTGCTATGCTTAAGCTCCTCTAGGATCCAGTACATCACAATTGTCCCCCCGCGTAGGAGCATTCTCTACCCTTCTCGATTTGTCAACAGCGCCTTCCTGCATTGGTTAAGTCTCGCCTCGGTATCCATTCACTTGTTTTACAGTCCATAAAGAAAAAGAAGAGGAGGGAGGGGGTAGGGGGCTAAAAAAAAAAGGAAGGTAAAGAAAGGCCGGAAGACCGATATCTTGATGATGGGATCAAGCCAACGGATCCGAAAGTATTGCGTGCTTAGCACCTCACCGTGCACGTAATAAATCATCAGGTTTGTGTCTACAAAACGAGCAGAGATTTTTCTACTACTTTTCGGCAGCCCTGGGCTCAGAAACCCAGATAGACTCTTGGGCAATCGGAGATATTCATCACGTTGTTGCAAAAAAAGGAGGCGGCGGCAAGGCTGAAGTGGGCACAAGGCTATGAATCTACCGTAATGGTAAACACCTCATCGGTACAGCCAAGAATGAGGGGGTTTGGTTAAAAGATCAGCGTCTGTAGTTCGTCATGCCACTGGTTTGCCTCAACTTACACCCCCTCCAGCCCACAACCACTTCACCAACAGGCCTGCCAGTTCGGGAACTTCTTGCAGGACATGACTTCCAGAACAATATTGAATCTCAGGCCCCTGGTCTCCGCCACCTGGCCATGCTCTGTTGGGCAGCTGTTGGGCAGCTTCCTCGTAACTGCAACAACACCTCTCGAAACCACCACTAACACGGGGACGCAACAAAGTGAGGCCATGCGGAGAAATCCTCGGGACCATCCTTAACCTATCCTGAGTTTTCAGATGAAATCTTCCCACATCTGCAGGATCGTCCGGATTGAGAAACTGGGCGTGCCGCCGTATTTGGGTGTGTGCTTTTTTTTTTCTCATTCAGATAAGGAAGTGGCGAGCCCAGACCGACCCAGTTTCCTCAAGTACCAACCAGGCAAGGGGAAATGGCAACCCGAGCACAAGAAACAAATCCTACAGTTAACCAACCCTAACTACAGCAGAGCGGTCTGGGACCGGACCCGCGAAGGGCTGTAGCATAAAACTTTATCCAGCGTTGGAGACGGCATCGCGAAAAAAAAAATGGTTTATGTAATCTTTGTTGACGAAAACACCCTTCCAACCGACACTACGCGTTGAGCCGCAGCAACAGCCGTGTCCGGATCCGCTAGAGCTTGGGAAGCGAAAAGCTGCCCGATAGCACCCTTTTTTTTTTCAAGGCGCCTCAACCATTGGGCTACGACAGGGGCGAAGTTCTCTCAACGACCCAGCAGCACTCGTCGGGACACATCTCTACACGCCCACGCCCCGCCAGCCCAGTATTCTGCTGTGTTGGCTTGTCTGCTTGCCAATGATGCATTGGTTTTTTTCAATTGTGCCTTAAACTACTACATCCACGGTCTGAGAGGGGAAAAAAAAAAAAAAAAAAACCCGCGCCCGTTGAAAGGATTCGGCGACTTTGATTCGAAAGCGATGCGAAGGAGAAAAAAAAAAAAAAAGGGACGAGTATCGTGCGAATAGGGGCTGTTGTTTTCGGAGCAACCCAAAACCCTGCCAACCATCTGCTTCACAACCCTGTCCATGAGGAAGAAAAAAAAGCGGTAGCCGAAAGGAGGAAAAAAAAAAAAAAAATCCTGGGGTTTATTGTGGGAGCTGGGAAGGACCAGGCATCCCTGTCTAAGCGAGCGCCTCTTATTCGGTTTGGATTACCCTACACCAGTCCAATTTCACCTTGTCGCGCCCAATTCCCGTGTCAATTTTCCACCATTTCATATATTATTTGTGATGGAAAATAACATAGTGTATTTTGAACGTGTTTGAGTCTCTTTTAGACTTTTTTCAGCTTTTTTTTCTTCTTGTTGTTGTTATGTGATCCCGGTAGGGTGTTGAAACCCGTGCCTGAAGATCGAAGAGACGGGTTGGCGATCTTTAGGGGGCCTCAAAGTGAGAAGTTATCAACCAAGACAAACTACTATTGTGGGGCCCAGAGTTCCGATCAAGTTTTTTCCCAGCACGCAAAGGAGACCACGAGGGCAGAGCCGCATACACTTGGATATATTGCGTAGTCCATTTCCCATAAACGAAATCAGGGCTGCCTACAGAACCTCATTACTCAGTCCATGCTCATCGCGCGCTATGACACTTGCTTCCATCATCACAGAGGGGACTCATACTCGGGGACTTTTGGCGTGTCAGAATTTAGAAGGCCTGTCATTCAAATTGAAACTCTCGTATTCACATGACCTGCCATGCAGTAATTCCCAACCTCAGGCGTTAGCCGGCATCATCAAAGGCAACAGCCAAGCACGTCTGCTCGGACCTGTCTGCCTCAGGGACCAACTCCCCCCCAAAAAAACAGCCACAGAACTTATGCCTTGCCTGCCTTGCATGCCTTGCATTACTGAGGCATCTCGAGAGCCCAGTGCGACAAAACTCACCTCATATACAGATATACATCCTCCAACATGCCTTCTCACCCTGGTACTTGCTCACCGGGGTGTGTCGATATCTCATCCGTCGTCGTCACAAACATTCAGCCTGGCTGCCAGCATGAATCCTCCGGAACTTGCTCATGGCGAAAAAGGTCTCGTCACACATCGCCACACCGCAGGCAAGCACATGACTCCCACCCAACGAATAGTGAGGCTGTCCCGCGGCACTGACCCCCCCCGTGCCGCGACGCTATCGTGTGCCTGGTTCCAAGTCCCCGGGTCTCAGCTGGCATGTGAAGGAACCGCTGGCACACGGGGATTTGCCCAATCTCGTCGTCTCGAGCGTCTTGCGTCTGGGGGGGATTACCAGGGAACAATTCGTCCGTGATCGCGTCCGTGTTGACTGCTGCCTATCTCTGGCTCCATCGTGCACCATCCACTGCCCGCCACCCCCCCTTTCTCCAAGCCCCACGAAAGACCCCCACACGATCTCGATGTTTTTTTTCAAGGAGGTGCGATCTTTCGAGATTGTAGATATCGACTTCGCCATCGTCCTCGTCATTCAGCCGTGCCTGCGCAAGGAGGTCTCGGAAGGAAAATGTGTCGCAATGGTGGCGATGCAAATGTCGCGGACGCATTGGTGAGTCGGGACTGTTGAGATGACTCATTCATCGCCATGAAATGAAACCGCGGGCCGTTCGACTCATTGTATTGTTCGTCACATTAGTCAATAATTGAAACGCTGGGTCATCTGGTTGAGCCTAGATAGAATTAGAATTGCCAGAAAGCCCAATCCCGCACCAAGGAAGCACTGTCGAGATGGTGATTTGGTGGAGGAGGCCTCTCTCTGTTGAACACGGCGAAGTTGGAGGAAGAGCAAGGAAATCCCATGTGAAATGGCAAAAAGAAAGAAAAGGAGGAGTCACAGTATGCAATGCGTCGAGTCACCCTTGATGAGAGGGCTGCGCGAGCGTGGCAATTGGAATCATCGAGTAAGAGAACCGGAAAGCCGTCTGCAGGCCGCATCACATGGCTCGGAGGTCATGTCGGGAGTGGACCCCGGAGCACGGTGGCGGACCCGGCCGGTTGGGTGGATCACGTGCTCAGAATGCACCGCCACATCGGGGTCGAGATGGGGAACTCGCCTAGCCCTCTAGCCTCTAATCTCTAGCCCCATCATCTCCATCTGGAGCCCTCTCCAACCCTCCCTCCCACGTGGCTCACCCAACGACAACGCACCCATGGCTTCGCCTCGGACGCATGTCTCTGAATAGCACACACACAATCAATTCGCAAAACCGGATTGGGTCGCCCCGATACATTTGGGCAATGCCTTTCCTGCGGCTCGGCAGCACACAGGACAGCGCAATGCACCCGTAATGCTGCACAGTACGGCACTATACGGTGCAGCGCAATGGGCATCTCCTATTATTCATCTGTTGTGCATATCTCAAGTGCCTGCTGAGTAATTCCGGGAATGACGACAATTCCGACGGGAACATTGGGTTCGGGAGTAAGGGGAAAAAAAAAGTTGGCTGCCTCTATTGGGCGCAAATGTCCCGGGGATCGATTTTTTTTTACCCTCCCTTTTTTCGTCATTTGCGACAAGGGAACTTTAAACCCATGGAATTTTAGATTAGATTTTGGTATTTTTTTCTTCTTCTTCGCCGCTTCCACAGGCACCCCTGGTTCGTGGAACCGAATCATGGGTTGCCTACCCCCCTTGTTTCTGTGAGAACACCCCCTGGCCGCAATTATTGGCCCCGGGCTTGACCAGGGGGGACGAGGGAAACCTGAACTTGCGTCAGTGCGACCATGGCCCGGGGATCTAGCACACCGAAGTGTAAAAAAAAAAAATTAAAAAAAAAATAAATAATAAAAACTAATTTTTTTTCCGATTGTTTCCAACAGACGTTCGACAAAGGTGTAACGGGGTACGGGACCTGTCCGGCCTGCAGGCAAAACCATCAAGCTGCAGCCCACGACAATTGTAAGCCCTGAGCTCTAAGTCCGCGCAGAATGCTAAATCCTTTCAACTCTGGCTGGGCAAGCGGTCGGCGGCCGGCGGTCGGCGGCAATGCGAGCAGCAGTTGAAAATTTTTTCTTCTCCTCTGGCATCCTATCACCACACCACACCACTGGAGCTTCCCCAGCGACAGGCTCACGGGCAACTGGGCATAAACGGGTTGGATCCAGAGCAGCCTGGGCCGAGTGATGACTCTTACCCACGGGGCCACAAGATTTGCTGAAAATCTGGATACCGTCTCGTCGACTGTTTGGAGGGGGGCTGTCCTCCGTCACCGACACGTGCAAGATGCAAGCGCAGTGCTCCATCTCGCCGCATGCATCATGACGGGATTGGACACGAATTCAGTAGCATCCAAATCTAGCTCCATGAGTGTGCATACCGCCAGCACCCCTCGGCCCTCGCCATGCCTAGTTTTGACATGTCTGCGTGTGTACAGGACCGTACAGCGGCGAGCTGTCACTGTTCCCATTGCGACCATGCCCTAAAGGAGAGTCTGCAGTTGAAGGGCACACGCCCCGGAAGGAAGGAGGAGGGGGCACCTTTTTGGGGGGGGAGGGGGCCATGGGCCGTCGTTCTTCTCTGGGAATTCCCAACTTTTTGTGGGAAAAAGCAACGTCGTCATGGTTTGGCGCCTCTTCACACCCCCTGTCTGCGTTAGCGACTGGCGCTACTCGGCCGTCCCCTCTTCCCGAGCCGCCTCGAACTTCGCAGCCATAGCGGGCACCTTTAGCGGCGGCGGCGCCATCATCATGTCTCGCGCCTTGCTTTTGATGTCTCTCCCTGGTCCTGCATCTGCACGATGGTTTCCGTCTTCTCTCCCAGATGGGTGCGACAACACTGTGTGGGTGGCCCATCGACAACGATGGCATCCACTCTTGACGCCTGCTTCTCTGCAGCAGAAGACACCAAAAATCGTTGACAGAAGGCCAGGGCCAAGATATTCAGTCATGCATATGCCGCCGCCGTCTTTCTTTTGCGCCCGCCCTTTGTTTAGGGCCATCTTGACTTAGACGTACGTATGTGCGGAATACATCACATTAGAGGAGGCACAAAATACTCCCTCTCGTCTCGGTCTGAATGCAGTCACTTGCTATACTTGGACTCGTCGGTGCACCGCCTTCTTATTGTGGAGTTGAATGTTGTCACCTTGATATGACCCCGCGATAATAGTAGATTCATCACCAGTGCGTAGCCGAGCAACGCCGCTGGCTTTTGCGAAAGAGTCGGTGAGAGCTGTCTTTGTTGGGTATGGACACTACGTCTATGGAGGGGCACCCGAAAATGGCGGTCTTCAAGGCCCTATTTTTGGAGGGGCACCGAGGGCTGGCACACTTGTTGTTCTGATCTTTCAAGAGGATAGCGAATAGCAACATGCGGTTGGGTTAGGGTAGAGGGCATCGTCTCCAGGCAGACCAGGCTGATCAAGGGTACAAGACCGACGATGAGAAGGGTTTGGTGGAACCCGGACGATGCCGCCTTTTTGTCTTCCAAGGGTGTGGTAAAGGATGGGGAAGCTTGAGTTGGCTGCACACCTCTACAGCAGCTTGGTGGTCGTCTTCTCGATTCGCCTGGATCTCGTCGCCTTGCTTTACCTGCAGACAGCAACAGCGACGTGGACGAGTGGGCAGCGTTTGTGTGAGTGAGTGCGTGAGCGATGGCCAATCAGAGACGAGGCAAGGGTTGATAGCGGGTCCGATTTGACAGGGCGGGCGCATGTTTGGACATCAATACAGCAAACGCGAGGGTTCGTTGGGAGAGCATACATGATGGTGCAGATATTCATTGACAGCAGGGCAAGCAAAGAGGAGCCGTATGCTTATTGTGAGTCATATCCGCCCATCCACCCCGAACCTCTCAGTACAAGGTGGAAAAAAAAACCATTGCTCTCTTATCCGCCGCCATCTTCTAGATCCGTGTGGGCGCATTATCCGTAATGACGAGTAACAGAGGTGAGACGTGGGAGGGCTTGTTTGATGGGCCGGTGAAATGAGCTGCCGCAACATAGATTGGGTGTTGTCAAAAGAAAACAATGAAAATTTTTTCGGTCGTCAAAACACTTGGACCAGGTGTGCCGAGCAGGGGGGGTTCTGGCCAGGGCTGCTTCCAGGGGGATGGGATGGATTGATTAATGGACGGGAATGGAGATGGGATTCCCAGCAGCCTCCCTAAACCAACAGGCCTGGGCGGCCACTATCGGCCGGGACCCAGGTAAATGGAGGGCGTGCAGGGGAGTGAGGCGTGTGAATATTTCGACGCCTAGTGGTGGCTCTGTCCTCGTTTCTGGACTACGCAAAAAGTCCTGTCCACCCTGCGTGTCAACCAGCCAGGTCCTGCTCGAGCAGCAGTTGAGACGAGACATGCCCAGTCTGTGGCTGGCCAGGGACGCAAATTTTTTTTCCTCCTGCTTGTCTTGCATGACATGAAAGGACCTTCTGTGTTTGAAGCCGTTGAGGATTCATCAAGCTGTGCGATCAAGCTTCCGTCAATGCGTTCCCTTCGGTGGCATTGAAAGAATTGGGTTGCCATTGGACATGTTCTGGATCCGGTTGGACATGAGACGTTCACCGCGAAGCCAAGGGCAACGGTTAGTGGCTGTAAAATGTATCCGCCAGGGAGGCGCCATTGCTAGGGCGAGGCAAATGGTGCTGAAGTTTGTCTTTATTTCATGTTTTATTCTTGATCATCGCTAGTGTGCTTATCGTCTAGTTGGTCGGGTTGGGCTGTGACCATCGTTACCGCCCCAAACAAACGGCAGAGCAGGGGGCGTGCGACGCTGGTGTGGGAAAGGGTATTGTTTCTCCATGACCCCATTGTCGTGACCTTAATCTCGGGTCTAGAGACAGAGTGGCAAGGTGAGGGAGCCCAGACCGAGCGCCTGAGTCTCGGCCGGAGGACTGTGCACGTACTGTACGGAGTTGCATGGAGAAGTGCCTGCGCTTTAAGGTTGCCGTTGCCGTCTGTGTGCGTTTGAAAACTGACCTACCACATCGCGAAGCACGTTGAAAGGATGATGCTGTGTCGCTGCGCAGGCGCGCCTAGTGCCTCTCCACCACACAGGCAGCCGGGCAGGCAGGCCAGCTCAGGAATCATCTACTCCGCCCACCAAATTACGGTCACCAAGGGAAAAAAAAAAATTACCTTGATTGTTGACAAGGCTGTAGGACCCATGATGCATGGGGGATGGACAGTACTGGAAGTGTGGTGGGCTCGCCGGAGGGCGGTCCGTTGCCCGCGCACCCACAATACGTGCCGTACCCAAGGACTCCCCGCGTCCATCCAAGTCCCGCTGCCTGGATCGCTGGGCCGCTGTCATTGCGGTGCATTAGGGCCTGGAGCCGCTGCGAAGGCCGCTAACCTCAGTGACCGTGTTCTGGGACGCAGGCACGCGAGTAGACGCATGGGGGGACCCTTGATGGACCCCCTGGGCGACACCGACAAAAGGCGTAGCCCTTGTCTTGCGGCTTACGAGCATCCACGCGCTCCATCTCCGGCTCCAGGATTTTTCTCCAGGCTGCCTTCTTCACAATCCTGGCATTCAGGGCATATCCATGGCACATCTTTTCACGGATGTGTCGGTGAAACCCTTCCACCCCTGTATCCGGGGCGCAGATAGCCCTCGGTTCGCACATCCACATTGCACATTTGGTAATTCGCGGGTAATGAAACTGAAAGCCCGGGTAATGAATGGTCCAGGATCATGGTTGAATGCACCTTGACAGCTCTTGCGCACATTCAACAAAAAAAAAAATCTTGGAGGATCCAGCTACAGCACCGGTGTAAGTTGAGACGTCAGACCCATACTCGGGATATGGGATTGATGACGAAAACTGGAGTGTATAATTTGTCGTCATGAGCTAGCCGCCCGAGATTACTAGAGCATGCCATGGGTATGAGACTTGATAAACTCCAAATTTATTTGTTGATTGTGTGTGCTGTAACATTGTGGGTTGGTCACCATTGACGGGTATCTCTGGGGATCGCGCGCTTGGTGAAGGGCATGATGGAGAATGTGTGCAACAATGTGTGGGATCTCGGACCCAGCAACGAAGGGCCAGCAAGCTTGGCGAAATCGCGGCATGGAAATCCAAGATGGGCCGAGACGGTGAGCCGTCGAGACACCGCCTCTCATTCCAAGCCTTGACAATCCAGAACGCCCGACCAATCATTCGCCAAGGATTGGGCCACTGTGCTGCGAGGTTTCTGGGTCTGGCTTCTGGCCTCAAGCACAGAGGGGCCAATAAAAAGGCAAAATGGGCTAGGGTGCAGGTCGAGGCCACTCTCGGCCGACACGAAGAATGAGGCTCCACTGATTGGGAAAGAAGAAAAGACAGCCTTGGTTGGCCGTCCCTATCGCGGGCGCGGTTTCAGTCTCAACGTTCTCTCGACGGACTAGAGTATAAAGTTGGGTTGCACAAGCTGGCTGGCTGAAACAGTGACAAGAAAGAATCTCTGGACAGACTAGCGCGCACCCGGCCACGCCAGAGACGGAATTGGGTAGCGGGGATTGTGGATGAGCCGGAACGGCGGGCGGCGGGTGGTATTGCGCTTGCCCGCTCTGGACGAAGCCGTCGTATCGCAGCCCGCTGGAAAGGACCCCATTCGCGAGCCGCCTCTCTGGTGCAGGGTTGGACATGTACCAAGAGAACGGAGTACAGTACCGAGGGTACGCACCCCGATGCACGATGTCTCCATCTTCCTCTTCCCCGCTGTGCGGAGAAAGTTAGCCTAGGCCTATCTGGCTTTCCTTCCGCGGCCTGCAAGTCGAGGTATCCGTCACATTGGATCCTGTCAATCCAAAATCAGTATCCAAGGAAGTTTCTATAGAAGTCGTAGCTAATGCAGGGGGGTAGCCATGTCGCTTCCATGTGCACTCGTTGATTGCTCGCCTCATCCATCCTCGTGTTACGCGGTTACCACCACGGCCGCAGCCTTAAATGTCGTGCGTTGTTATCGTGCCATGTTTACCAGGAAAACTTGGTTGATGGCTACAGAGGACTGATGGTAGCCGACACGGCCGAACCTCATCTCCGCACAAGAGGTGTGTAACCTCCACAGGCAAAAGTCCGCAAAAGCCCAATCAGTGGATAAAAGAGAGTAACCCTTGTCCGCAATGGATGCTCCAAACACGGACGACACTGTGCATGTGATGCAGAATTGGCAAAATATGGAATTGCTTGGTATGGTGGTGTGCCAAGTTGAGAAACGGCACCTGTCACCAGGTATGTCACACCTGCATACGTAGACACTTGATTGGGAAGGCAATAATATGTAGGGACACACGACCCAAGATCAGGCTGATAGCGCACACGTGTTAGTGTGGAAAAGCAACGAGTCAACGTGTGCTATTCTGCACAGTTGAGCAAGGACTCGATTGATACAAATGCGTCGGCGTTTCCCCACGTTTCTGGATCGGTCTGGTACTATTTCTCGCATCCCGCTGTCACTGGGACGTCGCTGTTGTCGTCATTGCCACCACTTCCTGGCAATTTGCGCAGACGTGAGAGGAATAAACCTGGTCGCCACCATTGCCGCCGTGGCTGCCTAGAGTTGCAGCCTTGTTGGTCAAGAATCAAATATAAAATAAACCAACTTGCCACGCGCGAGGTGGAGGATCACGCCTCACAACTTAAATCGCTGCCACGACCGCGAATCTTCATTCCAGGCTGGCAACTTTCGTTATCCAGCATGAGATCTTGCTTCGGTTTGACTTGGATCGACCGCGACATCGACTCGTTTGATTGATTTAGCCTCGGTATCACTAGAAGAGTTTTTCCCACGACCGGACTCCAAAAAGGCAGCAGCTTTCGTCACCAGCCTTATCCTTGTACAGCAAACTCGTATTTTCCGTACGCCATTGCTTCTCGTTGTCGGGAGCCAAGGGCCAGGCTAGCAAAAGATAATTCAGGTAGTCAAGTTCTGTTTGCAACCCGCCCTCCGTACCCGTTGACGCCAGGACCAGGGCCAGGGTGTGCACTAACCGATCAACTGGGCACTGTCTGAATCACACCGAGCCGACTGGCTGCCCGCTGTGGCCCCTGCTGTGTCTTGCCGCCGGCGCGCGCCTAGAAGCCCAAGGAGAAGGAAAAATTTTCACCGGAAGGGTTTCGCGGACACCCGGGACGGCGGACGATAGGAATCCATCCCAGGCCGTCATCTCGCTTACTCCCCACCGATAAATTTCACTGGGACTTTGGTGGAGAGGGAACGAGGCTGTAGACCCGCTCAAAGGTGACTCTTTCGGAGAGGCTTGTCTGGGCCTTTCTGCTATCACTTCTCATCAAGCCCTGCGAGTGAGGGACACGGGAAACACTGAAAAAAAAAGCAAAGCACCCATTGAAATTTTTTTTCGCCAGGGCGTTTTTTGTGGTCTCATTGTCAGAATTTTCTCTACCCTTGCGCGCTGTGGCTGGGATTTGTTTCCTCCTGAGACGAAGCCACCACAAGAAAAGAAACGAGAGGATCAAGAGAAATTACCAATTGTGTGAGCTTGTGCGTGAGCGGGTGTAATTGCGAGCGTGTGCGTGTCTGTGTGCGTGTGTTGAGTGCCAGAGCACGGAGCACCCTGCGGAGAGCACACCTTTTTTTCTTGTCGAGTTACAGGCACCCCCGTCCTTGCTCAGCTGAAGCGACAGCTGGATCCGCCATACAGCGCTCCTGCCCTGCTATCGCAATTGGAATCATTTGCGTTGGACAGTGGAGGACCCTGCCAGCTAGGACTAAGGACTCTTGTTGGTGTTGCTATTCGGCCCTGTGTGTGGACGGACTGACCGTTCCGTCGAGAGCTCAATCCGAGGCATCCAGGAGGAACCCCTATTCCCTTTTTTCCCCTTCGCCTTGGTCGAGTCAATCAATCAACGAAGGCATTGCTTGATTTGCTCGAGCGATTGAGTCATCCGCTCAGCTGAAGGCTGGATTGTGCGAGCGGGAGCCAGGTGCTAGTGGAAGCAGCGAGACGAGCCCAACAAAGGCTTTGGGTCGCTCGCTAAAAATCACTAAGATTTATCAGCATCGAGGGAAGACGCACGCCAGGGGAAAATTTTTTCATCTGGCAGCGGAGTGCAGCATATCGCACAGCACAGCACAGCACAGCACGCCCAGCGCATTGCCGTTGCAGTGCCCCAGTGTGCGCATTGCGCAGCGATTGATTGATGCGTCACCGTCGTCATCTAGCATCTCAGCGACAGGAAATTGGTGGGCGAGAGTGACAGTGCGGTCAGAGTTTGATCTACACCGTACAGAACCTGCGCCCCCGAAACTTCTACGCAGTGACTAAGCGCTGCTAACCACACACCCAGCAGCGGTACGTACTGCTGCACACCAGAAAAAGAGTCACTGCCTGTGCACTGCCTGCCCTGCACCTTTCCTCGGGCGCCAAGGGTACAGAGGGCAGGCGCAAACTCCAGGCCTAGGACCGCCTCTTTCGACCCTATCCCCGACTCCGAACACCGACCCCTGCCCCCCCGAGCAGGGTTGTCTATGCTACACACCACCCCCTGCTCTTTCCCTTGCACCCCTGCTGCATACCGGTTGCCCCCCTCCTTGCACTTTTTTTCACCCTCCCACACCCCTGCCCAAGCGGGCTTGGGCAATCAACCGTGCCCACACACAATCTCCAGCTGGAATAATATATATCTCGACACACACCCGCACCGAGCTACTCTCTTTCTCTCCTTTCCAGCATCTTGGCGGTTGCCAATAACCAAACCTTTCAACACAACAACAGATTTAGCACGTCGGTGCCGACGGCTTCGCTCTTTTACAAATCAACAGCTGCTGGGGCTTCGTGAAGCAACCAGCGTTTTCTCGTCACCACGACCAGGTTCCACTGGACTTGGCCTCGACACCCTCCACGGAGGCAGGATATATTACAGACCGGTCATGTTCGCCGAAGAAAGACGCATCTCTAACCCTTTCCCATCCGACTACATACCGAGGTGACGGGCTGAACCGATCATCCTCTTCTCGGGCGCCTCTCCCCCCGGCGCGTCCTGAACCACTTGAACATAGTTGACTGCCAACAGCAGAACAAAGAGCTTCTGACTGCAGTGCGACGAACATACCACGCCAACTCACCAACATAAAAACCACAAAAAAAGTCTAAAACCATACAGAAAAGAAACATCGCGACCACCGACACCAACACCGGAGTCAGGAGGCGAGCGGTTGTTTTGACTTGATTCGAGCGGGTGTCAGCAGGGCATCGCTATAGCAAAGGATCATGAGTTACCATTCACCACGAACTCCAGGATCGACACCGATCCACGACTACGACAGCGTATATTCGAGGATGTCGTCAGCTACTCCTACCCCTTCGCCTCGGCCCACCTGGGCCGAGACGACGCCCCGGCGTCCCGCAACCCGAGCCGCTCATGGCCGGTTCAACAGCTACTCTCAGACCGGCGAGTTCAGTCCTCGACCGCCAAAGGATTCCCCCCGTTACAACAGCAACGGGCAGTATAGCACGGCAGATGTGAGTCCCAAACATTTTTCGTCGCGCAGGCCTTCCGGGTCATCTCCGCGCTCTTCCAAGCGCGACCGCCGCTTCTCGTTTACCTATGTCCGGGCTTCCACCCCATATGGAGAATCCGACGAGGACGAGGTCATCGAGGCGCTGGGTCACACCTATGTGCTCCCCGCGCAATCTCGTTCCAAGCACCATCACCAACGCAGATCTTCGCTTTACTCACGAGACCTTGATGGGGGATGGTACACTAATTACGACGACTACCTGCAGGGTGCCCAATCCGCTGCCGTGTATGACGAATACTATGGCCGAGAGCAACTGCCCGTCTATCAGCAACCTCCCCACGCGCGACCTCCTACCAGCTTCTCTCACACTCGCCGCTCTTCCACCGCCGTCCCTCCCCGGCCTCAGACCGTTCGACCCGGAGCTGCCAGCAGCGCGCACCGCGCAAAGCAGCCTCCATCTCCTCCCAAGGCCACAGACGCTGATGCCAAGAGACACCGGATTCCTCCTGGATACTCACTCAAGAACTGGGATCCCACTGAGGAGCCCATTCTTCTTCTAGGTAGTGTTTTCGACGCCAACAGCCTTGGCAAGTGGATCTACGACTGGACTGTCTACCACTCTGGTCCAGCTACTCCTATCTCTGACATGGCCGGCGAGCTGTGGCTTCTCCTCATCCAGTTGGCTGGCAAGGTTAAGCGAGCTGAGGAGGTCGTTGGCAAGGTGCGAAGCGCAGAGAACCGCGACCTCGTTGAAGAGTTCATCGATGGCGGTGAGCGTCTTACTGAAAAGCTCCGGGCCCTCCTCAAGGCCTGTGAAGCACCTATGCTCAAGGCTGCTAAGCGAAAGCAGTCTGGACTCGGCAAGAATGCCGGTGTCGAATTCGTCGAGACTCTTTTCGGTCGCGACCGAGAGCTCGCCAAGACAGAAAAGTTCATGACCAACGTCCGTCTCTTTAACCTCAGGTTCGACGCCAACTGTGAAGAGATCCTGAGAAACCCCACTAAATAAAACGGACTGCCCACGGACATACCCCCTGGACTTGTTTCTGTTTTCCTATAATAACATACCACAAACCCTGAGGATACTTCACTGGCCAACACTATAAACCCCAAACCCCCACCGGATTGGATCGGCCATAAAGATTGTACATTTCCTCATATTTCCTGGATCTCCGTTTGGATATAACCACCACATGGATTTCCTTACGTCTCTATCTCGTCCTAGAGAACTTCTTTTCTTTTGTCCCAAGACAAAGACTCAAAGGGCGACCTGTACTACCAGCAATGCATACGCGCGCGCGGAGGAGGGGGCATCGACCAAGGGGCTATTTCCTTTTATTAAGATACCCACTTTGTTTTTCCGTTTGGAAGGTCGCGGGCGGTTGGAGGTGAAGTGATGGAGGAAAATGATTTGAGTTGGATGATGGATGGATATGGACACTTGACTTCTACAATTTCTTTTCTCATGGACTGGTTTTTTTTATTACTTTTTTGTTTGCACAGCGTTCAGGATATCAAAAGTGATTGGCACTTAGATCGGTGGAACACGAACATTACTACGCGGTAATATGGAACATTTGGAGGTTTTGTTTTTCGGTTTGGAATTTTGGGATCGCGCCTTTGAGTGCGGTAAGGAGTTGGGGATTTTCGACGCAGCTTAGTTATACCATGTCAGAGACGTTGGGATTTTTGAAATTAAAATTAGATATTAGCAAGTTTGGTTCCTTTCATTCCGATGGTGTCTTGCCATTTGGCAGCCCGCGCACCGTGCAGCCCTCGTGACTCTGGATTCGCCAATGCTCAGGCCCTGAAGCGAAGCACACCCCTCTCGTTCCTTCTCTCGTGGTAACCCTGTGGACGTGAGGCATGGTATTGGGCCAATATTTGAAGTGACACATGTTCAACGTGGACTAGGGTGACGATCGGCTGTGAAGATGAGGTCATGGACGGGCACGCCCCCTGGACAGCTGCGTCATGCAGGTCACTGCAAAAGAGGGGCGGGTCACAGTTTCGCCGCGACCGCGGACAGGGCTAATGTAATGTGGAACAGAATGCAGGATGAAATGTGAGATGCGCTC
Source organism: Calonectria crousiana (assembly GCA_013406985.1). Lineage (NCBI taxonomy): Eukaryota > Fungi > Ascomycota > Sordariomycetes > Hypocreales > Nectriaceae > Calonectria > Calonectria crousiana. Next base: position 333,548 of record VTGD01000021.1, on the reverse strand, counting down.
TCCCTTTTCCTTGAGTTTCTCCCTCTTGGCAAGCGGCGTATGCGACTGAAAGAAGCAAGTCCTGATTCATTTCTCGTCATGAAATCATGCGTGTGTGTGTGTGTGTGGGAAGGGCGGGCAGCAAGAGACGGGCTGGCAATGACGTCGGGGCAGACTGGGCAGCGAGGGGGGAGGGGGAACAGTGCATTTCTGACAAGGGAAATGCTGCAAGACGAGTGGGCGAACCGCTAAATGATCACCGCCCTGGGAGGTGGTACCGTCGCGATCTTCGCTAAGTACAGCCAGCCATACCTTGTTTCAGACCCCAAACAATTGCGAACAAGTTTGTGGAGTCGTTCTAATTGTGGGCTTATGCAGGCTGTGCAATGATATGCACCCTATCTTGGAAGGATCTTTTTTTTTTTTACGGATGCGAATTTTTCTCTTGTTGGCTTCTCCTTTGTGTGTTCGTTTCTGGCTTACGAGGCTGATACGAGGAAGGGGGGAGCATTTGTTATGGAGCAACCAAGTGGGTTGTGCGCGCGAGATCCTTGTGCGATGTGGCAAAATAGTAAATTGAAATCAGCCCCAAAAGAAAAGAAGGAGCAACAGCAGTAATAATAGCAATGACTATAATAATGATGGGATTCATCTTGCTAATCAACTTGTTCCTTTGTTCGTTGCCCATTTGTGTGAGCGGATAGCCTTGTCTGTGATTGTATCTGAAATAATGCGCACCGACCCGAACTGCCAACTTGTTTCGTTGTAGATTAATTAACTAGACGGGGCCGCTGAAAGGAACGACCGAAAAAAAAAAAAGGTTAACTGTCCTAAAACATGTCGCGCGGACGCCGTGAGCTGAATTGAAGTGGGTGATTGATAACTAACCTAGCGGGATCCCTAGCGGATTCAGCCTATAGTGTAAACCCGTCTGAAAAAGCAAACCAAGCCACCCCTCCGCCTCACGGGACTTGCGCCTAAAACCCTGGATCTCATTCAGCTTTGCGCATCTTGCGGCCCCAACGCAACTAAATGAGTCAAACCGAACCAATTCATAGTGTGGAAAATTTTTTTTGTCTTTTACTGTCCTTTCAACTGCCTGCTGCGCCAAAAGCCGAGACATCAGCCGCACTCGCGACAAGGGCCCTTTAAAATTATTTGCTTTTTCCCTGCAGGCTCCGCGCGCGGATCCGTCGGCGGCGCCGCAGGGCCTTTCCTCCCCATCCATCCCCTCCCCTCCCCGATTTGTCTCGGGCTGCGAGTTTACTAGGTTATCGATGTAGGAGTGTAGTAAGCTTTGGGTGGCACGCCGAGGTATGAGCGAAGGAGACGGTGACACAGGTGGGCATAACCTTTCGCCTTGGTGCCCAGGGCTAGTCTGGGCCGGTCTGGTGCCTTGGGTTTGCGTTTTTCCTCCTTCAACCTTTGGCGTTGGGCCTTGTGGTTGTAAGTGCCGTACTATTGAGGTCGGGTGGTTGGGAGGGGGAGAGGCAGAGGTAGAAGAGGAGGGGGAGGGGGAGGGGGAGGGGTGAAAGTGCAAGTGTGCAAGGAAGCAGGATCGTGATTGTTCGTTAGTGAGAATCACACAGTGCAGGACGATTCCCGCGATTCTTGATACCTTGCCCTCCACCCCGGCCGCTGGAGGGTGTCTGAACAAGCGGCTAGGACACCAATCACCTGAAATCGAGATGCTAGAGTTGACAGGCGACGCCAACAACTACACGTGAGGTTGGGGGCGAGATCATCTGTAGGGCTCGGATGTCTGCACGGGCGCTATCTCGGTGAGCCAAGGTAAAAAAAAAAATCAAAAAAATCGGCACGGCATTGACCCCTTCCGTTCCGCAGGGAAGAGGAGAGCGAAAAATGCCTGAGGCTGTGCTACTTTGTGGTTTAATCATCATGACTACTGCGGCTCCGACTATGGATGCAAGGAGACGATAGGTTGATTCTGATGGGCTCCCCCCTTGCCTATGAGTAACTCAGCCATGAGTAAGTCGACGCTGGGCTGAGTGAGAACAAGCAGGGAGAAGGAAGAACAAGCAGAGGAAGAAGAAAAAAAAAAGTAAAACTTTGGCCCCCTTGCGAAGCCCAGGCCTCGTCTCATGGTTTGACCCTGTGTGCCACGCAGTCGCTCCTCACATGTGATGAGAGACTGGCGTGCGCGGAGCGGTGGTACCACAAGACGTCGTCAATGTCGTGTTTCTCGTCTTTTTTTCTCAGCTGGAACACTGGAAGATCATGTGCCTCCATTATTCTTCACAGGAGAGGTTGGGAAGCATGAGATAGAAGAAAACCAGCACTATCACCAAAGGAAGAAACAGGACCACCCCCCTCCATCTTGGTGTGATCACTGCATGCGTTGTCCCGGGTCGGTGACGGAGCACACCCTCCATGACACAGGCGCAGGCTGGTTCCGGCGCGCCTAGTGGTGGGAGTCATGGTGGGCTGGCAGTGGGCGTGCTTGGTTGGGCGCTTAGGATTTGACCGGGAAGGGACTTTGCGGGCGTGCCCGTGATGTGGGAATGGGATGTGACATGGGGGGGGGGGGAGAGAGGATGGGGGGGCCGGCGGAAGCCTAATCACGCAATTGTGCAGAAGTGCACAAGCCGGCCGTGCAAAGTGTGCACGCCCTCAGTGAAAGTTGCACGCTTGAATATGCAAGCGCAGGTGCAGGCAGCATGTGCCGGGCATCCATCTCGTCTGCTTGGACTTTGGGTTGGGAACATGCCGTCTAAATTTATCCCTCGTTATGCATGCGTGGGTGGCAGTGGACAATGTTCACTCTCACAGCCACGCCAGCCATCTCATCCCACGGGCTGACGGCGCAGACGTATTGTAGGTGCGGGTGCGGGTGCAGTGCAGAGCGCAGCAGGGAGTGTCGTATTTCCCAACAGTGCAATCCGGGGTCGCTCTCCAGTTTACATGCAACCCATCTTTCTGTCTGTTCGTGTTGGTGTGCATCGTCTAAGCGGGGAGGGGGGGTGGTTTGCGTTGGACAATCGGGTGTTCCAAGTTGAAGGCGCGCGAGCGGGTTGAGCTGGACCCGGTGGCAGGGCCATGGCCATGTAAGACGCCATGACGGTCTGTTTTTTTTTCTTGCCCGAGCGACGGTATGACAAGGATATTCTTAGTAGCCATGCGTTACCGCTGTTTCAATCGAATCAACAACTTGCACAACCAGGGACGCACAGTCATGGCGAGCATGGGCCAAGGGTAGAGCGTGAGAGCGTGAGAGAAAAAAAGGTTTCGAGCCTGCGCCGCTGTGCCGACCGGTCATCCTCGGTAGTTGAGGGGCCATGGCAGCCGAGGACTCATTCCCTCAGAGATTTGTTGAAAGCGGAATCGTGCAGAGGTCCATTTCCGCTTACCACCTGGATTTTGATCCATGCTCCTCCAGCCCTCCCCCCGGCGGGTTGTGAGTGGTCGGGGGTATCGGGGAGCGCAGGCTGCAGCAAGTATCGAGATGGTGTAGGGACGAATTCAAGCCGGGATCAAGAGTGCCACTCGCCGGCACGGTCCGGCCGGATCCTGTTCCTGCGGCCGAGCTGACAGAGCACAGGTTGACGCGTGGATTCGATTCTGTCATGGAATATCGGCGAAGACCCCGAAAGGATCTATCTGCATCACGGCGAATAAGGGTCTCTTGCTTGGGGTATAGATGCGAGGGCAGGATTTGCCCGTTCCACGTTTCATAGTCGATTTCGATAAATTTTGGGACGTCTGCTGTGGAACTTTGCACAGTCGTTTGATTGGAACTGTTTTGAGACTATCGAGGCGTTTCATCTGGAATCATCTGACACCATCTGGCATATCCTCTACTCCGTTTCTTAATATCGTGAGAAACGCATTGTGATATTCTGACCTAGTCCATGTAATAAACACTGCTATTTCGTCACTCAAGCCAAGTCGAGCGTCTGCACAATGCCACACTGTATATATTGCTGTAGTGTTATAGTAGCTACCCATGGCGCGAAACGTTTACGCTTGGCTGAGCGGCGGAAGTAGATCCTCCAATGTGGTTAAAGAGTTGATCGTAATGGGCGTGGTCGTAAACGTAGAGGACTGTTTCTCATTCAAGTGGATGACGAATATGCCCTCTGCCGTCGCCGGAACGACATCCCGTTCCGATGAGTCACCGATATAGGCAATGTCATGGCTCCGAATCCCCAAGTGATTCAGAACCTTGGGAAAGATCCCATTGGCCTTTGAAGCCCTGAAGTGATTGGTAGTGGCGAGGAAGTCGACGTATTGAGCGATTCCGAGGTCCCTTAGAGCTCGCTCCTGGGCATCCTGCGGGCCCTCGGTGATGACGACAATCTTCCTGCCGGAAGCCTTGATGGCACGCAGAAGTTGCAACGCTCCCGGTTTCAGAGTCAAGTTCTCAACAAGGGTTTGCTCGTAGGGCTCCAGCAATCGGTCAGCCGCGTCATTCCCTAGACCGAAGTGCTCGAGTGTGGCCGAAAATCGCTCTCTGCGGTACTCGTGAGAGGTTTTCCCTTCGACAAAGGCGCTCGAGGTCTTTTGCTTGAGAACTTCCTGGTACCGCTCCTGGAGTGCTTCCAGAGTGACTTGGGGGTTTTCCTGAGCGATCTGGGCAAGGCAAGACGTGGTTGCTGCGCGGCTCGCTTTGCGAAACTCGTGGAGCGTGTCGTCGAGATCAAAGCCGAACCACGGCTTCGTGCTCAATGCGGCGACAAGCTCGTCGCTTCCGCTTAGAGGGGAAGTAGACATTGCAGTTTATATTTGATGTAATCTCGATAGTTGCTAGTTAAACTGAGAGAAGTTTAGTTTGTATGAATGGGTTTTGAGTAGTTGCATAGTTGTTTACCCACTTTAGCGCCATTCACTAGCATATGACGTGCGTCAATCTGCTGCTAATTACCTGCCTCATTGAGAGCAAGACTCGTAGAAACTGGAATGTTGCTGGGCGTAGGATATATTTCCTTGCTCTTCATCAATTCATTTGCTCAACGAACAAAGTTCTCTTGGGTTGAGAAGTGACACTGTCTCCACGGTAATCGAAGAAATTGTTGAGAATGCTAAGGTGGAATATAGAATAGAATGAAAAGTAACCAATCATTTCATGATCACACTTTGTCTTCTTTCATATACTGGATTATAATGAGAGTTGATTCCACAGCGCAGTACATCTTTTCAGGGGTATGAAGAATGCATGCCTTGACAACGCAATAACGATGAGTTATTGAGTTCCATAGTAGTGCCAGTATTTCTTCTGAATGTATTCAAATAGACGCATTGGTTGTATTGGTTTGGAACTTGCTTTTAAGGCCCGGATATTGTAGGAGGTTGAACTACTCAACCCCTCTTGGTATCTATTTTTGGGCTCTCGGGCTACTAACAAAGAGATCACATGATTATTGTGTTGTTTTTCTAGCCTATCTCTAGAACAGCCTAATATTTAGTGCGTATACCCCCTTGGGAACCATGGCCGCGCAGACTTTACCCAGTTACAGATATCGCGGACAATGAAACATTTAAACTCTTGGTAATTGTTAAATGCTAGCTCGAGTATTTTATTGGACGCAGGTAGTATTTAAAATTTGGGTTGTGAATTGTGATTATTCCTATGACGAATTCTGATTATTGCGAGATGTATATTTAAATCGCTAAACAGATTTGTTCTCACTCTTCAACGCACCACTAAAAGCACAATGACCTAGAGTTCATTTTAATTCAATGCTGAATAATTCAACAAAAAGAATTTACCTAGTTCCTGCTTATCCCAAATCGCATGACTCGTTTCTGTGCGATACAAGAGACGGACTTTGTGCTTAAGGTGTGACCATGAACCAGAAGGAACTACGACACATGTATGATATGCTGCCAATGTAAGGAGATTATCCTCTGCTAGATAAGAATGGGTAATCTCTCTTCTGAATTTTTTTTTAAAAACAAAGTTGAGTGTCTCATCAGATTTTCCGCATTGCTGTGTTGGTTGAAGTTGACATTGTCACTTCGGCCTTAACCATCTTGTGTTTAAGTGCTTAAGAGCTGTGCGATGATGACATTCTTCCAATGTATTCATTTGGCACATTGTAGACGGTCAAATAATGCCTTTCTGGAATGTGGAATATCCACTCGGGTAAACTTGTCTTGGTTTGGACGACTTGTCACGTTGCGATGATAACTAAGGAAACAAAGATGATGTGATGGTATTGGGTGTATTTGTTAATTTGTGTGCGAGTTCTTATAGCACCTAATTTATGATATGAGCAGATATTTGGACCGGTTTGCATCACTAGCCTGCTAATAATGCGATGTTGAGCAACCGACTTAGCATTAGTCAAAGTGATTAGCGCATTCGGGGATGTCCGATGGAGAATTCAGACGATCGATCTTCTGAGGGACGTTTTGATTTGAAGTTCATGACTTTTACTAAACTGCAGAGGTCTTTGTCATTTATCTAAAGGGCTGGATTCGATTGTTTGTTGGTTGATGGCTTTCATCGCTCCGACCAGCGAAACAGATTTCTGGGCAAGAGGAAACGTGATATGTGAATATTGAACCAAAGTAATGGCCAATTGCTCTTGTCATGTGTTGTGCAGTAGGCAAGATGGTCAGTTATAATCACACAATAACACAAACAAGGTCTTGTAAAGAATAGCTAAAGCTTTGACATCACTCCTGTGGTATGGCTTCTTGTGAGAGCTGTGTAATTGCGGCTAAGTTACCTTTGATAGTCATCAAGGAGCTAGAGAAGGGCGTCATTGTATTCTCACTGTTTGGTTATAAGTTTGCGCCAGCCTTTCGTTATGATTTGTTTGGGTCGAGGTGGAAGTTAACGTATTAAATGAGGTTCGATACTTGCGGCGAGCTCAACTAATCCGGAAAGGTCCATCAAAATTTCCATAGCTTCCATTGTGGGTGATGTCACAGAAATATATCAATGTGTCAAGTGCAACGTTTATTTTGTATCCCGTAAAAACCTCGAAACCCACGGAGAAGGTATCAAGATGTCCATCAGCCGTTTGGGAGCCTGGCTCGAGGAGTTTGTGCAGTAGATAATTTGGGTTTCACCGCACGGTTGGAAAGAATCGATAGATTTGAATACCATTTAGCTCCTAACGGGATTGCGGAAAGGAAGCTCAAAGGACTTCATTCAGGTGGGCCATGGTGGGTTGTACTTCCCTTGCAACTGGCGATGACCGCTATGGCTTCATAGACTATTTTTAAAGGACAAGATGTAGAATTAGGTGTAATTAATCAAGCACAAAAAAAATCTCACGAGCACGCAATGTTGTGTTGTCTTATGGTTTGTGCCGTGGGAAAGTGTTTTGTGGTTGATGGCTGTGAGACCCACCCAATCGCAATGGCCCGGTACGGTTCATAAGGTTCGGGCTATGTGCACGGGGTGGGTTCGCCGCTTTAATATATGGGTCTTTGACTGCATGCTGTTTGTTGACCATAATACTGAATGAATGCAGGTGAAAGGGCCCTGGTGATTCGGGTGACGCCTGAGAAAACGCATCTTCAGCATACATGGCGAGTTAATGGCCCGATCGCAAGCGCAACAATTGATCCGACGCTTAAAATAGATGGCATCAATTGGACGAAATGCGAAAGCCCATATTTTTTGCCTTTTGTTTACTGGTTTATGCGGATCTGGAGAAGAGGTGCTCCACGGTGGAGGCAGCCGACATTTCGATTTCGCATATTTCGCGAGATTGTATCAAGCAAAAGATTGACAGCGAGGATCACACATGTATTGCAAATTCCTCGTCTTTTTCTCTTTTTTTATGAGCTGAATGCCATGGTCGACCAGCCGGCCGTCAACTCACACGATTCGGAACTGAAGGCTTGGATGACTAAGCACATAACAGGGAGGCTGGCGGCGCGTCGCGGAAATTTCTCAGGATGCTTGCGACCGCCAATCTGGCCACGCCATCGCAAGGAACCCCCGTGACAAAAGCGGTTCAAAGCGGACTCTATTGTTCCAGGACCATCGCAGGGCCTTTGATTATCATTGAATAAGGCATCTCCGTCTAGTTGGGCCGCTCCCCAGGTGTCGCGAACTCGCCTACGCGTCTGCACCCCTCACTCTCACTCTCACTCGCTCTCACCCACCATGCACTATATTCGGTTTCTCCGGCCTCCAAGGCTGGCCGACGGCCCCAACAACAACATGCAGGTCGAGCTGCTGTTCACCATCACCACTGATTTGGGCGACTCATTCCTGTACCCCGAGAAGCCGGTTGACCTGCAGGTTGTCGCCACCACGGCGTCAATGGAAGGCGCGTCAACATGGCTGCTGTCTGACCCCGGACGCCTCTACTGGGAGCCCGGCATGCGCGTGGCCAAGCCCGTTCTCGACATCCCCTGGGCTTTTGAGAGGGCAATCCAGGCGGGAGGAAACCTCCAAATCTGCGTTCGGGCAGCAGAGCCCGCCCGTACAGCCGACGGCGTCTCCAGAATCTTGGCAATGGCCTCGGAGCGGCCGAGGTTTCGCGGAGAGTCGTCCATGATGGGAGGTATCATGCCTGCCTGGGTGGCGCTGGGGGGACCGGAAAGGGAGACCAACACATGCATACGGAGGTTTCAGTTGCGCGAGTCCCCGGTTGGCTTTGTCAACATCGAGGTGGAAGAGGAGATCGGCGAGAGCATTGCACGCCACATTTGGGACGCAGGTGTGGTTGCACTGTGCTCCATTGCGGGGATTGACGCCCTCCCCGACCACGAGTCCAGCCAAGGCCCATGTATGCAGGCTCTCAAGAGCATCATCCAGAGGCGGAGGTCCATCAACATTCTGGAACTGGGATGTGGTGTCGGCATCTTGGGCGTTGGATTGGGCTCCGTCTACCCAAGGCTGGCCACCGGGGAGTGCACCATCTTGATGACGGATCTTGAAGAGGCCGAGGTGAGGGCTCGATCCAACATCAGCCGCATCGATCCCGAGTCCTCCAACTCGGGAGAGTCGCAGGTCCAAATACTCTACGAGAACCTGGACTGGGAGAACGGCAGACGCGGGCACTTTGGCAACGAGGCCCAATCGCGCCCCTGGGATCTAATCATGCTGAGCGACTGCACATACAATGTCGACATGCTTCCTGCATTGGTGGAAACGCTGTCGGCCATTCACTCGTCCAACCTGCGCCATGTCCCCATCGGCGCGCCCTTCACCACCAAAGTCTTCCTGGCCACCAAGCCGCGCCACCCTTCGGAGGAAGCCCTGTTCGAGCTGATGGAGAACGAGGGCTGGGACGGGCTGCACAGGCAGGTGATCCGGATGCCTGTCCTCGGCGCGGAGCCCGAATCAGTCGAGTTCTATCTGTTTGACAAGTCCAGCATGATCCACCAGAGCAGGGCATAGGTTGCCTGCTCTGTAACACTGTTGGTGGTATGACTGAGGCCCGCCAGCAAAAGCCGCCGAAATGCGCCAATGCATTCGGCACCGTGTCATTCGAGCGAGAGCACCGTTTCCCCTTGGCTCATTGCAGATGAAAGATGGCCACTCATCTGGCGAAGGCGTGGTCTCGGTGAGTTGATTGAAACCACCCCACGTCAGCTTGCCGTGGCCCATCCCGGAAAAAACGCTCTCAGTAGCCCTATTTATGATGATTTTGGAGCTTCCTTTGGAGACGAGGCAACCACACCGGTAGGGGTGGCTGATGTGCATGGGTTATCATTGGGCTTACCCCGCTACTGTGTGCGACGGCAAGGCGACCCGTTCCAGCCTGATTTTGCAGGATTGGGTGTGGACTGTTGAGCATTGGTCGTGGTGGGGGGTTGCAACGGACGGGGAATGGATGATTAGATTGCAGGCGTCATGTGTTGATGAGTTGTTCATTGAAGCACGAATGGAAGGGGGTAGGTGAGGTGAGGCTCTTTGTAACCTCGGATTGGTTCGCCTGGGGACATCGCAAGAGGATCTGGCGCCTTTATAAAATGGGCAATTGTGGAAGATTAATTCAAATTTTCGAATCAGTAGTCTCGTCGCGCCCGTTTGTTGCACAAGTTGAAAACCATGGCGGAACCCAAGGTCAAGGGCGGCGTAGTGGAAACAAGGACTAAGAACGGCGGCACCAATGGCAATCATGTGTCCGAGAAGATTCCCAACAAGAACTCGAAGCTCTGGCAGCTCCTGGCCCTGGCCAAGGAGGTGACCAGGGACGTCGAGGCCATCCAGGACTACGACAAGACGATTGAGGGGAGGAAGACGCTCGAGGTGGAGCTCGAGACCAAGAGCGAGGAGAACAAGAAGCTGCGCGGCCTCTACGAGAAGGTGCTGCGAGACCTCACCGACTACAAGGCGCAAGCCGCCAAGGACATGTCGGAGCAGCAGGCGCAGGCGGCCAAGGACCTCGACGACCACCGGGCGCAGGCCGAGGCGACGACCCAGAGCCTGGTCAGCGGCTTCGAGCAGCGGTACAAGGCCTTTGAGTCGGACAAAGCCGCCTTCGAGGCCATGGAGCGGCAGGTGGCCGAGATGAAGGAGAAGCTGGACGCGTCCGAGGCTGACGAGAAGGCCAAGCACGACGAGAACTCCAAGCTCAAGCAGCTGCTCCGGTCCGCCGACGCAAACGCCCAGAGCCAGGCGGCCGAGATCAAGGAGATGACGCTCGAGTGCGAGACCCATCGCTCCCGCCTGCAGACGAGCGTCGCCGAGCTCCACGCCTGCAGGACAAAGCTGAACATTGCCCAGAGCGATCTCGGGGAAGACATCTTGCGGGATTACACCGCCGAAGGCCTCAAGAAGCTGTAAGCGTTCCTATTGTACCCCCTGTTGTATTCCGCAGCCTTGACTAATATACGATTGATAGTGGTCTTGATCTGAGGGCGCTGTCGAAGAAATGCCACGCCCTAGCCATTGAGTATTTCCATGACTACGATGGAGCTGGAGTAAGTGCTACGTTACAAAAAAAAACCCGCCGCTAGTTAGTTTGCGAACATTTGTTAACATTCTTTTCTTCTTCTTTTTTTTATTTAGGATGCAGTGAGTGAAATTGAGGAATTAAAGGTAAAATACCCTAGCGTCCCGCTGTCAACGGCGGCGACCAAGGCGGCAGCCCATATGCGGTGCGCCGTGGCCGAAGCGCTCATCGCCAAGGCGCTCGTGGACCACATCTTTGTTCCCTTTTACCTGCCGGGCCCCCACAGGGACGCGGCGTCCTCTCTGCTCTCCATCTTCAAGGACGACGAGCAGAAGCGGACCGTCTACCGGTGCCAGATCCTGCGGTCCATGACGGACCCCGAGGAGACGACGCGCGTGCAGGACGAGGTGGTGCGCAAGGCGACCAACGAGATGCGCTCCACGCTGCACCCGTTCGTCGCCGCCTACAAGCAGTCGGGCTTCTTCCAGGCGATCCCGGCCTTCTTCAAGGAGGCCCAGGCCCTGTGGATCAACGTGCAGCGCGCGCGGAACCTCATCACGGCGGAGGCGCCGGACGTCAACGAGGTGCAGCCCCCGGGCAAGTACGACGAGTACGACCTGGGCGGCGGCGGCGGCTCCCACAAGGGAGCAAAGGGCCCCAAGGGCACCATCGCGGCCGTCTTGTTCCCGCAGGTGGCCACGAGCGAGGACCTCATCTTCAACGGCATGGCGCTGTGGTCCAGCCAGGCGGCGCAGGAAGTCCCCGCAAACGGGGCCGTCGGAGGGGAGCCGATGAAGCAGTCGGCGTCTCGGCGGCGGTCAGTTGTCGCACCCGACTCTCCGTTCTTCCGGAACAAGTGAGGTTGAACGGGTTGGGGGTGGGGCCGTGGCTCGAACCGGGACGCTGTCATGTCACTTTAAAGCATGTTAGCGGAAGTTTTTTTTTTTTTTAACGTCTTTGGGGTTTTTCGTTTCTCGGGTTGGTAAGAGTCCATGGGTCAGGTTGAACACAAACGGGGGAGGACTGGTTTGGGTTTCACACAATGTCTTGGTAAACAGCATGGCGATATCACTCCGGTGGGAACTCAAGTTTGAAACAGGCACACGCAATACATCTCACTCGTTTGACTGAATCATGTTTTCGGATATCGGGTTCGTAACTTTAGTCATGACAAGGGCTCAAGACAAGGCGACTTGGCTCAGTTGGAACCACGTCCGCTGCCTAGGCTGGTCCCCAGTCTCATGTCAGGATACAGCCGGCACATCCGCGAGAGATCAGATTGAGACGGGGCCATGCTTATTCCCACGTGGACCCAATAAAAAAACAAACCGAGCCCTGTAATACCCACCGTTCTTTTTTCTTGGCCCTGTCGTCCACAAGGCCGAATTCTGGAAGGGCTAAAGAAAATGGCGGCCAAAGTCCGCCAGATAAGCCTTGATGATAAATCTAGGCTCGGACTCGTTGATTAATTAGGCCGGCCCGGTGACCGAATCGGCCGAATAAGCGAACGGAGCCGAACAAAAATTTAGCTGGAAGCGGACTTGGCGCCAAACCTACGTGAGAAGTGTATTCCCCGAGCTTGAAATCTCCGTGCCCTCGTTTCTTTTTCTGTTCTCGGTTGGGCGCAGAGGGCGCGATCGAGAGTCGCATTGAGAAAGACATGTCTGTCAGCATGCTTGATAATGCATGCATCCATGAAAAACAAAAAAGCCGTTGAACAAAGAAACGGTCAATGGCTCCACTCCCCACAGAAACACCATGAATTATTGTGCCAGCTCACAAGACAATATGCGCTCAAGGCCGCCTTAGATGAAATGGGCACATCTCCGATTGTTTGCAGGCGGCACAAATAATGCTTTTTGGCGCAGCGCATTGATTATGGCTGCCGAAGGAGGGGATTGCGGCATGCCTTTCTGCGCGATTGTGCCCCATGGCAACATGAAGGTCGATACATTGCGATACATTGCTACATGGATACATGAACAAATCGACACATCATCGATGCGATGCAGCCGAGTTTTTCGCGTCGGCGTGGAATGTTCCGAGCGGAGGGCGAGCAGGCGGTGGATACTATCCAGGTCAAGCAGACGACGGGCGCGCAACACAGCTGCACAGGCAAAGCATGGCATGGAAGCACGATGAGAGTTGCTGGGTTTGCGGGGCTATCCCTGGACCCATGTGCAGATTGCATTGCAGGGTCATCCATTCATTGAGTTGTGTTAGTGCCTAATCCGACGCTGGCTATTCTTATTCGGAAACCGGTGTGTGCGTGTGCCGGCGAACTGAGTCAACGGCGACGGTTCACATGCCTCGTGGGCGTTCGTGCTTGACGCACATCAAACGGTGCGAGGACAGGCGAGACGGGACGAGGAGAGTTCCTGTAGACCCATAATGAGTCAACCATGACGGCCGGACCGAAGGGGGATAGCGCGGGTTGAAGGCAACCGTATTGGTGAGCGGTGGACAACCGAGACCGAGAAGGTAATTATCCATCATCCATCCGTATTTTCCCAAAGGTTTGCCAAGTTCCAGGGGATATTTGCCCGCCGCCGTCCAGGAGCCCCCCTGGGCCAGGGCACGATCCGAGATCCCACGTCATCCTCACCCATTCCCGGTGTGACGCTCCACGCGTGCAACTCATACATTGCACGTACAGATACAGGCAGTACGTGCGAAGTTTTCCCGCAGCTGGCAGGGATGGGATGTGGGCGCCCAATCTCATCATGTGGGGACGGTAAGCCACCCCTGCTGCGGCACAGACTCCATCCCATCTCCAATACCGAATTTGTAGCAACGACGCCGGCTTGCTGCCCTCCATGGCCACAACATATCTTGACGAGAAGCTATGACCGACTCCCCGAGTTTCAGGTCTGGTGAGGGTTATTTCCGAAGGAAGACGGAATATTTGAGGGTAGGATGGTGAGTAGGAATGGTCCAGCACCTGTGTAGTAGAGAGCGAGGGAAGAACGGAGGAAGAGAGGAAAGAGAGGAGATGGCAATTGCAGCACCAACAACAAACGAAAAACTTGATCCCACTTTCATGCCACCAACAAGAAGAAGGAAAAGTGCAACGGCCACAACGACCACAACAACCACAACAATAACATGTACAGTACATAGACACAGGTGTGAAAATGGGTGCAACGATACCCAACTCTCCATGCAATCTCAAACACACAACCCTGCTCGATGGCATGCTATGCCTTGCCGCCCGCCAGCGTGAAGCCTGCCGAAAACGTACCCCGTAAATTATTATTCGCTCCCAGGCTGTTCTGTCAGACCGTATCTCGACCCCACAGCCAATCCCAATCACAGTCACAATCCCAAACCCATTCTCGTCCACATCCACATTCGCAACCGCGTCCCAGCACAGAAACCCAGGATCCCTCTTCTCGCACTCTCCCACACACACACACACGCACGCGCGCACACGCGAGACAAGCCTTCTTGTTCGTCTCGCGCGGGCTCCGTCCTCCCCCCCAAAGACCCACCCATCCCACCATCGCTGCGCCAACTGCGACGACGCCCGCTCTCCACTACTGGCCTTCGTCCGCCGCTCGCAAAAGGCTCGGAGCAGGAAAATTGCACACACCAGGCAGCACACCCGCACCCGCACCAGGTAACTCGTAGCTCCCCCGGCACGCACCCAGCTCTAGCTCACGGTTTAAGCTCCCGCGTCGGGGAGGCGCACCTAAGCGGCCAATGGGCGCTCGCGTCATTGCCATCCTCGATCTTGATGGCTTACCCAGATGACTCGGAATCTCCTTGGGCGCCCCCACCGCCTGACAAAACTGGAACCTTTTTGCAATTCCGCCGTAGCCTCAATTGATGGCCCGCTTCGCCTTGCCCGTCCCGGTCATGGTCACTGCGGGTGCGACTGCATCTCTCGCGCCCCTCGCTTTGCTGCCGCAAGCGTGTGGTTGCCGTGCGTGGTGCGTGTAATGTGCAAAGTACACCAGATGTAGAGAGTACGTGCACCTGCTCTTCATGTGTGTGTGCCAGTGCCAGCCAGATGGCAAAACCACGGCTTGGCTTCCTTTGTTCCATTGCTATTGTTGGCTCGCTCAATGCTCGCCGGGTGGAGTCACCTCCTCGCCCAGCTGCGCAAGCCTGTCCTACGGGTTTAAGCCTAAGCTCCGTTGATTGGTAATGTTGGATCGTGGTCCGCCGCTGCATCGGACAAGACCCTGGTCTCCAGTTTATGCCAGCTTTTTCCTGATGGGGCAGAGCCTTGGTGTCTTTAAGCTACGGAGCCGAAGGTGACCCTTTGTTCTTAAATTACTAGTGCCCTGCTTCTTTTTTTTCTTCCCCTTCGACATGGCCATATAGCCTGGTCAATTCGTTTCCTTTCCCTGTTCACCTTGCCATACCAGCTTCTGTCCTGGTGTTTATTCCCTTAGGGTCTTCCACAAGTCGTTAGTTCAGTCCGCGGTGGGTGACTTTGGGCTCCCGACACAGTCTCATTGCTGAGCACTGTCTACTTTGACCTCAATCCATTACCATTAGATCGTCTGCGTCTATATCCCACGTCTACATACAAGTCCACGTCCACGCTCACACCCCCACTCACTTCCAATGGCTGAGAGAGCCCTGGAAAAGGCCGAAGAGGCTATCGCCTCTGGCCACCGCCCCGAGGAGGTCGAGCCTCCGTATCGAGTTTCTCAAGATTCTGGCTCTACTGCTGGAGAGGCCCGCGAGGAGCGCCGCGGTTCTACTGCGCGCCCCGGCGGAGTTTCCATTGAGCAAGCTGAGGCTGAGTTCGCTGAGCTCCAGAGGGAGTTCACCGGTGTTTCTCGAGCCAGTCGCCAGAAGAGCAGGAAGAGCATCGACCCTGAAAAGGACGGTGCCGGCGTCGATGTCTCTGACGAGATCTCCCTCTTCGATCTCGAAGCTGCCCTGCGAGGAAACCTAGACGCCGAGCGCGAGGCAGGAATTCGTTCGAAGCACATTGGCGCGTACTGGGACGGCCTAACCGTCAAGGGCATGGGTGGCATGACCAACTACGTTCAGACCTTCCCTGATGCTTTTGTCAACTTCTTTAATGTCGTCACCCCGGTTCTGGACCTTCTCGGCCTGGGCCCCAAGCCTACCGAGGCCACACTGCTGGACAGCTTCCAGGGTGTCTGCAAGCCCGGCGAGATGGTCCTCGTCCTTGGAAAGCCTGGCTCCGGATGCACCACCTTCCTCAAGACCATTGCCAACCAGCGATATGGCTACACTGGCGTCTCCGGCGAGGTCCTCTATGGCCCCTGGAGCGCCAAGGAGTTTGACCAGTACCGTGGCGAGGCCGTCTACAACGCCGAGGACGATATCCACCACCCTACACTGACGGTCGAGCAGACCCTGGGCTTCGCCCTGGACACCAAGATGCCTGCCAAGCGACCTGGCGGCATGTCCAAGGACGAATTCAAGCAGAGCGTCATTACCATGCTGCTCAAGATGTTCAACATTGAGCACACCCGCAAGACGGTTGTTGGTGACCACTTTGTGCGAGGTGTGTCTGGTGGTGAGCGCAAGCGCGTGTCCATTGCCGAGGGCATGATCACCAACGCCTGCATCCTCTCCTGGGACAACAGCACCCGAGGTCTCGATGCCAGTACGGCTCTGGACTTTGCCAAGTCGCTGCGTATTCAGACCAACCTGTACAGGACCACCACCTTTGTCTCTTTGTACCAGGCTTCCGAGAACATTTACAACCTCTTCGACAAGGTCATGGTCATCGACGAGGGCAAGCAGGTCTACTTTGGCCCTGCTTCGACCGCCCGTGCCTACTTCGAGGCTCTTGGCTTCGCTCCTCGCCCCCGAATGACCAGCGCCGATTACTTGACTGCCTGTACCGACGAGTTCGAGCGCACTTACGTCGAGGGTCGCTCTGCGGCCAACGCACCCCACAGCCCCCAGACTCTGTGCGATGCTTTCAAGGACTCTGATCGCCAGAAGGCTCTCGAGGTGGAGATGGCCGAGTACAAGGCCGATCTCCAGCGCCAGAACGAGATCCACGACGACTTCCAGGCCGCCGTCAAGGAGGGCAAGCGTGGAACTTCCAAAAAGTCGGTCTACCAGGTCGGCTTCCACCTTCAGGTCTGGGCCCTGATGAAGCGTCAGTTCATTCTCAAGCTCCAGGACCGTTTCAACCTCACCCTTGCCTGGCTCCGCAGCATCATCATCGCTGTTGTCCTCGGTACCCTGTTCCTCGATCTTGGTAAGACTTCCGCCAGCGCTTTCAGCAAGGGTGGTCTGCTGTTCATCGCCCTTCTGTTCAACGCTTTCCAGGCCTTCTCCGAGCTCGCAGGTACCATGACTGGTCGTGCCATTGTCAACAAGCACAAGGCGTATGCGTTTCACCGACCTTCTGCTCTATGGATTGCCCAAATCTTTGTCGATCAGGCCTTCGCCGCCAGTCAAATCTTGGTCTTCTGTATAATTACGTATTTCATGACTAATCTGGTGAGAGATGCTGGCGCGTTCTTCACCTACTACCTCATGATTCTGTCCGGAAACATCGCAATGACCCTCTTCTTCCGTATCATCGGATGTATCAGTCCCGACTTTGACTACGCCATCAAGTTTGCTGTTGTTGTCATTACGCTCTTCGTCACCACCTCCGGTTATCTTATCCAGTACCAGTCTGAGAAGGTCTGGCTGCGATGGATCTACTGGATCAACGTGCTTGGTCTGTCTTTCAGCTCCATGATGCAGAACGAGTTCCAGCGCATTGATATGACTTGCACTGCGGATTCCCTGATTCCCTCTGGCCCCGGATACGACGACATCAACCACCAGGTCTGCACTCTTGCCGGATCCACCAGCGGTACCACCTTCATCAAGGGCTCCGACTACATTGCTCAGGGCTTCTCCTACTACCCCGGTGACCTCTGGCGAAACTGGGGCATCGTCATGGCCCTCATCATCTTCTTCCTGGTCCTCAACGTTGTTCTGGGTGAGTTCATCAAGTACGGCATGGGTGGCAACTCCTTTAAGGTCTACGCCAAGCCCAACACAGAGCGCAAGGCCCTCAACGAGGAGCTCATCAAGAAGCGTGATGCCCGACGACAGGACAAGTCCAACGAGACCGGATCCGACCTCAAGATCAACTCGGAGAGCATTCTCACCTGGGAGAACCTCAACTACGACGTTCCCGTCCCTGGTGGCACTCGCCGTCTGCTGAACAACGTCTTTGGATATGTCCGACCCGGTGAGCTGACCGCTCTGATGGGTGCCTCTGGCGCCGGAAAGACGACTCTCCTTGATGTCCTGGCTTCTCGAAAGAACATTGGTGTTATTAACGGTGATATCCTCGTCGACAGCGCCGCCCCTGGCAAGCAGTTCCAGCGATCCACCTCATATGCCGAGCAGCTCGATCTCCACGAGCCCACCCAGACCGTCCGAGAGGCCCTCCGATTCTCTGCCGAACTCCGCCAGCCCTTCGATGTCCCCATGGCCGAGCGCTACGCCTATGTTGAGGAGATCATCTCTCTTCTGGAGATGGAGGCCATTGCCGACTGCATCATTGGAACCGCCGAGGCTGGCCTGACCGTCGAGCAGCGCAAGCGTGTTACCATCGGTGTCGAGCTTGCCGCCAAGCCCGAGCTGCTGCTGTTCCTGGATGAGCCTACCTCTGGTCTCGACAGCCAGAGCGCCTTCAACATTGTTCGATTCCTGAAGAAGCTGGCAGCCTCCGGCCAGGCCATCCTGTGCACCATCCACCAGCCCAACGCCGCTCTGTTTGAGAATTTTGACCGTCTTCTTCTGCTCCAGCGCGGAGGCCGCACCGTCTACTTTGGCGACATTGGCAAGGACGCCTCCGTCCTCCGAGGTTACCTCGCCAGCCACGGCGCCGAGGCCCCTGCCACCGAGAACGTTGCCGAGTACATGCTCGAGGCCATTGGCGCCGGCAGCTCTCCCCGCGTTGGTGACCGTGACTGGGCAGACATCTGGGATGATAGCGCTGAACTCGCCGAGACCAAGAAGGCTATTGCGCAGATGAAGGAGGAGCGAAAGGCTGCTGGCGTCAACTCCAACTCGGAGCTCGAGAAGGAGTACGCCTCTCCCTTCAGCCACCAGCTCAAGGTCGTGGCCAGGCGCATGTTCCGATCCTTCTGGCGCTCTCCCAACTACCTCTTCACCCGAGTCTTCAGCCACGTCGCCGTCGCCCTCATCACCGGTCTCACCTACCTGAACCTCGACGACTCCCGAGCCTCCCTGCAGTACAAGGTCTTCGTCATCTTCCAGGTCACCGTTCTTCCCGCCCTGATCATCACCCAAGTCGAAGTCATGTTCCACATCAAGCGAGCCCTCTTCTTCCGCGAGGCGTCGTCCAAGATGTACTCTCCTTACACCTTTGTCATCTCCATCATCTCTGCCGAGATGCCCTATTCCATCCTCTGCGCCGTCGCTTTCTTCCTTCCCCTGTACTACATGCCTGGCTTCCAGACCGATTCCTCGCGCGCCGGCTACCAGTTCTTCATGGTGCTCATCACCGAGATCTTCGCCGTCACCATGGGCCAGGGCCTCGCCTCCATCACGCCCTCGCCCTTCATCTCGGCCCAATTCGACCCCTTCATCATCATCATCTTCGCCCTCTTCTGCGGTGTCACTATTTCTCCCACCCAGATGCCCGAGGGCTGGCGCGTCTGGCTCTACCAGCTCGACCCCTTCACTCGCCTCATCGGCGGCATGGTCACGACCGGCCTGCACGACCTGCCCGTCGTGTGCAAGCAGAGCGAGCTCAACGCCTTCACCGCTCCCGAGAACATGACCTGCGGAGAGTACATGGAGCCCTTCTTCAAGAACGGCGGCTCTGGATACATTGTCGACAACGCCACCCGGGCCTGCGAATACTGCGCCTACAAGGTCGGCGACGAGTTCTACAAGGCCTTTGACCTGTCTTTTGACAACCGTTGGAGAGACCTTGGAATCTATTGCGCCTTTGTTGGCAGCAACTTGATTATTCTTCTCCTGGCGGTAAGTCTTTTTTTTTTTTTCCTGCCCTGTTTGTATGCCACAGAACGCTAACTTGATTCGCAGAGCCGCTTCCTCAACTTCAACCGACGATAAACTTATTAATCAAAAAAGGCTTAAAGATAGAAGGAGCCCTTGGCATGAATTGAAAAGGGCCAGTTATGACAAAATAGAGAAAAAGGTGTGGGTCCTCTTGGATAAATTTGGATATACTACAGAAAAGCTGGTTCTGAAAACTGTTTACACATATTAAGTTGGTAATAATTATTTTTTTTTCATGTATACCTTTGGGGTGCCCAAAAATCAGAATGATTGTGTGCATCCGCTACTGCGCAATGACATGATGCAATTTCCCCCCCCTGGTCTATGCAATTTTGTCGTCGTCGTCTTCATCCCGCTCGCTGCCTCGTCCCGAATCGTGATTTTCAATGGCCCATAAATCTCCAAACCGGCTCCCGGGCGTCTCGACGAGCTCCCTCGGGCTGCCGGATTCCACGAGGGCTCCCTTGTCCAGGACCACGACGCGGTCGAAAAAGTCCATGACCATCTCCAGCCTGTGCGACACCATGATGATTGTAAACGAGGCAAACTCGTCGCGGATGATCCTTTGCATCTCGCGGTCCGTCGCCTTGTCGACGCTGCTGCTCACCTCGTCTAGGAGCAGGACCCCGCCGCCGGCACCCCCGCCGGGGAGCTTCTCGGCCCCCGCTGCGGAGCGCTCGCGCACGCGCCGCCGGAGTATGGCCCGGCCGAGGCTGAAGAGCTGCTTCTGCCCGGCGCTCAGGTCGTCGGCGCTCATGCGGGCCTCGAGACCGCCGCGGTCGTCGACGAAGCGCGCGAGCCCGACGGCGGCGAGGGCGTCGCGGCACTCCCGGGGCGCGGCGGTGCCGAGCGGGTCCACGTTGGCCCGGATGGTGCTGCCGTCCGGGAGGAAGACGGCGTCCTGGGGGATGGCGATGATGCGCTTCCGGAGACCCGCGCGGTCGATGCGGCCGAGGGGGACGCCGTCGATGGACACCGCGCCTTCGCGGCTGCGAGGCAGAGGGTCCAGCAGGCGCAGGAGCAGCATGATGAGGCTCGACTTGCCGCTTCCGGTGCGGCCGCAGATGGCCACCTTTTCGCCCGGCCGGATGCTCAGCGTCAGGTCTCGGATGACGAGGCTGGGCGGCGGCGCTCCAGCCGGCTCGCTTGGTCCGTCGGCGTTGGTGTCGTAGGACGCCGAGACGTTGCAAAACTCGACGGATCCGCTTCGCGGCCAGTCCTCGGCCGGCTCGAGGTCTTCCCCGGGCTGATCTTCGGGCTGGACCGTTTCGCTAAACGTCCTCAGGCGGCTCACTGCGCCGAGCGAGGTTTCGAGAAGCGTGTAGGATTGGATGAGGTTCGAGACCGTCTCGCTAAACGTCAAGAGAGTCACCAGGGAAGCGCCGGTGAGCCCTGTGTTGACTCGAAGCTGGGTGGCGAGAGACGTCAGGAAAACCGCAATGGCCGTCACAATCAGCTGGAGCCCTGTGATCAACCACTGCTGGATCATTGCGAGCAAGTAGGCGGGCCTCTGGGACGTGTCCAGGAGCTTGTTGTTGTGCTCAATGTTATGCGCTTCCCAGCCAAAGGCGCGGATGGTAGCCGCTCCCTTGATGGTGTCGAGAAAATGAGTGCTGTCGCTGAGTCAGTATATAGATGGTCCGAATAGAAGCTCCTCGGCATTTCAACTCACTAAAGAGGGCTCTTGGACTCGAGGTCAAGGAGACGCAGTTGGCGCGATGTCCTCAGATAGAATCTCTGGACGAAATACAAAATGACAAACAAAACCGGGTATCCGATGGCAAGATATGGCGACGCAGAAGCAATCACGAATGCCATCCCGATGCAGTCGGCAAAGTCTAGTGCCAGATTCGTCAGTGACTCTGGGAGCTCTCCGTCCAGGATGGTCATGTCTTGCGAGAACAGGTTTGTGACCGTCCCGGAGTCGGTAGTTGTAAAGAAATTGAGCGGCGCTGTGATGACGGTGGTGATTGCCCGCTTGTGGAGAACGTTTCCAGAGGAAGAGATCATCAGGATAAATGTCGATGTTCCAGTCAAGAAGATGAAGACCACCTTCAGCACGAGGAACATGCCAAACACGCCTAGGTAAAATCCTACAGGCCTATCAAATGAGTCTTCTGACCAAAACTTGAGCCAGACTGTGGAGAGGTTGTTGCAGGCTCCATACATGATAGCGCCAATGACCATCAGCAGTGCCGGGTAGGAGCCGGTGGTTCCAAAATAGTGCTTGTACGTAGACCAATCTCCCTGCTGCCGCGCCTTGTCTTCGAGGACGGATTTGAATCCGTTGGATGAGGGCCTGGGAGCAGCCACCGTATTCACTTCCTTTAGCTCATCGACTTGGTTGCGCTTCAGTTCAACAACCTGCTTTACCCCTAGGCTCTGCACATATTTGTTGTTTTGCATCAAATCTCCAAAGTTTCCCTGCTCTATAATTGTGCCATCGGTGCCCAGAGCAATGATGTAGTCTGCAGTGGGCAAATGCCGAATTGAGTGAGTACAAATGACAACGGTGGTATTCCGCCGCGAGGCGATTCCACCAGGAGCGAAACAACGGCGGAACAGCTCGGCTTCCGTATCATTGTCGAGACCGCTGAGGACGTCGTCGAAAATCATGACATCTGACTCGGAATACAAGGCCCGAGCTACAGATACTCTCTGCTTCTGGCCACCGCTCAGCATGATGCCGTCGCTTCCAATGATTGTGCTGTGGCCGTCCGGAAGCAGCAGCACATCGGAGGTCAACATTGTCGCCTCTATGATCTCGTCATACTTCTCTTGGTCAAACTCGCAGTGCCCGATAATATTCTTCTTCAAGGTCGTGTTGTAGAGAAACGGCGTCTGCTCGCAGTATCCGACCTGGGATGGCGGGAAGAAGGTGGTTACTACTCCCGAGGCCACAGGCATCTCTCCCAGCAACACTTTGCAAAAGGTGGATTTTCCCGAGGCGACCTGGCCTACCACCAGGGTCAGTCGGCCTGCAGGGATTGACGTGTTGATTCCATTGAGCGTCATCTTTTCCCCGCCCCAGCCAAAGTCGCCGTCCTCAATCTTGAATGCCTGCGGCACATCGCCGGCGTCTGTGGCTTCAGAGTCGGTTGCCAGCGCCGCCTGGCCCTGCCTTCGGAAATCGATCCGGGGCTCGTCCGAGAGGAACTTTTGGACCCGCTGCATGCAGGTCAAGGCGGCGAAGATGGCCGGGAGGCTCTGGAACATGGAAATCAGCGGGTTGGAGAGCAGGATGATGTATGACAGCGACGTGAAGAGCCTCGTCACGTAGAGGTGCTCCGAGGTGACGGCAAAGGTTACAACAGGCGAGAGACAGATGGGCGTAAACCCGAGGACGGCGGCGAGGAGAGCCAGCCACCTGAACCCATTGCCCGTCTTGATCTCTTCCACGCGCAGGTTCTGTATCAAATCGGCTACAGGACCCGTGATGCCCGAGATTTTATACAGCTTCATGTTGGAGATGGCGTTGGATGTGAGTCCAACCCTGTTCTGAATCTTTGCCATCCAGTCGCTTTGCTTTTTACCAACAATGGTCAGGACCCAAGCCAAGATGCATGCACAAACTATTATGAGTATGATTGGGCTTATAAAAGCCACGCCGAGTTGCCTCTGCAACAAGAAGCTTCCAACGGCCACCTCAATGGTATTCGCCCACACTTCATGGACGGGGATGCACCCTCTTATGATGCGCTCCAGGTCAGTGCTCATCAATGTCACGGCAGCAGAGTCGTCTGCGGCTGTCAGTTTCGTCCGCGTCGTCTTTCGGTAGATGGCTGCAGACAGGCACCCTCGGATCATGTAGACGGACTTTTGGTTGTAGTAATTGTACAAGGCGGAAGAGAATGCGATGCCGAGGTAAATCAGTACGCAGGCCCCAATCAGCCCGTGGCCAAACTTGCCTGTGGATGAGCCTTCTGGCTCCTGAAGATACTCAAGCATGGAGCTGATGAAGAAGGGCTGGCAGAATTTGAAGCCGATGAGCGCGGTTCGAGGGGCGATGGGGGAGAGGAACGGGCCCATCAACGCGCTGCACAGATCCTTGCACAGGCCCAACTTTGGCTCGTTGCGGTACTGGTGAACTCGAAGGTTTTTGGCAAGCTTGGCATAGAGCGTGGGCGCCGACATGCCACTGTCCAGCGGGTACAAGTCGTCAATGTCGAGTACATCTCGATAGCCGCGCAGAAACAGCCTATTCAGCCAGTAATAAGCGCCGAGGCTAAACACGCTGCTGGATTCTTCGGGGCTGTGTTCATCAGCGTTCCAGCGGATCCATCTCGTCTTCGGAACGGCCTCAAGGCAAAGAATAGCAAATTTGAGCGCAATTGACGAGGTAAGCAGCCGGGCGAGCGTGGTTTGGCGCCGGTTGGCTACGCTGAGCCATGCTGTTCGGACTTGAGCAATGTCGAAAATAAGGGTCAGAAATATGTAAATGCAAAGCAAGGTCGAAGGTCTTCGCGCTCGCGAGTGCTCTACGAACGAGAGGGCTACGGTAAACAAGGATGCCACAAATACGAGCGAAGATGCAGCAGCGGAGAGGCTGTGGACGACGCCGGGTGCTCCGGTAGAGAAGAGTATCAAGACTGTCAACTGAACAACGGAAAAAATCACAGTTGCTACCTGTACAAAGTCAATTGGTATTCAATTCGCTCTTGTCCAAAATAGTCAACGCCAACTTACCAGCTTCAAGTATTGCAAAGGTCTACCGCCAACAACTTGGCTGCACCGAGACAAGACAGTTACACGGACAATTGCAGCCGCGATAAAGATTGCCGTTGGCAGGATGGAAAAGAAGATGCGCTCAAACTTTTGGGTAAAATCGAAATCACCACGGCACCCTCGAACTCCTGGGCCAAAAGAGCCATCGTTGAGGCAAATGGCGGAACTCATTTGCAAGCGGGGAAAAGTGCCGAACCGTCAAGCGGCCAGCATAAGAGGGTCAAGTTTCGTCAAGGTTGATCGCTGTTCCTCTTCAACTCCGCCACGAACCCAACGGGAAAGGATCAAGAATAAAGAGAAGAAAAATATCGCAACGAAGTCGTCTGGGCCTCGTCGGCCGATAGACGCAATTCTGCAAGTTTGAACAAGTGACTCATTTGCGAGGCTCTCCAACCCACGAGTTGGTTGTCGCGTGTGTCGAGCACTGGCCCTGCAGCCGGCATCGCCCTGCAGCCTCCCCTCCAGGCTAAAAAGCATAGCTGCATAGCCAACATCCCTGCACCTGCAACAGCCACTGGACAGTTCGGCAATTTGGCAGCAGCTAATTGCGAGCCGTGGGCTGTGTCTAAATAAGCAGGTCGCCAAGACACGCGGGTTCAGACAAACGTTCACTGTATTCCAGCGGTTGTTGGTTGGTGGTAGCGGGTGTCAGTGCTCGTTCGTGACGCGTGAGTCTGATCGAGGCAAAGCAAAGCAAGCTCAATGAAGTGGAGGGACTCGCAAAGGCTTACGCAGTTGGGTTGGGCATATCATTTCTAGGCTCACCACTTGCGAGTTTTTTTTTTTTTTTTTTTTTTCGTGTTATATTTCATGACGGATTGATTGCAACCGAAACTCAGACAGCCGTGGAAGTGATGATGTGCAAACCCAAATAAGAGCACTGGTCGCCTGTAGGGCTGTTGGCGACGGTTGATCAGCGCTTAGCGAGCAAGGATACCCCACAAACCGCCACATCGCCTTTTTTAGGGTGGGCGCCACGGGTGAGTTAAGATTGAGCATTGGCTTCGACGTTATTGTCCTGAGACATTTGTCCGTTGATTGTAATAACCTCCCTTCGGCTATTTAGTTGACGACGGTTCTGGGGGGAGCCTTTTTGTGCAGAGCAAGCATGAAGATGCGGCGCTGCGAGGTGAGCTGTTGGACATGATGCACTGACCCAATAATCAATGCACAGCCAAAGCCAACGCGGGTGGAAACTGGCCACCAAAGTAGCATTCAACACTGGGAACAACACATCAAAAGCTTACGACAACATTTTTCCCGTGGAGCGGAAAGTCGCATGCATGAGCCGCATAAGCAATGGACGAGAAAAAAAGCCGAAGCCACTCTATTGGTAAGCTACCATGCCTTGGTAGATAGCCCCCGAGACTGCTTTTATGTAGTAATGCACGAATATGCAAAATCATTTCCCCAATCACCAAGCGCCAATCCTTTATCGCCCAATGTTTATCGTGAACCAGTTTACATATGCCGTCGTAAGTCATTAAAATGCACAGTGCCGCTGCAAAAAGGAAAAAAGAAAATATCAGAGCACAGCGTCCGCGCTCGAAAAAAAGGCTCACACAATATTTTTACAGCGCAAGCCTCTGCCACATTGATGCGGAATGTGGCGAGGTTCAACTTGGACTGGACTTGACAGCGAGCAAGCCATCCCTGCGTGTCCATAGGTCCCCTCTGCTCCTAGTTCAGGGGCTTTTGTGCGTATATGCTGTGGTAGGGAAAGTAGGAGTGAAACTTGGGCAGGCCGTTGACCTCCTCGCTCAAGGATTTTCGAACCTCGACGAGGAACATTTCGATCTGGATCTTGGTCCAGTGCAGGCCATCGCGGAACGGCCGGCGTGACAGGCCAACGAGACCCCACATGATGACATCGCGCAGGATGTGGCCGCACTCCTGGAGACGGGGCTTCTTGGCCCACGGCCCAACAGGGCACTTGAGGCTGGTCCGCTTCAGGTCCTTGAAACCGGCCGCGACCAGCTCGTCCTCGACGTGAGTGATGCCGTGGATGTCCGTGCCAAGAGCCATCATGCCGTCCTGCAAGAACCGAAGGAAGTCACGCAGGGCGTATGGGCCATCACATGAGTCGTCGTCACACGCCGCAATGAAGTGGAACTCCTGGACCTCGACAAAACCGCCTGGCTTTAGGTGTCTTTGTGATGAAATTAGCAACGGGGTCTTGAATGGGAGGGGGGCTGGGTTCGCGAGAAAAACATACTTGTATATTCTTTCCCACAACTCTGGTCGGTTCCTGATGGAATGAAGAGTGTGGCGAATGTGAATGTAGTCAAACTTTTCTTCGCCGTATGTCCAGCCTGCCTCGTGCTCAATGTCATCAACAACAAACAAGACATTTTCGGGAACCCAATCAGGCTGAATCGGCGAAAGGTCCATTCCGTGGAACTGACATTTTGGGTATTCGTCGGCGACTACGGTAACAAATGTGAGAATGGTTTTCGCAACAAGAAAAAAAAAGAATTAGGAGCTTAACTTACGGTCAATACACCACTTCCCAGTTCCGGTGCCTACAAGCAAATACCGTTAGTTCCAAGCCAAAGGAGTCATGATTTGCGTCCTGTCACCCTTGCCGTGATAGGTCCAGTGGCAATAGTCCGGTTGGAGTGTGCATGGAGCCAAAGCCACTTGGGGACGGGGGGGCACGGTGACGGGATGGTGACGGGAGCACGCAATTGGCCAGCCCACCCTCACAAGCTGACTCGACCATGCGAGCGTTTTGGTGTTGGTGACAGTTGACTTACCCAAATCGAGCACTTCGCCGCCGGTCTCGAACAAATTGTGGAGCGGCGTTTGGAAGGATTCTCCGTCGCACAGGTACAGAGTTAGGTGGTGCTTGAGGTCGTCGCGATACTGCTCCGTCTCGTCGTTGGGGAACAGGTACTGGCCGGCGTGGTAGGCGTGGTACCGCAGGCCGCCGTCGACAATGTGCTGGCGGATGCTGTCGGTGAGGCTGCGCGTGTCGTCGTCGTCGGCGGCGTACTCGCCGCGCTCAATGCTCTGGATAATGGCCGCCTCTTGAGTGCTGCCCACAGCGAGGGCCGACGATGAGGAAGCAGGAGACGGCGGCCCAAAACGGTAGGGCCCGGGCTTCGTCGTGTGCGCAGAAGGGTCGGATTCCTCGGAGGAAGCCATACTTGAAGTACGGGCGTGCCGCTCAGCGCGAGGCGACCTGCCTGGCGGGCTCGACGACGGCTCAGGGCCTGGGGGATCTTTGCGGAGGAATGAGTCGGGCGGCGAGTCCATTACGGGCAGCGAGGTCGACGCGGGAAAGCTGCTTTTCTGTTTCCCTTCCGAAGAGAGGAACCAAACAGCGTAAACGGGCTCTGGCGCGCGAGAATGGCGAGCCGGCCTCGGGGAGATATAGAGAGAGGGAAGGCCAGGGGAGTGATTCAATTTTAAACTGGAACGGGCAACCGCAGAAAGCGGAGAGCGGGACTCGAAGGGCCCTTGAAGAATCGGAAATCGAGGAACCGGGGCGAAGCGACGCAAGTCAAGGGCGCACTAGGTCGGACGGGGGCTCTCACAGGGCCCGGCTGCGATGGCGTCGATCGGAGTGCAGTCCCAGAGCTGACGTCACAGTCCAAGGGTTGAGACTGAAGGCGGTATCTAAGAAATTGTTCGATCAGGTCGTGTTGCGACTTTGTCTTGTGTGCATGTAATGTGGCTGCGTGGGCGTGCATGTATGTATGTATGTATGTATGTATGTGTGTGTGTGTGTGTGTGTGTGTGTGTGTGTGTGTGGGCGCGGGGTGGGAGAGCCAGAAGCAGCTCGTTTGTGTATGTCAAAGCCGAGATGTTATTCCCAGCGGGTAACGACGAGGATGGGACGAGGGTAGGGCTTATCGGCGGTGGCAAGGGGAGAGGGATAAAAAAAAAATCTATCAAATCCCTGCCTGCCATTGAAAGGCAAAAAAGGGATGGGGGCACGTAGGAAAAGCCGGAGGGTTGCAAACTGGGAGGGGGGAAAGGGAAGTGGGAGCAAAATGTGACAAGAGGTGAATAGAGACAGACAGGGGAGGGGCCGGAATTCAAGGTTAAAAAACTTACCACACGGAGAGTCAAGATAGACTCTCAGTTGTATCGGGATGGAACCAACAGCTGCCCGTGCAGCGGAATGTCCAGAAGAGGAGGAGAGAGAGAAAACGGGGTAATGATTGTCGATGGTCACCCCTGGTCCTAAATATCAGTCGACTGAACTGGCCAACGACATGCAAACAGACGGACGGATAGTGCACGAGCCGAGCCTGGCCCAGGACGGCGGCACGACGGCGGCAGAGCGGGAACCGTCGCTCTCCCATTTTTCCCTCCTCATTCTTGAAAATTAGAGTCGGGGTGGATCTCGCCGAGAGCTAGGGACCAAGCAAGTGCCTTCATCCATGGAGATGGCGTAGGGTTCGCTTGCGAGGGGCGTTTAATAGGTTAGCTGCTGTCCCCTGGATTGATGCCCAGATGGACCGGGAGAAGGGGACCCCAGGCGAGCGAGGCAAGGGTGAGTTAGCAGAGGCCGGTATGCTCTCCAGGTGTTTGCTAGTTTGTCTAGACAAGTGCAAAAACAATCAATAGCGAATAAGTCACCAAGGGAGAAAGAAAAAAAATAGCAATGCATGACGTGGATAGCAAAAAAGCCATGAGCCATGCGCGGTGAGCAAAGCGGCGGCTCTTCCTCACCGTACCCGTCAGCTGGGCGTTTTTGGCGCTTCGCCCTCAGCCCTTCCCCCCCCCGGCACAGCGCACACGTACATGGCATTACATTGCCTCATACCCAAGCTCTCGGGTTCCAGCGCGGCGGCACCTCAGGACAGACACACCCGACAACAACCAAGCCCAGGGCTGTGGGAACAGGATGGGCACCCCCCCATGCCTCGTGCCCGCCTGCGGGATTGGACTGTGCGTCGTTGCGGGAGCACAATTGGCGCCCACTCGACCCAAAAGCCGCAAGGGTGCACAGCAACCCCCGGCGGTGCAGTGTGCCATTGTGGTGGAGTGCGCACCCGCAACGCACCATCAAAGGGAAAGATGCCTCGGTTCGGCTACAGAGGGGCGCCTTTTTTTTATCGCGGAGGTTGCGGTGGGAGTTGAAGAGGGCAAATAGGGGCGACGATCGCTTCTTTCTAGTGATGCTAACAAAGGCACCCAGGTGGCACAGTCCAGGTCCAAAAACGGTAAACGGGAATAGTTGCCGCTAAAAAAAAATTCAAACCATAGACAGGTTGAGTTGAGAGGGGAAAGACAAAGAAAGAGACAGATTGGTTTCTGCTTCTAGGGTGTAGTTTGCCAAGTTTGCTGACAACCAGCCGTCCTCATTGGACGGACCTGGGCGCGGAATCGCCTTGTCCGTATCCAGAACTTGTTGATCACGTTTGTTCGTCTCGCTTTCGTAGTCCATGCGAGCTGGCCACTCACCATCTTTGCACCGGCTCTGGCGGTGAATAAACGCATCTCTTCCACGCTCAACAATGCAGGGCAGATAGCGGGCTGTTGTTGAACAGGCCAAGCCACGGCACGGCTGCCATGATTGCTCCCTTGGCGGCGCAAAAGCCACAAGCTCCTTCAGAGCTCGCATCGTGGGCAGAGTACCGGCACAAGGGAACACCAAGAAATCGACCACCCCTGCAGTGGGTTGGTTTGTTTGGCCCTGAAGCAGATATGAGGTGATGCGCTGGCAGCTGGGTCCGTCTGTGCGGGACCACAACGGGACGACCCTGCCCCCTCTCACCCCTCCCCCGGTGTTAGCACCTTAGTATACCGGTGCGTCGGGCGAATGATTAGGTTTGGCACGGAACGCTCCTTGAGAAATCATCATGGCGGCAGCATCGCCTGTAGAGTTCCATAGAGCCGCTCCAAGGAGACTAGGGGTTCCCTGGGGGTTCCACCCTTGGTCGAGCCCTCATGTTGGGTTTCAACACCTGCGGCCAAGATGTAACCGCCCTTGGAGACGTCGTCGAGGCTGATAGGTTTGCCCGTGCGTATTCTATCCATCAAAACTGTTACCCACACGCCGCCAATGACCTGATGTCTACATGCTTGGTAAAGCGGTTCGAGCGTCCCCGCTCGACCCGCATGCCTTAGCACGCCGCCTGGCGCGCAAGACGACGGATGAGAGAGGTCCGGTTGCGGGAACGAGGGCAAAAGAATACGTAAAAAGTCCCAGGCGGATGGTTCGGGGAAGCGGGCACCGTCTCGCCCAAAAGCCGTGCTCCCAAACCATTTCCCCAGTGGCTTTCCGTTCCCGTGGCCTCGGGATTTGGGGTCCATTCCCGCAAGTTTCTAGGGTTTGAGCTAGACGTAACTCGGGATCAGCTATAACGCCATGACTCTGCTCAACCTTTCCGGTAGATTCTGAGAGCCAAGATAGGAATTACCAAGAAGCCCGTATTTCCTCTCTTACAGAAGAAAAAGACGAGTAGAAAAAAAACAGTGCCGTAATCACTTCAACGTGCTTGAGATCCTCGCATCACTCACGAGATTCTCACAACTCCTCACACCACAAGCTGGACCACGAGGCTCCACAGACCTCATTTCTTCCCACACACTACAACTGCACCCCTCCACTCCTTCAACAAATTCTCTGTGTATCTCAAGTCGGCACCGAGCTTCCCGGGATGCAGGGCCGCAGTCCCGTTTCCAATTGGCGCAGTTCCATCCAGCCATGATCAGATGAATCTCACACCCGCATGCGAGGCGACGCCCTCTTCTTCTCCTTTTCTTTTCTTCTCATGCACTCTCATAACCTCTCCACTGTCATAATACCGGTGTGAGATCCGGACCCCAGCCAACCAGAGCTCGAGTGAGCTTCAGCCACGAGGTCGAACAACTCACATGGCCATGTGTTGGTTGAGCTGGGACTGGCCCTAGCGGGTTTGCTTGTTTGCTTCGCTGTGGATTCGGTGACTTTCCCGTCTTTTTAGCACCGTCCTACGCTGCAGCAAGTGACCCGCTGGCCCAACACCTTGGGACGCTGCCAGCTCTGGCACAAGCGAGCGAAATGTCGGTGATGCTTGCAACCTATCGGTCGGAAACGGCAATTCGTACACTATGTCCTCGGATCGGCACAATTGGTTTCGGATAAACTTGCCTTGTGCGATTGCCCCATGACGTTACTTTCTTTCCTCTCTTTTTCCTTCTCTTTCTTTCCTTCTTCCCTCCTCCCTTGCTGTCTTCTCCATCTCGGCTCTTTGGCCCTTGAATTACCGGCCTTGTTATCCACCTATGCAGCCATGACTCGCTCGCAAATATAAGCGGAGTTTACCGTGACCAGCCCTTCTGCACCTTGCCGCCCAACATCCCTGCGCAAGGCGCCCGCCAACGTACTCCATATGTTGGCGATGAATACTTTCTCTCCCGTTGACGAAACAGTCACTATTCTAGACTGTAGCGCCAAGATTTGCATCCGTCCCATTTGACACCCTAGTCTTATTCTTTCCTCTTCTACAGCTCTAGTTACTTTGGCGAAAACAGCGCAATCAATATGCGCCGTCATTCCAGCAACGCCCGCTAATGCGATTTCTATTCAATATGATATGGCCTATATTTATCCCCGCTCGTTTTCCTTGCCGTACGGTGAGGATGGGGAATGCACCGCCGGTACTGTGGGCAGCGCCTTGGCGATATCAAGGACTCGTATCTCGCCAAGCCACGCCCGGCTGTATCCTTTTCCCCCCATCAATGTCGCTTCCCTTGCACTCGCTTGCAGGCCATGGCGCAGACGAGTTGGAGCCCGCAGTCTCCAAAAGAACCTTTTATTAGTCGCGACCGGGCGCAAGCCCGACATGGATGCAAGTCACCGTTTCTGGCAGTCGGAACTGGGGACGCGAGCAGTCGCCGTGGCTTCCACCAACATCGTCGGCCGCGGTCGCGGGTGATGACCTGCATTAGAAAGAACTGATCCCGAGAGTCTGGGCCACGGCCGACCGCAGCCTTTCCACGCTCCCATCGAAGCCCGTTAAGCCTCAACCCACACCGGAGCCTCGTGCTCGGTGGTCTCGACCGGGCCGAGCCCCCTCCATATTCCACTTTTGTGAGGCTTAGGCGCCCGCCCTAGCACGGGCTGGTTCCCCCTCGCTTGGATCGAGTTGATCGTTGTCGCCGTTGCTCGCTCTCTCCTCGTGGCTTGCGTGGCCTCTTTTCTTTGTCTGCGGCACAGTAAAACATATCGCTACTGGCGGCAATCATTTCCTATGGTTGCCTGATCGTCGCCTCTTTTTTTTTCTCTTGGTGTCTGGGTTGACCCCGGCCCCACGCCCGGGTCTTATTCCACACCGGATCAAGCTCCATTAATAGCCTCTGTTCCGCTCACATGCGATTTCAGTGACACCATGGTTCAAAATGGGCAACGAATGACTGGCCCAGGCTTATCACCTTCTATCCAAATATTCTGGATTGCATAGGCCCTGCGTGCTGTGTGATGTCGATGGCCTGAGCCCCCGCAACAGCGAGGGTTGGTTGCAATCTTCAATCATACTGTTATTCAACCAACCCACAGTTTTTTTTGGCATTAGTCTGTATCCGGCAGTTGTAGAATCCGGGGGTACTGGCAACGCACCGGCCATAAAATGATACATCAGCTTCGCTGGTCGGTGCTGTGCAGCGTCTTCCGTTGTTCCGGACAAGGATATCTGCCAGCCTTCCAAGGCCCGAGCCGCTGATCCTTTTTTCTAAACTGCATAAGGTCTAAACCTGTGTAGATCCATAGAAATGGAACAAGAATGATCATCGGAGGACATACGCCGATTTGGATTCATTCGTAATCGTCAGCAGTCTAGATTCAGCATGTCTTCTCCTTTAACGAAAGGTCCAAGCGAATGCGCCTACCCTAAGCCACAATATATATTCGGCCCTACCACGCTGTACGAGAAATCTTTGAGGGGCTTCAGTATGGAGTTTTCCTGCTCCTTTTCTCTCTTCATTTTACAGGATTACAGGTAGGTTAGGGTGTTATTCCAATCGAACTAAAAGTCGGACGTGACTCAATAGTCATGTCCCAACACTAGTTGTCGTTCGTTGTGCCAGTTGATCGCAGGGGGTTTAGTGAACTCGTTTTCTACCTCTTTTCATAAAATTAGCTTACCTTATCCCTTCAAACCTGCCGAGGTAACCGCTTTCCTAACCTCACGTGACTCCTGGAGCTGCTCGAATCAAACATGTTTCAATCTACTATTTTACACATTCAAAAACCAGAACATTACTGTTTCGTGATCGGTCATCTTCTTGCAGGTACCTAATTATTACCTTGACAAGTTCGAAGGGATATGGAATGCCATCTTGATTTAGTAATACGCTTAGCCAGACTGGTTTCCTAAAAGATTGAGGACAAGGGTATGATAGATGCGGTCAATACCTAACAATGAATTTCATCATATAACCCCCACCTAGAGAACGAGCAGCCCCAACGTCCCAAACAGTACAAATTTGAGAAACCCATAAACGAGAGACGAGATCGACGTGCTGAATGAGATCAAATGCTTTGCTATGAGGGATGCGTTTCAGCGCACACCTTCCAACAGTCTCACTTGCAACCTGCCATTGTATGCAACGAACAGGCATGAAATTGAGTTTCGAACATTGCGCTTTAGACAACTTCACTCGTCTACTGTACGCTCTCGCTATGTTTCAAATGGAACAACTTCTTCGTTTTTCACACTAGTTGCCAACAAAGACCCGTCTCCATCCAAGAGACGCTGGCGATGAGCTGACCTGGTTCCCTTCGACAAAGTCCAATGGTTGAACTACGTCGGCGGCATTGGAATGAGCTCTCCTCCTCCTTAAAAAAAAAGTTTTACCGAAGCCGACGTAAGATTGTGAAGTACAAGCGAGAAAACAAAATCTAATACGCCACGCGTCTGTATAGGTCAGCGTGCTGCATTGGGATTAGCCAAGACACAATGCGAAAATACAGTACGGCTTATTATTCCCACTGCCCATTTGGGACTTTGTTTTCTCACACAATGTCAGAACTGCCCGATCGCATTAAACAAGTTAAAAGAGATAAACACCCCAGTCACATGGAATTATGCTAGAGTCAATAAATATGGAATGGCATAAGCTCGTATTTACTCTTGGCAATGGAACGACGTAGTTTCGGGGTGACATCAAGGTAAGCAAATGCGCCTCATCATCACTTATCTACAGCCAATAGAGATGAAATTCAACAATGGCAAATAAGAGCTCGTGGATATAAAGCTTATTTGTATTATTTAGAGGGAGGAATTGGCTGAGACTGGTGAGCCGGAGAAGAGTGGTTTATTTGATAGTGACACTGCAGACGAGCATATCAAAATTTAGACAGAGCTTCATGCTCATATGCGAACTTGAAAGATTACCTCGCGCATCAGAATCTCACGGTCACCAAAGTCAAACATGTCATGTCATCTATGGTGTAGAATAAAGCCATATCGTCATTAATGGTGTCTGTCCAAACCGGGCTTACCGGAGTTGAATGCCAGATAGCTATATAAAAGAAGAGAATCTTGTACATAAAAATGTTTGCCCAAGAAATGTGCATCTGCTCTGGGACCACCCACTGTACCAGAGTCCCAGACGGCTTTGCTTTTGGTTTTGTTCAGGGCCGAGACATGATCGATTAAGTCCTCCACATGAAGTGCGTTGACCATCTCTATCAAGAAGTATATATTTTATAAACAAAGAAAAGAGGAAGATCCCAAGTGAAGGGTGCGTAAATGCATAAACTCATAAGAGCTGCTTATCGCGATGTGCGGTACCAGTTTGCTGCGGCATCACCAAGGCATGCTCCGACAGTGACACCTGTGTTTTTTTGTGACGTTAGTTTCGTCACAGCTACAAAAAGAATATATGGAATGGAACATTGGAAAAAGCTTACCTTGCAGTCCGCGCTGCTGAATGGACGAAATCATGGCAGGAACGAGGGTGTTGGCCGTGTTGGCATGGACGTCGTGCGCGAGCACGATGGAGCCGCCGTTGTTGACGCCGTCCTCGAAGAGCTGGACGCTGGCCTGGATGGTGCTGGGGTCGTCGTTGGCCCAGTCCTGGGTGTCTATGTCAGCCTGGATGACGTGGTAGCCGAGATCTCCCAGGGTCTGGAGGACGGCCGCGTTGGTGCTGAAGTAAGGAGGTCGCATGTAGGTTGGGAACTGGCCAATGATGCTGACGAGGGCGTCCTCGAGCTGCGTCATCTGCGAGGTGATATCGGCGGCAGACAGCGTCGCAAGGTCGGGATGGCTCCAACTGAGATGTGTCGCACCGGTCAGTATCCAGGACTCATGTATGTGTGCGCGTGCGCGTGCGCGTGCTTGTATGCCGGCAACCGAGACTTTGACTCACGTGTGGGAGGCGACCTGGTGACCTTCGTTGATCATACGCTGGACAACGGCGCTGTAATCGTAGATGGAAGCGTAGTTTGCTCCGTTGACGAAGAAGGTGGCCGAGATGCCTGTGCCCGAGAGGCTGTCGAGGATCTGGCTGGTGTAGGCGTACGGGCCGTCGTCAAAGGCCACAGCAACAGTGCCGGCGACGGTGCAGCTGTTGATGATGGTGCCATAGGGGACGCTGCTCTGGCGTCTTTGGTGAGTCTTGTCAACGGGCGAGGCCGCAGCTCCGACGGCCAAGGCAGCGAGGAGGTAACGAGCGAACATTGTTGCAGAAACGTGTTGGTAAGGCGTTTTGATAAGATGTTATTTACAAGAGAGAGAGTGTGAGAGAGGGAGAGAGAATGTGTGAGAAGTAATGCTGGATGATGCTCGAGAAAGCTCAGAAAGCCGGCTGCGGATCTGCATACTTATAACAAAGCAGCGTGCTTTGCTTCTGGTCCAGTTGAACTCGCTGACAGGGAAGACATTGTGCTAGACTGCCAAGATGCGCCAACTTTCGCAAGAGAGGAGGGGATGGTAAACTGCGACGGAGTGGTTGACGCAGTCCATCTGCAGCCATTCCGGTGTCCCGCTGTATGTCTCTTGCTCGCTTACCAACCAGGATCGGCGCTCGACACGGCGCCGTTTGTCGCTGCACGATGTTCCCGTTTCGATGTTGAGGAGCCAGACATGCAGGCGATAAGATAATTGCGACAAACTCCCATTGGCACCAGCCGCCCCCGATGGTTCCATTATGATGGGTATCGGATAATCTTTTCAGGCCTGGCTTATGGTTACATGCATGCATACTGGGATCGTCCAACACATCGGCAAGGGGTTGAATCCCAGCAGCAGCAGCAGCAGCAGCAGCAGCAGCGTCCGGGTCGGATGACATGTGTTGCTTTTTACTGGTTTGCTTATTCCTCAGCTTGCATGGCCTCTCTCTCTTTTTTTTCTCCCTTCTCACATTTATAGAATGCCAAGACGGGATGGATCCTGGTGGTGTGCGAGGTCCAATGGCGAGGTCCGATAAGACTATCTCGCGATAGAGTGGCTGTGGCAATTGTCATGTAAGTCGACTGGACAATCAAGCTAAAACAGAGCACCCTGGCAGCTGCCACGTAAATCGCCCGCCCGCCGCTCCATGTTGCTTTTTGCGCGCGGGAGGAGTTTTTCAGGTGTCCCTCCTAAATGGAGCAAAAACGCTTCCCCGAGCGCGAGGCCAATTGCTGTACCTGGCGGGTCCGCCCGAGTTAAATGCTTAATTCAACTTGGCTACTAGTTTCAGCCTCCAAATTTCGATCACCACCCTCTCCCACCCGCTACTGCACGCCGCCAAGATGCTCGTCGTCAGCTCAGCTCCGGCCGGTGTATCAGCTCGAGACGCCCGGGTTTAACTGCAAGCTCGGCCGGAAACGAGGTACACCTCCGGTGGCTTGGGCTTGAGTCGCGACGTCATGGCTGAATGGCGGGATGGAGCATGCGCCTGACTAGCAGCGTTCGTGGTCAATCAAGACAAGAGCCCCAGAATTTTCCCTTGTGCTCATCCTGCGAGGCAGCCACCGCATCGACGGACTGAAAAACTGCCCGGCAGCACAGCGGAGGCCGTGTCTTCCGATACAAGAGTGCTTGGCGGACCACTTATTCGTGGGATAGCTGCTGTTCCACCCCTCTTTCTTTTCCTCTTTGTGTAATAGTCAGCACCAAGGATCTTGTAATCGACCGAGTTGCTAAACCGCGGCCATAATTCCGAGTCTTTTGCTTGAGCACTGAAACCTCAGTTTGTCCTCATCAAAAGAACAAGAAAAAAAAAAGAATACCGCGTCCCCTCACTCACCGCAAATCGGACCCTCCTACAATCTTGAAAAGGTAATCTTGTTTCTGTCGCAAGTGTCGAGGAGTGTCGCTCGCTGTGACCGGGGCCCCGCTGACCTGTTGGCCAAACCCTCTGCCAAAATTCCTGTTTAAACGAATTGCGGCCAAGCCCTATTTGTCGATTTGCATGCAGCTACATGCATGGAATCCCCACAGAAACAGCGTAGCAACTGAGCTGACTCGAACCAGGGCAAGGAGCTGGAAGTTGCTGATCAAATTGTAGCGGGCTGGTAAAGGCTGTGGGCCGGGTCCCTGCTGGTACCCGGTGAAACACATCCCTCTACCTTCAATATCCACCATGGCAAGGATAGAAGAAGCATTGCCGTCAGCTTACACTCGCGCATGACGTCGGAGTCTTCATCCTCATAGGGAACACCGAGTCGCCTGTATCCTGGAGCCTTATTTTTGGTCGCAGCATGAAGGGACTTTGAGTTGAGTAGCCCGTTTAGTCTCAATACAGCGCCCATTTGAGCTCTCTCTGCGGAGGACTTTTTTTTTTCCGAGATGCGTCAGGGGTTCCCGTAGGTAGTGGCCCCAGCCAACTAAACTGAAACCTTGTGAGTTATGATCAATACTCGCTTATCGGCACATTGTGGAGGATCATTTTTTCCTCAGATTCTGGCTAGCCTATATCCAGAAATGGCCCGATTCGGCCGATGGTAGCTTGTCCGCGTGAGTTGATTCAAATTACTTGATTTCTCAACAAACAAGTTGCTCAAGTGCCATGTCACGTCCTTATGTTGTGCGCATGACGCCATGGCCTGCAACGGATATACGGCTCATGCATATGCGACATTTTGATTGTTATTTATCGCTGAGCAGTCAACGTTCGCCTGTGCATTGTCGGATGGTTGATGGCGAATCGGAGCAGATGCACCCGGCCCTCCCTGCGTCATAGGCTAAAAAGCTCAGCCACTCTGCTCGCCGATTGATAGATATTGAATCGTCTTTGTTGCGGCCAAAGTTAGCGCTAAGGGGGGGATGTCCCTTGCATGGTTCAGCAAAAGGCAACCCGTAACAGTCTGGGCTTGTTCAACGATAAAACCGTTGAGATGGACTGACTGACGGCGCAATTTGATGCCAAGTTCGACAAAGAAAGGCTGGGAATGGCTACGAAAACATACCTCGACACCCTTGAATCCTAGCTTGTTAGCGGTTGCCCTGACTATCATGTGGTGGTGATGCAACATGATGGTGGCGCCCCGGACATGGCGGAGTGGCTTGGCCTTTGGCAAACGGGCGTTCCTCGGGGTTTGCATGCGCAGTCGGAACAAATTCGTATTGATACATGATGCTGCTGGCACCCGTGATGCGGGGTTGGGTCCACTGCAAGCAGCTCTCCCAGCCATGTGCCATGATACCTTGCCGTCTTGCAGCTGCACCCTGCGGAGCCCCGGCCAACCAGGCTCAACTGCCTGTGGCGCTTTTGTTCGTCTGGCCAGAGACGTCACCGCCAGCCGTAAATCATTACGGTTTTTATAAGCTTACTGCTGAGAGATATTGAAACCCCAACGGTAGCCAATCAGCGCAGAGAAGCGTGTCATGTCGCCAACGAGAGGCGCAAGGTTAGAGGGGAAGGAAGGGCTTGGCCCAAGTTCGAGTAATTCTCTCATTCAAGCAGGCACCAGCCGTTTGCATAGAGCTGACCGCCTTCGAGTTTATGTAAGCTTCTGCAGGATACATAAGCGGGATAAAGACATGATGTGACATACATGTGGAGAACAGCCGTTGATGACTGTTGTTATGCTACTCTTGTGCCGGGAGGGAGGGGGGAACGCTCTCGAGCTGCAAGGCTTAGGTCAATCAAATGGCAACGGCACGCTTCGAGATTAGTTCACTATAGTCGCTAGTCTTTGAGGCCCCCTGAAAAACCGCTAGAGCAACAACTCATCACAATGATCAATACCAAGCAATTGTTTAGGCATGCGCGAGATTATAAATAAATAACTCCATTACTACCAAGTCTAAACAATAATTACATCATTAATGATGACATTACCAACCCATCACCAGGTGTTGGGACATTACCACATCAGGCTTGGCATGAAATGAAACAATCCACGGAAACGCCCTTGCGAGCTCATCATCGGCCCTTCAGGCATACTTACAGAGCGAAGACGACACCGGCCATGATGACAGCAAGACCAGCCATGGCCTTCTGATCGGCGCCGGAGACAACAACGGGGGTGCCAGCGGGAGTCTCGACGGGGCAGCCCTCGCCGGTGCAAGCCTTGACAGCAGGGCAGCCCTCACCAGTGCAGGACTCGCCGGTGGGGACCCAAGGCTTGGAAGGACGAACACCCTCAGACTGGCCGCCAGATGGGCTACCAGGGTTGCCGCCAGATGGGCTGCCAGGGTTGCCGCCAGATGGGCTGCCAGGGTTGCCACCAGATGGGCTGCCGGGGTTGCCACCAGACGAGCTGCCAGGGTTGCCACCAGATGGGCTGCCAGGCTGGCTACCAGATGGGCTACCAGGGTTGCCACCAGACTTGCCACCCTCAGGAACATAGACAATGGGGCCGGGAGTGGGAGTGTTGGGAGTGGGAGCAGGGCAGCCCTCACCCTTGCACTGAACCTCTTCCTCGCAGTCATCGCCCTCGCACATGTACTTCTTGCCGCACTCATCGCCCATGCAAGTCTCGTGCTTGCACTCGTCGCCGTTGCAGGAGAACTTGCGCTGACCCTCGTCGTGGCTCTTCTCAATGGTGCACTTGTCGCCGTTGCAGGTGATCTTCTGGTCGCAGTTGCCCTCGGAGTAGCGGCACTTGTCTCCCTCGCAGATGACGAGCCTGTCCCAGTCGTCGCCCTTGCACTCCTGGGGGCAGCAAGAACCATCGCGGCAGACGACCTGCCAGTTGGTGCAGACGGGGCAGTGGTGCTTGGGGGCGCAGTAGTCGCCGTAGCAGATGATGATGACCTCGGTGGGGACGGCAATGAGGGTGTTGGTGACGGTGGCGACATCCCCGTTGGCTTCAGTGACGGTGGCGGTCTCGGTCACGACGCGGCCGGGGACGGTCTCGGTGACGGTGGCGGTGCTCTCCCCGGCAGCGATGGAGACGTAGACGGAGAGGAGGAAGTTGAGAGGAACGTTCTGGCGGCGAAGCATGGGAGTCTTGGAGGTGTTGCCGCCGCAAGACTCAGCGGGAGCACCAGGGCAGCTGATGTCACACTCGTCGTCGCCGACCTTGGTGGTGGTGTCGTCCTTGATGGGACCTTCGCTGCAGTAGCAATCGCTAGATATTTGCGTCAGTAAGTCTATCCTTCTTCCAGTCTTCTGTTGGGGGGGGGGGCTCACGTGTCATGGAGAGCGAAGTAACGCGCGCCCTCGCACTTCGCGGAGCAGGTTTCGACCGAGTTGTCCTCGGACGAGTCGACAAGCGAGAAGCCGTCGAAGCCGTCGGTAGAGGAAAGGCAGCCGTAGTAAACCCAATTCTCGGCCGATCCAGTGCCGGTGCCGGGAGTGGAGGTGGGAGTACCACCGGGGGTGGTGGGGCTGGTTCCGGGAGGAGTCTCGACGGCAACCGCGGTCGGGGTCTCCATGGTCGGAGTCTCCATGGTTGGGGTCTCCATGGTTGGGGTCTCCATGGCAGTGGCCAGGTTGCCCAGGGCGAGAGCGAGGACCATAGAGTAACGCATTTTGTTGGCGATTAACGAATGACTGTGGTTTAAAAAGATTGAAAAGCAGCTCTCGGAGAGTGAGCGATTGGATCGAGGCGTGCAGAGAATGAAGTGTGTGTGATGAGGAGGAGAGATGGGACTTGGGGCGACTGGAAGCTCTCATTTATACATGGTGATGCCTCCCTTTCCTCTTCCATGCCGCCCTGCTGTCAGTATAGATTTAGCCCTGCTGTGTCCATCTGGCGAATGTGCGCAGCACTAGCTTCCTCGAGCAAAGCGCAAGTCATCCAGGAGGGTTGAGACAGTGGCGCTTCACGTCAACAGGAAAGAATGCTGCCCGTCTGGAGTTGGTACAGCTGCCCCTGGTTTGTTTCACTCCACGCAACTCGGGCGGCTACCGCCTTGAAAGCCACGAGAAATTCCTCACCTGGCAAGGGAGCTCCAGCGGCTCGCTCTTGAAGATCGCACTGAATTCCAAAGGGTCAGTCGGAACCAACAAGATGAAAGACAGAGAGGTCAATAAGATGGCTCGTGCCGGACCACCTTCTGGGCTGTCGGGAGCGAGGGCCCGAGCCATTGAGACCATCCCTTCAGCCACACGAGATCGAACTTGTCCATCGATGGAAAATGTTTCGCCCAGCCCGCTAGTTGCAGCGTGAAGAAAATTTGCTCCCCAGTATTGGATTCTCTAAAGAGTCTAGAGCAGCCCAGCCAACTTGCGGTCAGCAGATGAAGCTGAAGCTCTGGAGTAATTACTCCGCAAGTAAACGTAA
Source organism: Calonectria crousiana (assembly GCA_013406985.1). Taxonomy (NCBI): domain Eukaryota; kingdom Fungi; phylum Ascomycota; class Sordariomycetes; order Hypocreales; family Nectriaceae; genus Calonectria; species Calonectria crousiana. The sequence continues at coordinate 291,407 of VTGD01000021.1, read as the reverse complement.
TCTGGTATTTGTGGATATTGCTGAAGTGCCCTTCAGCGAAAATGTACTCCAAGGCCCAATGCTGGCGTGAAATCCTTTCTATATTACCATTGACAGAGGCATTTCACCGACATCCGCTCGGCGGTGTTTCCAGTACACACCGCAATGGAAAATATATTGCGGTTAAATTTACATTGATTCAAAACTCAAATCGCCGCCGATCGCGGTGTGTTCGTATGTGGTGCGTGTAATCGGGTGGTCAAACACTGGAAAGAAGCACCCAGTATCATCATGGTCTCGTGTATCAAACCCGGATAATAGCGGGATGCAAGGTCAAAAAGTCTCTGAAGCTATTCTCAACTGTGAAATTTGGAAATCCACACTTGTCAAGCTCAGCTTAGACCACATAACAAGGGAGAGTCGAGGAAACACTCGAGTTCCCAGTTGAGACATGGTTCATGTGTCTCCTTCCACATTGGTTACACATGACTTGCGGACAAAAGAATTTCCCGACGGTATTCGAAAGAGTGTAGGGTAAATTTGGCTCAGATATGCCCAATTGTTGGTATTTCCTCATTTCCGCTGTAAGATTGAAATAGATGTAGCCCTATAGTGGACTTATATTGAGCCACGTTTGAGCGGTTTACCTGCTGCCAATAACGTTCCCATAAGATCCAGTTGCGTGGTGCAAGCCACGAAATATGTACAGCGCAAAATGTTAGGCATAAGACCAAGTCAGACGTATTCAATATGTTGATATTTTCTCATATAACCCAGAAGTCTTCACAAATCTACACATGATGTATTTAACATTTAATAATTGCAACTGCGCATCAAGGCTTGGCAATTCGAGATTACATTGCACCTCTGGTGTTTTGTGTAAGTTTGGAATACCGAACCTTGACATATATTCATAATAGGATTCGATTATCATAGGACTGTTAATCGGGTGTGCGGTATCATAATGGCTTATTGATTGTTTATTTATTTTTGCATCTGTTGACAAACATCTGTTGTCTGGTTGCACCTATCGTGTGCTAATATTAGAAAGGCCACATCCGAGACCTTTCCATCACGGAAAATCGGATTACCCGGATCTGCTATTGTACAGAACTTGACTAGGTGGGAAATACACTAGAATCGGAATGTAACTTGACAGATCATGTTGACCCACCTCAATTCGAGGGCAATCAGACCCTCCTCCGGCAGGAGCGATGATCCGCCGTATTTTTACCGCATTATAGATGAAGAAGGCCTATGTAATTCGATTTCCATATGATGCCAAGGCTCCATCTCTGGGGGTTTCCCAAGGCATTGACAGGGAATTATGGGCTCAGTCATCCATTCCCCTCCAAATTAACCAGCTTCTTTGCTTCAACTCCCCAATTCTTTAGTCATTAGTTGAGGCGATTTCAATTAAAAACCCTCAGACTTTTGTCTCATACCATAGCGCCCTGAAAGGGGATGGAAGTTGGTTTGACCCTCGTCTCTCCCTCGGCCTCGCAGACAATGAGGGTGGAAATTGGAGTTCATGAGCCACTCTGCATCAGCCGAAATTTCATTTCTGAACAAGGTTTTCTGGTGGGATTGCAGGACAAGACCTTGGAATGCTGACCGTTATAATCACGTCGCGGACATTTCCCTGGACACCGTTGCTATAAGTGGGATATGAGCAGATTGCATTTAACGCCAGGCTGAGTAGGCATGTTCATTTGATCTGATGGTTACAGATCATCTAATTTACTAAGGGAATTTGTGTGCCCCTTCTCTTTTTTCTAAGCCACCAGCTCTTTTTTTACCCGAAAGAAGCGCTTGTTCCGACGTTTGGGGTGTGAGCTTGGGCGCCTGGCATTTCACGTCGGGTAGGAATTAGCACCAAAGCTTGTGCACGGGGATTTCGCTGATTAGATTGATGGTCGTGCGTTGGCCTTCGAGATGGAAATCGCATCTGCAGCAGTGGACATGCCTCGATTCACCACAACAGCGCATCGCATGAATGTTGATAATTTCTGTGACGCTCAAGGGAAACTACATTTTCTAGGAGAAGCGCGCAATTTTTTTTTTCCCTCTTGCCTCATTCTCCAGCTGATGAGAAGTGCAATGGCCTGCCCTGTTTCTTGGCTCGGAGAGTTCGAGAAGCGGGGAGCAAATCAATGAGCGGTGAAAATGACCCTTGCTAGGATCACCGCGTCATTGGGGCAGCCGAGAGCAAGGGAGGGATGAGTGCCGGCATATGCGCAGTGGTCGCAACGACGTGTGCGAGTCAATGGGTTGGTTATAATAATGGACGGGTTTCCCAATTGCTCCTCGTCCAAAACTTCTGCCATTCTCTCCAAAGACCGTCTCGCCAAGCCAGGCTCACTCCCCTTGTCCCACTTCACTCAACAGCCGTCTTTCACAGCCGACCACTGGGCAAGTGGGGGGAGGGGCGTTCATGATGGAGCGGGTGTCATGTGGCAGATCCGTTTTATTGGAGCAGCTATGGTCGCCAACGGGCATTAGCTCCGGGGAAGCCCTGTCATGATGCATGGTGGCATCCTACCACCATGCAGCAAGCTCTGTGTTAGTCGCTAGGCCGAAGGATCGAGTGGTAGGATTTGAGAATAAAGCCGTCGAGCCGTCGGAAGGACGGAGTAAACCCACGGGGTCCATCCAGATCTGTTTTGTATTTAATCGCTCGACATCCTCCCCCCCCCCCTCTCAATTGTCAATTGCGCGTCCAATTTCGGCAGCAGAGCAAGCAAGAGGTAATCAAACGAAACAATCCGCCATGGCTCCCAAGCTCCCGTTCCACGCCGACCACATCGGCTCGCTGATCCGACCCGAGGCCCTCTCGCAGGCGCAGGCCAAGGCCGACGCCGGGGAGATCTCGAGCGAGGAGCTCCTCGCGGTGCAGAAGGCGGCGATTGCCGACATTGTCAAGAAGCAGCAGGAGCACGGCGTGCGGGCGCTGTCGTCGGGCGAGTTCGACCGCAAGTACTACTTCTCGGGCTTCTTCGAGAAGCTGGACGGGTTCCGGGAGGTGAGCCCGGTGCCGTGGGAGCTGGCCCGCACGTCGGCCCCGCCCATCGCGGCGCTCAAGAAGACGGGGCGGCAGTACCCGATGGCGGCGCTGTGCGAGGGCAAGATCAAGTACTCCAAGAGCCCGTACCTGGACAACTGGAAGCTGCTGCGCGAGAACGTGCCCGAGGCGCAGTGGGGCGAGTGCAAGTTCACCATGCCGCCGCCCTGCTACTTCCACCTGCGCCTGGCCTCGGGCAAGTGCTACAGCCCCGAGGCCTACGCCAGCGACGAGGACTTCTTCGCCGACCTGGCCGGCGCCTACCGGCAGGAGCTGCAGACGCTCTACAGCGAGGGCGTGCGCAACATCCAGATCGACGACCCCACGCTGGCCTACTTCTGCTCCGACGCCATGGTCGAGTCGCTCCGGGACGAGGGCGTGGACCCGGACAAGCTGTTCGACACGTACATCAAGGCCCACAACGACTGCATCGAGGGCCGCCCCGAGGGCCTGCACGTCGGGCTCCACATCTGCCGAGGTGAGTGCATTCGCAAATGATGAAAGAGGGGGGGCAGCACCCCCTGAGCGGGGCCGGCTAACAAGATTCTCTCTCTCCCCAAAACAGGCAACTTTTCCAAGTCGATGCACTTTAGCGAGGGCTCCTACGAGAAGATTGCCGAAAAGTTCTTCACCACCCTCAACTACGACACCTTCTTCCTCGAGTACGACAACACCCGCTCCGGGGGCTTCGAGCCCCTGCGCTTCCTGCCCACCCACAAGAACGTCGTCCTCGGCGTCGTCACCACCAAGGAGCCCGAGCTCGAGGACGCCGCCGTCATCAAGGGCCGCGTGCTCGAGGCCGCCAAGATCATCGCCGACGGCCAGGGCCGCACCGTCGAGGAGGCCCTGCAGCAGATTGGCATCAGCCCCCAGTGCGGCTTCGCCAGCGTTGCCATTGGCGCCGACGGCATGACCGAGGAGAAGATGTTTGCCAAGCTGAAGCTTGTGGACGATGTGGCCAAGGAGATTTGGAACTAGAATAGTCATGATGATGATGATGAGGGTGTTGGGCGCGAGTGGAAAAAAGAAAAAAGAAAAAGCGAATGATTGAATGAGAAGTAAATAAGAAAAATGAATTCATGTGCCCTGTGGGTACTTTTCTGATCTGAATACACTGTCTTTCTCTTCCCTTGTTGTTGAGAGTGTCGCGGTACTGGTGTTCGGGTCTGGCATTTATTTGTCCAGTTTCACGAAGCTTCAGAGGTGCGAAAACTCTACCTCGAAGCACATCCTAGACAGGTGTCGAGCCTCAACTCCAAATTTCTAATTTCCAATCCGTCCAGAGTGAATTCGCCTTGCCATCTCATTGCTTTGTAATTAAGGCCATAATTCTAGTAAAAAATCCTCGAGGCTAAGTGGCGCAACGTCCTCTCGGTGACATCTTAGTTTATGTTTGACGTCTGCACATGTATTTGTTTTATGTCGATACGTTCCCACAAGAAGGAAAGCAACGCTCAGGCTCTCAATCCGACATGATTCCGAATGCAATTTCTCTTATTTATACACGGACTAGGACCAAAATGATCATCGGATGCAGTCCTCAATACCGTGCAAAATCTTGGAAAGTTGACTCCCTAGGTATAGGGTAGGCAACAATGCCCTGCTATTTATATTTTCCTTCTCAGTACACTCTTTCCGTGTGTAAGTGCTTTTGTGTTTAATGAATGGTCCGCACGATAATTTGGTGTTCCAAATCTCATGGAATCTTTGAAGGAGGATACTATTTCTTCCGGTTTGGTTCTGTTTCCATCGATACACCCATGTGTCTGTCCATGGCATTCTCCATTCCGTCAAGGGTTCGAATTCTGCTTGAAAACGCAGATATCAGTATCTAGCTGCAAATAAAAAAAAGTTATTACCTCGAAAACTAGACTTAATTAGTCCGTATGTTGCGACAATGAAGGACCATTTGTGAATATTTGTGAAGACTGGCGAAAAATATCAAGGAGCTCAGTGACGAGCGCAACCCCAGGGGACCTCACAACTGTACCATCATTCCACAACTTCTCTCTGTGTTTAAATACCAGAAATAAAATACTTATATTGAGCAGGCGGGTGGATAAAGGATATTGTGACGACAAAATCATGGATCTTTGCATCTTGGATCCTCCAATGAAAGGAATCAGGATCGTCATGATTCCATTTGGGGTAATGGAACGGATACAAGTGAGACCAATAGGAGCGAGCGTGAGAGACCGAAAAATTGCTCGCTCTCAATAAAGGGCCAGGAGCCGAGCCCATTCTCGATAGCAGCTGGTTCGCCGGAGAAACACAGAGTGGATCGACAAACAGATATCAACACCTACGGCGCCGCACCCATTCTCAAATTGTTCAACAATCTGTCGCCCGATTATGCGGTAACCGACTTCGTAGACGCGGAAAAATTGAAAATATGCATATAGCTCCGGGTCTCGTGTCCACGATAAATTACGATGGAGGCTCATGGTGATGAACTCGAACAGTTGACGTCGAAAATGCAACTGATGTTGAAGCGACCATCAAATCTAACGAGAGAATTTACCCCCTCATAAAACCAAACGCAGCGCATAAAAAAACAATGAGAGCCATTTCCTTTTTCTTATGTACAAAGGACAAGAACGTTGAGAACTGCCCAGAGATTCCTGACGACTGTTGATCAACTTGCCAGGCTGACTCCCAAGTCAGAGTAATAGAGTATGCAAAAGCCTGGCAGTGGTCTATCTTCAAGCACTTCCATGTCCAAATTTTACCTAAAAGTTTGGCAAATTCCATCTTTCACACAGAAGAGTTGTTTCTACTACGGTGTTGCAAACCCACCGAGGCCTAAGTCCTGGGAACCATTCGATCTGATGACTTTGCAGACACGACTTCCCCCCCAAATACTGCGTCAGCCAAGATCTGCCCCAAACTCCACATCTTATTGGTCTCCGATTTAGGCTCTGTGCATGGTGAAGGCGTTTCTTTTTTTTTCCTAAGCTAACAGTCGCGTCGATTCGTGGCGTGGACTCGTGGCGTGGCTGTCGTCCCCGCTACCCCAGGAGGGATCAGGGGGCTAAAATTTGACAGTTGAAAAGCAAACAACAAGGCTCTGAATGAAGTTCCAAGTTTCTTCTTGCTACGGGTGTTGGTAGATCACACCGCCATAGTATGTGGGGTACGGGAACTTGACAACACTTGGCTCCGGTGACGATCACAAACCTCGACAAAAATTCCCGACATGATCCATCTACTTCACCTTGTTGCTTTCATTCCATCGAATCGAAGAAATGGAGTTTTGGAGAGGCAAAATTCAGCTTGCGAAATTACAATAAATACTGGATATGTCTTTGGTAGATGTTTCTGTTTCCGCTGTTGATGACGAAGTGTAGATTTCTGCCTCCCATGAGGAATTCGCTGTCAACGATGTTATTTGCTTTTTCTGTAGCCCCTTTCTTAGCACTCCATGCTCCGCCCAGACTAGTGATTGGCATCGTCAAACTGCAGTACGGCCCATAGCATGTGGACCACGGTAGAAGCAACAAGCCTGGTTCCGGCCAAGCCAATTGTGAGGCTTGCAGCAAACAAGGCGGGAGAGGAAACAAGGTTGGGGGCATGTGACGCCCATGCCGAATTTCCCTCCACCCTACTCGGCCGGCATTTTGGCCATGTTACCGTGGTATCAAGAATAGCCTTGTGAGCTACAGTCGCATCGGTCCACAGTGTGCCGTGATCTGCGCTCTCACCGAGTATTTGGCGTAAGAAACGGTGCCTTGAGCGGCTAGCCTCATCCCACTCGCTCCACGTCACCATCAGGTACGGATTGACACTGGCGGGTTCGAAAAAGCAAGCCCCGATACCATTCATCACGCAGGAGTGACATTGAAGAATGAGGCCACGCTCCTTCCAGATGAAATCTGCATTACTGCTTAATTTAGGTAGAAAGGGATGGATCCCGCTTTTCTACTGTACGTATATTAATTGATTGAAAAAAAAACCCTGTTCGGACTGTCCTCGTATTAGAGCCGAAGCACTCAAATAAAGCTTGACGTCGTAAATGCAACAAATCTAAACCCCGGAATTTCATCCCTGCTTTTCGGGCTGCGACTCGATTTGGGGACGTCGCCTCGGTGCAAGTTTTGCACACGGTGTTGGGAAGTACTCGAGTCAGGCCAGCAGCACGTGCGCTTGCAACGAGAGCCATTCAGATGCACTTTTCGCCCTCGGGATGCCACGAACCGAAGCAGAGGAGCGGTGTCAACTGACAGCAAAGCAAAACAAAACATGCCACTTGCTACACTTGCTACCCCTCACCTCGACATTAGTTTGCTTTTTTCTTTTTCTTTCTTTGTGCAACAGTTGCGAAAGCCCTCCCATCTAGACCCATCTTGGATCTAGAAAATTACGGGGGCAGGTTTCATTCGCGCCATCCATCGCTGGCCTATACCCTAGATTCGCCGGTTGCCTTGCCCTTGGAGGGGGGGGGGGAGTGGAACGGGAGGAACCGGCGCGCTGAAAGGATTTGCGAAGTGCATTTTCCCTAGCGTTTCAAGTGTCGCATCACCAGGGTTCCCATTGTTTGAAAGCGACGGGCGCAAACGTGACGACCGGCACGTGTGAGTGAAATAACACACAAAACCAGTGTCGTTCGCGACCGGACGGTTCAGCCAAGGACCCTTCCCTGCTGTGGCGTAATCCGGCCAGCGCACCAGGCGAGGAACGGTTAAGGCGCATCGTTCCATGAATGCTCCATCTCAGCAGCGTAGGTGCTTCCACGCTGCCGCCTCAGCTCAGATGGCAAATAAGAGGGGGGAAATGGGCTGCACCTTATTATTAGACGGGACGGATAGGGCGCCAGCTACGTAGTGCATGCAGGCCGTATCCCGAAATAATTTCGGAGAGGGGGGAGGAATCTTGATCATGATGAAGAGAAAGATGATGATGAATAAGTCAATGCTGGCCATGTAATCACGGGAAGCTCCAGGGATGCATCTGGTTGGGAGCGTCCCACTTGACCGCCGACACGTGGGTTGCCCTCACTCACGGCCCAGGGACTCATGGCAGGGCACCACAGAAATGTGCATGACGATGCCAGGCCTGAGCGTGCCACGGCAATCAACTGCTGTCTTGGGCGTCCATGTGCCGGACTGGGCTGGCATATCGACGGCATTCCATTGATGGTTTCATCTCCGTCATATTGACTCTCGGCTGGGTTGACTCCGCGCTTCACATCCTCACGTCCGGCTGGGTTCGTTGGTTGCTCTGGTTCTTGGCTCTGGCCGTCATCCCAAAGGGCTAGGCGGGCCGCGGCACGCTATGCCATCTCGTGCTCTTCAGGCGGCCCGCAAGCCAAGCCCAGCCAAGCCCAGCCCCCCTCCCTTGCAAACCTGTCCCACTCTGTCTCGCCGTCCCATCCCCTCCTCGGGCGTGACCTGGGCGGCAGCCATTGGCGTGCGTGCGCCCTGCTGCTTGTCGTGCATCGCATCGCATATCGGGTAATGACGCTGGAGGGGAGGGGGAGGGGGAGGGGAGGGTCCAGTTGGCCCAGGCTCGCTCGACCTGCAGATGCTGCAAGGCAGATCGATATTTTGGCAGCCAAGCTGTACATACATCCATAAGAGGAGCTTCACATGTTGTTGTTGTTGCTGTTGCTGGCGATACGGCGAATGCCACACAAACCCATCTTCTCAGCAGGGGTGGGCATCGCATCATCCCAGGCCTGGCAGCCTGACGGAGTCCCAAGATATCTGTCTCTCCCCTCTACAGCCCCCCTAGGCGTTGCCACCCCACACCCACCCCGACTCTGGATCGTCCCCTCCATCTTGGACGACCGAGTCCGCCGTAGTTTCAGCGCCTCGACTGCGCGGTTAACGGTGATTGGGCTTTGCGCACGGAGCCAAGAGAGACATTCAGCGCATGCGAACATGTGAAAGGGGATATGTTCCAGCTCAGGCGAGGTCGCGAAGGACGACGGCTGGTTCTCTGCACCTGCGTCATATGATGGCCACCCCGTACTCTGTACCCCATACCCCATTCGTGTGTGTGTGTGTGTGTTGTGGCTGTAGTCAAATATTAAATAATGGCCGTCTGCTGTTTAGTTGTGCCTGGGCTGATGACAACCGTTTACAAACTCTGCTTTCCCGATAGATACCGAGACTAAGGTGCTGATCCGATAACTGGGGTACACTGGTTTTTTTTTTTTTTTTGCCACCACCGGCTGGTGTTGCTGCATACGGACTGCAGGCCCCCCTCCATTTACGCTTGCTTTTTGAGTTGCGCGCGTGTTGTCCGAGAATCCCCTTTTTTTCGCTCATCCAACTGGCTGTCGTCGCGGCGTTAACCAGCGACCCCATCGCCATCGCTGATATCGCCGCCTACTGGGCCATCCCCACTAGCGACATCGGCCCGGGGTTGGACGACTAGAATTTGCATTTGAGGGTAAGGTGACTTTTTCTGGCCTGGGAGCTCGTCCCGGGTCCAGCCCAGAGGCAATTTGGAAATGCTAGACTAACGAACGAACGGTCCGTGGCACGCAGGCTCCCGTCATTTCTGCTAAAAGACCGCACCCCGATTCATTCTCTCGCCCTCTTGGTCCCGCGCCGGGATTGGCAGGTTAGCGGCTCCCTGCTCCTGAGCTCCTTTTTTGACGAGGAAAGGAAGAAAGGAAAAAAAAAAAATTGCCTCTCGCTGTGCACTCAACCGAGATCGCCAAACCGCGCTTGACCACCTCCCTAATCTCGTCTCTCTGGCATCGCAATAACACAATACCCTTTTCGGTGGACCAAACCACCAGCACTAAAGGCGCTCCCCTCACGGCGCTATTCTCGCCGTGCATGGCACCACGGCCAACGGTCCCTAGCAAGCCTGCTGCGCCTGGACATTTCATCTGGCTCCAAGCCCTAGCCAGCCCACCTCGCTGCAGCTACACCGCCCAATCACCCTGGCGGCAAAGCCCGCACCACAGGCACAGGGCCACACACAGCGCGTCAGGCCCCCGGTCCTGCGTCTCCTCTGGTTTGACCACCCTGGACCCTATTCCCGCATCCACCTCCACTTGGCCCGGAGCCGGGTTGCTCGCTGTCTTTTAACGAGACATCCCCCGCAGCCCTCTGCGGCGTCGTCATATTAAGACGCCTGCAGACCGCAACTTCGAATCCCTTCGCTTGCCTTGGTTCATTCCGCAACGTCCTTTCGCTTCACCGCGCAAGTCTGTGCCTTGGCTGGCCGGGTCCGGAAATTGCGTCTTGCACGTCTTTGGCCATTTGGCATCTAAATATTTGAGGCCTTCCAAAGAACATTCGCTCAAGACTCGATTTGACAACCTCCCTTTGCCCTGCTTGTTGTGTTACTTAAGCTTTTTCTTATCGTCTCTTTTTGAACCTGGCTACCCACAACTCCGTCCCAACTTGAAGGAAAAATAAAAGAGAAAGAAAAAAATCAAGACAACCCCGCGACTGGTCCATCGTCGAATGAGTGCCCATCATGGAGGAACGGTCGAGCTCCAGGGCGTCGGGAACAACCTACCACAGCTTCAACGACGTAGAGCTGTTTGAGCCTGCATCTCCCCCGCGACCTCCCGTAACCTACGACAGCAAGAGCTTACAGCAGCTCGAGCACCTTCAGCACCAACTGCAGCGCCAGCAGCGCGAGACGCAAAACTCCAAGGACCGACGCCCATCCACAGGAGCAAAGATGCAGAGGCAAGACTCCGGGTACGAGTCCACCACGCCTCCCCGTCGCACATCAACATCAAATTCTCGCCCCTCTGTTGGGAGACGGGGCTCCAACGGCTCAACCAACGGCGGTGGTGGGGTTGCATCCCGGTTCCGCAACAGGCCGTCCCTGCGCCGGTCGCCCAAATCTCAGCAGAACACCGCCCGCAACAGCAACCAGTCGCTGCATCTCGTTCGCTCCAACCCGCCGAGCCAGTCGGCTCAGTTCTTCCACTTCCCATCTCCCGAGCCGATCCAGCTCGCCGACACCGAGCCCGATGCCCGCGTAGCTCCCACGCCGTCGCCCACGCCGCCGCCGCAGACCACGCACTACTGGACCAGCGATCGCACCCGCCGCCTCGAGTACGCCGCCATCGACGCCGCCACCCGCGGCGTCAAGGGCTGGGTCATGAAACACCTAATTCCCGAGTGCTTTGTGCCCAAGGAGAACAGGCACGTCTCCTTTGATGACGACTCGGGCAGCGTGCGCCGCTACAGGCTGGAGCTCGAGGAGGATGGCGACGAGAAAACCAAGCACAAAGGCATTCGTCGACGAAGAGGCTGGCGCTTCTGGCGGCATCGCGACGACCACACCAACAACATTGGCCTGCCCACCATCTGATCCCTTTTTTATATACTTGGGCCCTGATTATATGGTTTTTTTTGTTTTTTTTTTTGCTAATGATTTTTGTCTATTTTTAATAACTGGCATTGTAAGGGAGCAGCATCGTTGGCGTTATATACCCTTTGGCTTTTTCGTCATTGGCATACAGGCTCGCATGATACAGGTCATACTTTTTGATTGAATGCATACAGATGATACAGAAGGATTAGCTAGATGACGGGATGAAGCGATATGATGAAGCATGAGAAAGGTGTGTAGCGAGTTTACTACTACTTACGTGCCCTTTGTCAACAGTCAAACGTGGCACAAAATACCATACTACTACTACTGCATTGATATCTATTACTCTGGGCCAAAGGTGGCTCTGATCACAAGGTTGCTATTGATTGTGCAATCGATGAAGCTCGGACACATGCGCGGTCCTTTGTTCTCGAGAATGAGTAGATGCACGGGGATTGATTCCCAAAGCTATTGCACATGCAGATTAGAAAGAAGAAGATATTAATTTGAGATTATTTCTTCTAATATTAAAATTTTTTAAAGAGTCGGCGTTTGCTTACATGGTTACAGACACTGGTGATGCTGAATTTTAGGACGAGTCGGCGTGTAAAACATTGGCGAAACAGGGTTACGTGGTTTGCGATGAGACGCAAGTAACAAACGCAGCGCCGGCCCGATTGCATCCCCTCCGAGGTGGAGTCGCGACGAATCCTCCATCCCCCGACGTGTCACATCAGAAGATGGCCCAGGAGGCCGTTGGCTGCCATGCCCACTCGAGCTCTCATTTATCTCCCGGAGCCGCCCGGACGGTGGAGCCGCCCGGCCCGGTCCCCACCCTCGAGCCCCGGGGTTTGCGATCGGGTGGACCCGCCGGGAAGGACCAGGGGAATGGCACATTGGTGCTGCCATGCGCAGGCACAGAGCCTGAAGGAAACCTCGAGGGGAACGGTGACGTGAACAGAAAAGGTTCAACAGGCTTTTTTCCCCCCGGAAACGGGGCAGGATCGCCACCAACGCACGACAGGTATGGCTGATTTGCGGTAGCGGCCGCAGCTGGCTCTTGGTGGCACAAACGACTTACAACAGTCACCCGACCATGAAAAACTCAATCAGCACTCAGTATACAAGATGGAGCTCCCGAACCTCTCAAAGGACGACTTGCTGTACTTGAATCGAGAGTGGAAAACGGAACCTCTACTGGCACTAGCAAGACGAGGATTGGTCTTGAATCGGCTCATCTGGATCACTTATCAAAGAAAAAAAAAGATGACGAGGACCTACCTATCAGCGAGAAGACTGGGTAAATGCTAGAACGCTGGATAAATGGCTTGACAAGTGGAAAGCTGAAGAGGCGTCGAGGGATGTGGGTATGAATTTGGTCAAAAACGACGCCTTTGAGTGATGAAGGGTCAAATTCCACCGAGGTTGTTTCTGTGAATCAGTAACAATCATTTCACCGACTCTAATGTGCCGTGATCAGGAAATCCAAATACGAAGGAAGAGAATCAGGCACTATAACTGATGCCTTTGACCCTGGATGACTTTTGCTCAATGCGGAAGACGAGGTCGATCAGCTGCACGTTCCCGCCATTCCATTACAACAAGCGTTGTCTGAGGTGGTGCTTTTATTTTCATTCTTCTTCTTTAGCTGGCAATGCTCGCGTGTGCCCTGCAGCTAATCACGACACTGCCTTGGTCGACTCTCAGTTGTGTACCTGAGTCACCTCCGCACAAGGTCTCATCATCTGACGGCTCGAACATGTCCGTGAACCAACACATCTAGTGATGTAGATTACAGAGGTGACTATTTATACATGGTAAAATGTGGGGACTGGGCCGGAAAAAAATCTGCAGACTGTCGAATCGAAATGCAGATGGGAGGATTCAGTTGTTATTGGGTGCGTTGAGACAGCATAAAACTCAATTGCTCAATAAACTGTCGTTTACGTAATGTTTCAGGTTCAGATTCGTATCTCAGGGGATTAGAGTTGGAGAAATAAAGCCTCATCGTCATTGCCCAATACGTTCTGACAGGTGCACACTCTGTTCACCTTACAAATAAACAGCAACCCATTACTGTTCTGAACATAGTAAAAACAGTCAAAGAAATGAACATCAAAATAAAAACACCTTGTTCTTTAGATCTGGTCTTTTAACAACTTGTGCCAAGGAAAACAGCGAAAGTTGTTTGTGAAACGCTCGCCGCATTTACTACCCCCGTGGACCTGGTGTGTTCTTTCAGAAGCAGCCGGAAATAAACAAACTGGGCACCGCTACTTGTTCATCGAAAAGCATGGCATGGGCCAGTCTGGACCGTGAACTGGAGCTCGAGCACAAGGGCTGTAGCTGTGTTTGCATCAAAGAACTGCGCAAGAAAGAAGACCCCAGTTTTCAGGATGCATATAACCCTCTCGTGTTATGCTGGCAGTCATGGATTGTGATTCACCTACAACATTCGACAGTTGATACTCGACTTCCTTCAGGTACTACATAAAACTCGTGTTCTTTTCTTAACATACATGCATATTCTGAAAAATAATCATGTGTATCAGGATAGCGGCACACCGGACCGAGTGCGAAACTCGACGACTGGTCCTGGTCAATTCCGACAAGGACTTGGTACTGTACCATCCGTTTGAGAGACCACCGGAATGTAGCCATGGATCGACTGGGGAAAGGGGCTACTGCACAAGCCACGGTAGTTGCTGCACACTGAGTCTTTTCGAATTTTGCACCGATTATGACGGTAGCCGAGATTGTCGGCAACGACAGTGGCATCACATGGTTGTTTCTGAACAGGAGGTGGAAGAGCTGGAGCGAATGGCAGGTGTAGAGCCGTACGGGGGACATCGTCCGATCCCCCATCTTCTGGAGGATGAGAGGAGGGAGCGCATCAGAAGGGATCTGTTTAATGCCGGAGCAGTGCTCTGGTCGCTGGCCTCGGACGCGAGAGCTGTGGAGCGGGCGCTGGTTTCCCGAAGCACGAGGAACAAGGACTTCTGGAGGGAGCGCCACTCGAAGGCGCTGGAGAAGTGGACGGTGTGCCTTGAAACGCTGCACCAGATGGATTTCACCTGGAGGCTCGAAATAGGACACGAGCAAATGGAAGACACTCCGGCGGACGGCCTGGACGAGCACCCGTGGGGGTTTGTCTTTCAAGTGTACGTCCACCCTGACCATGGGACCGCAGCCCATAGAGCGGCTGACCATACGGCTGAACAGCCAGTGCGCCCCGAGGGGCCAGAAAGAAAACCTGCATGGGCCAGGTCAATCGAAAAGGAGATGGCCGGGTACCACAAACGACAGGTGGAGATGGAAATCGAACTGCGTCGATGTACGGAGCGGCTCCAAGATATGGAGCGACGTCAATACATGGGGCAGCGTCAACCGGAAGAAGGCTTTTATAACGAAAACAACGGCTACGTCTACTGCTCGCCATATGCTGACCGCAGCAGACAGGAGCAGGGCGGTTATGGAAACGAGGGCGCAATCCCTGCTGCCATTGATCCGCTCTTGTTTCAACCAGCGGAGAGGAACGGCCCCGGACACGAAATCTACGGCCTGCAGCAGACACCCCCAAACTTTGCGCCGCACCAAAGAGAGTATTACGGAGGAGGCGGATGGGGCAGCAGGGATTTGGACAGAGGCATTGTTGGTTATCAAGACCTTGCTGGGGAGGACTGGTCCGAGAGCGGCGACTATCCGGGCGAGCCCCCGTTGTCTGATCTCCACGTGAGGGCCGCCATCCCGGGCGACAGGTGGGAAGGTGGGAAGAGAAAGAGGATTGAGCTTGTCATAAGCGACGATGAAGACGAAGAGCCTGAAGAAGCAGGGCCTTCTCGGAGAGGAGGCAAGCATAGACGAACAGAATAGAGTCGTATAGAAGAGTGCATAGTAGAGCCTAGACTTGACTTGGATAGATTGCGATACAGAGTAGAAACGATTAGCGTACAACAAGATTGGCAAATGACAATAAAATGGGCTTGGTTTTGTCAACCTTGACATCTGGAATCAAGTGTGTGGTATTTTTTGTGACATTTGACTTGCTGACACTCATTCGGCTATCATATGATAGATTTCAAGTCTTAATGTCCAAAGATGGTATCCCCGGAAAATACTTTGGCGAGAGTTTAGCTGCCGAAAGGCGAGCTCATGCGGAAACATGATTGTTTTCACTTTTTGTTTTTTCAATTCAAACTATAGTCATACATTCTCTAGGTCTGGGAATCTTTAATTCTATGCCTTTCTCTCGCCTTCGGAGGGTGGCGAGAATGTGTCCTCCAGGCATTGGAAACGAACTCAGCAGGGGTCAATGTTTTATCCGGTCCTTGTGATCTTAGAGGAGCCTGAGCTGTTGTGTGAAGATGTGTATGGAAATTTAGGACTAAAATATCCATTTATCCGAGGATATTTGTAGATTGTTGAGAGAAATTTATTCACGATCTCTGGATGTGTGGGAGATGACCTGCTTGTGCCATCCAGATACTATGATAGCAGGTGTGTTAGTATTCCTTTGTCCAAGCCGGCCGAAGACGAAGTAATGTTCTTCGGTATTGGCAATTTGGGATCGCACAGCCTAGGTGTTGCTTTCCCACCAATTGCCTGCGGCTGTAGCACAAAGCCAGGGATTTCATGGCGGTTCGCAGGCTGTCTTTGAAGCCATCGCTACTTGGACTACGGTACTAAGAAACCACGAAAAAAAGCCTTGGTTGGGACTTTGGGTATGAGTCAGATTGAACAAACCCACAGCTTCAAGAGGAAATATACGAAAATGTATCTAGTGGTTTAGGGATTTTGATACCCGTGCCAAGTCCTGGAGATGCCCAATGGTCTTGCTCTTCCTAAGCGTTGACTTACACGAGTACCTGGGAGGATTTACCTACTGTTTGAAAAGGAAGGGCATATACGAATAGGTTTGTATACCTCTGAGTGGTGATGAAAAATGGGTGTATTGACACTTTTTTCTCTCTTAAAAAAAGAGCACTTTATTTGTGATGCATGAGCAAGAGACCTCTTTGTTCCTATAGACATCCTTTGGTGAACTGGAGAGACGGCTGACTAAGCCACACAGCACAATTCCTTAGTCATCCAGCACACCCACTCAGCCAAACGCGACCCCTGACACGTCTCCTCTGAGCACGAGCACAAGCCAGATAATCGCATCGCAGCGACCATCTCCAGACACTCTTCTCCGCCCTCTCCCCTTTGCGCGAGCGCAACAACCTTGGACCTCTGAACATCCCCCTCCTTTTTCTTCTCCCGCCTTACTTCTCCCACTTGCCGGATTCCTCATTCATTATTGTTCTCTTTTTTTTCCACTCCTCAATCGCAACCATGACTCGCGCCCAGCAGACCATCTCCTTCGCCCTCCTCGTCTCCTCCGTATGCGCTTCCCTCCCTGCCCGCCCGCCTGGCCGGAAACCTCTCCTGACCGCAAAACGAATTCGCTAACACGATTGCGCCCGCAGCTCTACCTCGCCCTCTACCTCCAGCTGATCCCTCTTCCTCCCCTGATCCAGGAGCAAATCGTCCCCGTGGTACGTGCCCCTCCGTCCCGCCTCGCTGCTTGATGTCGTGGGCTGACCAAAAAAAAACCACAGCTTCCCTTCTGGGCTCTCGTCTCCTTCGGCGCATTCCTCCTCTTCCGCCTCGGCTGGGGCATCCTCACCTTTAACGACGTCCCCCACGCGGCCAAAGAGCTCATGGAAGAGATTAACCAGGCCAAGGTCGAGCTGAAGCAGCTCGGTGTCGATGTCGAATAAACGGCCTGCGGCCTTGGCTCAAAAACGACTTCTCCCACCGGCACGGGGGAACATAATGGACATAGATAAAAACCAGCGGGGTGTACGATAGTTGAGTCGCATCCAGGCCGTAGCATGCAGCTGGCCAAATACATTAATTGCATCATGTGGTATCTTTGGTGTTTTGCTTTCGTCTACGCTCGTCCATGCGCCCCGCGCTCTCAAACTCCTGTCTGCGGGGCAGCTTGTGCCCTTTTGTGAAGTAGGCAGCCGCCCATCGCTCGTTCCCTGTACTTTTGTGTCACAATGTTATGCGACATCCCCCGCTACTAATGCAACAATTGTCTTGACGGCCGTCTCTAACTCCTCACCGCCATCAACCAGCTCTGAAAACAGCTTGGGTATCTTTCCGAGCGACCCTCTTTCATCCATGTGATGCCCTAGATGAACAGAATCAGTAAGTGAATTAATTGTCAAGTGCGATGCGTGAAAGAACCTACATTTCCCCGGGATGCCAATTAAGACCCCAAGTCTGCTTTGTGCTTCACCTGTCCAGTCAAACTCAATCTTCCACTCGAACCTCACGTTGGGACCCGGCGTCACCTCATCGCTGGGGATGGACACATCAAATCCTTGCTGGCCGAGGTATCGGATGAGATCAGCTTGTTTCAAGGGGCTCTCATCATCTTCAGATTCTTCATCGTCGTCCGCTTTTCGTCTCGGTTTCCGTGCCCGCATCTTCTCTGAGGCTTCCTGCACCCCGCTCTTGGATCCAAGACTCTTCTCTAAACGATTCCAAAAGGCAGCACGCTCGACCGCCACACGAACCCACTCGCCCATTGCCCATGATACAACGCCGACGTTGCGCTGCATGGTACGATTGCAGTCAGCATTGCATACTTTTTCGATGAATGACCCCAGCTCGGCCTTGGCAACAGGCTCGAGAGCCAAGACCTTCAAGTCAAGAATGGTCAAGTCCATTGCGTTGACAATCATGTCAACACGGGAAGTGAATATGCCAGGAAGCTCGCGTGACCTGAGAGTGATTGAGTGCAGCTGTCTAAGCGGCTCATCATGCTCCTGCGGCAAGACAGAAAGGGTCGAAGTGAGGGAGAAGGGGCTGAAGAGCTGGAGATATGGCAATTCTTCCTCGGCCGACATTTGGACGGGGTGATGTGACTTGATATCCAGCCGAGGCTCCTTCCTCTTAGGTGGTGCAACGGGCCGTGGCCTTCCAAATGGCAGAAGACCGATAGGATTCAAGGCTGCCTTGAGTAAGATTTTAGATGCCGAAAGCTGCGGCTGTGATTCTGACAAGTTGCTTTGGCGTTGCATTAAGCTGATAACCTGATCCGGGTCAGAGGGCTCCAAGACGCGACCTGTTGTCTGCATGGCGCGTATGCGATCATTTTCCTTCTTGGCCACTCCCAAATCTTTCTTCAACTCTTCAATCTCCCTGAGCAAAGCATCTCTCTCCTTCTTCTTTTCCGCATCGGGGTCACGAACGCGAATCTTTCTTGGGTTGGCTGCTGGGGCCTCCAGGGCCGCAGCCTTTTGTGACCTTTCCTTTGGCCTCTCCACCGCGGGCGGGTTCACTTTTTTTGTCGGGAAGCTTAGGTTCTCAGGCATCTGAATTGGGGCCTTCTTTAGAGGTGAGCTGGGCTTCTGTCTGGTCTTTTCCTTCCAGCGTGATGGACTCGAATGTATTCCTCGCGGCGGAGTCGAGGAAACGGCATCAGGAACGGAGGGTGGCAACTCTGGCTCTGGAATTTCTGGTGGCGGCATCGAAGAAGAACGACCTGGTACGTCAATGGCAGGCGATCGACGGAGCGTCTTGCCACGAAACGGATTTAGCTCCTCTTCTTCGTCGGATCCTGGCGGAGGAAGCGGGCGTGGGTTCGGCCTCTTAGGCGTTCGTTTGGCGGCCGAGGCCATTCCACCGCCAACGCGTCGAACCTGTCGTTCCTGGCTGGGCGTCGGTTCTACCTCATCCGTCTTTCCGGCATCGCTTTCCAGCACGCTCGCCGCCAGGCGCTTAGCCAGGAGCTCGGAAGGGCTGTCCTCGGGAGGCTCATCTCGGAGCAATATTGAGCGACGCGTTGGCGAGGGGGATTTCTGGGGGGACGCGGACCGGCGTCTTTCGAGAATCTCGGGATTGTGCCTCGAAAGGCTTGCTTTAGTCGGCGACGCAAAGGACGGGCGCTTGCGTCGCGTGGCCGGCGCGGGTTCTGGTGAAGTGTTTGCGGATGCGCCAGGAACATCGACCGAGGTGTGAGGCGAAGTCCGTCGTCGCTTTGGCGCAGATTCCTCCATTTCCCAATCAATGAGTGTTGCAGTACTTTCAAATCGCGATCATGCCCGTGCCGTCGGCTCCTAGTCTGGGGTTTGAATTGAAGCTCAAAGGCCAATCGATAGCTTAGTGTGTCGCATTGGGCTATTGTTTACACGGCCCCAGTCGCGTCCGGCAGGTGGGCCTCACCGCCTACCACTTTGGGCGGCTTTGCTTGGTGTAAGACAAGCCACGAACCACCATGCGATATTGCAGATCAGTCGGTGACAAATAATTTCAAAGGCAGTGCTCTGACTTGTGTGCTGGTTTCAATTTACCATCTGCAGTGATTCTGAATTCTACAAGGTTTGCCTGCTTCCCGCATTTCGTGGGGACGCGAAACCATGTGACAATTGTCTCACGTGATATGTACACACGCAGATGGTGCAAGATTTGGCAGCGGGAGCGGCGCAGGTACGTACCGTCGCCTCTGCCAAAGACCCTGGTCTGGTTGGTAATCCCGCCCGATGACGTCCGAGGCAAGTGACGGATTTCCGAGTGACAAACTCCCAAGACTTTTCTTATTCCAGCCTTCCGGAGAGCCGCCTTTCAGCGCACTTTTTACGTTCTTTGATACACCAATCTGCCGCAGATGCCGTCGTAGCAGGCCCCTCGATTCGTTCTTTTGCGCCCATTTTTAATACTATGTCAATCCCTTCACGATTGGCCCCGCGGCTGCGACCCGTGTGGCCATCGGCTATTCACGTGCGGTCGTTTACAACCACCCCCCGGACCCTCGCCGAAGACTGGCCGCAGAGGACGCCTCGGGGCGCCTACTACGAAACCATCCTCAGAAACCCGACGCAGTACCAGAGAACGGGCGACGCGGCAAAGTCTATGAATCTCGAGAACCCCCCCTTAGAAGCGCAACAAACGAGACCCGACAGCACCTCAGCGGCCTCGCCTAGCCTCGAAGCATCATCACCCGAAGACAGGCTGCGCAACATTTTCGGATCGCGGGTGCTCAGCCCCGAGGAGATAGCCAGCCGCACCGCCGTCAAAAAGTCGCAGTCGACCATCATCGCCGGCATTGAGGTGCCGCCCAAGCCCGAGGAGCCGGACAACTGCTGCATGAGCGGCTGCGTCAACTGTGTGTGGGAGCGCTTCCGCGAAGAGATGGAGGACTGGACGCTGCAGAACGCGCTGGCGCAAAAGGCCCTCGCAGAGCAATCAGGGTCGGTGGACTCTGACGGCGGCGGCTCCGAGTCCAACTGGGCACCGGGCGTGGGGGTGGGCGACGCAAAGATTGCCAAGGACCTGTGGCAAAAGGATGTTTTCGACAACGTGCCGGTGGGAATTAGAGAATTCATGAAGCAAGAGAAGCGCCTAAAGGAGCAGCATGAGCGCGAGAGCACAGTGGGCAGCTAGAGAGCGTTGTGGTTGTGGATAAGCATTTGGAGAAAAAAAAGAGTATATACCCCTTTGGCATGGTCTTGTGCATAGAGAGAGGCTGGCTGGACTTGATAGACCTGGCGATGATATGAATAGACTTTGAAATTTTTCGTCGTAGAACCTCATTTGCCGGGCCATCTCCGTTGTGGTCTATTCACAGCTAATATCATAACTAATCATTCGCTTTTCATCTCGTCAGAATCCTGATGTAAAGAATCCGAGCCCGGGAGCACCAAATCAACATCATTCTCATCATGACCTCGACCATCAACTTCGCTCCAAAAGAGTGCCCCAAATGCAACACAAAACTTTGCATCCTCGATTTTCTCATTCCAGGACGCTGTCACCGCGCGTCGTGCGGTAGCAGCCCGATGCTTCTGCTGGACTTGTCATCAAGTACCCAGCCTCCGTACACCACTTATGTGCTGAAGAAGGCCGCTGGCAAACATTACATCAAACAGAAGAGAGAAATATTTGCTTTCAATAAACTTCATTGGAGTTTTATTGCAAACCGTCTTGAGGGCTGGATTGATGCTCCCACATACAGTTTGACAAGCCTAGCCACCACAGCTAGGTCTCGGACTTACACTGTTCAGATCCGCAACCAGACTCACATGGTTAAGCTGTGCAATGGCGACAGCGCAGAGTATGAACTCTTAACCCAAGCAAGAGTTTATAACCATATGAAGCTGCGATGGATGCTCGTACGTCGGTGTTTGCAACAGCCTGTTCTCCTGGCCCCCCGTGTTCCCCGTCCCGGCGCACAGATTGTTCGTCGTCGGTACTTCGGGGCCTTGCACTCGGTCGAGGGCTTTATGATCCAGTACATCCCTCCTATCCACCCGCAACAGCGCTCTATGCTCATCCGAAAGTACTTGGACCCATGCCTCTGGAAGGCTGCGATGGAGGGCCCTGAATACCAGGAAATGCGGCTGAAGATCCGCATGGGGGAGCTTGCACCAGAACAGGATAAAGATTCTGGGCAACTTCAAGATCGCCCGGTGTTTTTTGATCAGCTGTGGTCCGAGTCCCAGCAACTTTTGCCCACATGGGCCATCGTAATGGGTGGGACACTGGCGATCCTCCACTGGAGCTGCGGCCTGGACGCGAGAGGAGTCGAATTCACACTGGGATTTCACGCCAGCAGAAACCACCTGTGGATTTCCGAATTTGGTGATTGCAGCCCAGTCCGTGTATTTCAGGCTGGTGTCGAGATGTCCTTGATCGATGCCATCATGGAGAACCCAACCTGGCCACGACCCCCGACGGCACCAACCTTGAGTGGCATCGAGGATCCTCACGAGGTGCTGCAGCGAACATGGCAGCGGTTCCGAGATGCCTACTTGGCAACCAGCGCAGAAATACTCTTTGAGAGTGATTCTTTTGTGAGGACGAGGCAGCTTCCCGGGATTTTCATCTGCAAACTGGAGTCCATGTGGAAGGCTGAGGCAGGGGCTTCTCAACCATCGGACTCAGTAAGCAGCTTGTACATGAGTTCTGAAATCGAGCCCAAGGAAGAGTCTGGATAAGGGAATGGGCGGGATATCATGGGGAGTTGGCAGTTGAAAAGAATCACAATAAGCATCAACAAACGGGAAATAAATGATGGAAATGACAATTCTTTTTTAAATTCTTGCAAGATATTCATTCATCGTAGCCGTGTATCCGGTCTCTTGGTGTCTATATTTGTATAGTCTTTTCTTTTTTAGATGGTCTTGGGCTGCTCACTGGCAAACTTGTCGTGCTCGTCAATGTCCGTGGCCTCCCAAGGATAGCAGATCCACTCATCGCCAACTGTTCGGGCGGCGTGGTAGCGGGTGTTGATCATGTCGTTGGGGAGGACACCCTTCTTGGGCTTGTCCTTGTTCTGCGTCACGTCAGCACAAGCTCGAGGGCGTTGAATGAGGGGCTCTGGTGGACGCACGTGGAGCACAAAGATGCTGAATTCGGTCTTGGGCGCATCGGGACCAATGCGCTGGCGGGCAGCCTCGACATCCTTCTCGAGCTCCCTGACGGCGTAGTCCAGAGTGGTGCGGGTGTCGTCGACCTCGTCAACAATGAGGATGCGCTTGCCAACAAGGTTCTCGAAGGCGCCCAAAGCGGTCAGATCGAGCCACTGGGTACGAGTGACCTTGGTGCCAGGCTCCTCGACCTCATCATTGCCGAGCGACTCGTAGAGGGAGAGACCGATGGCCTGGATGGGGATGTTGGGAGAATTAGGCTTCTTGAGGAAGGATCGGAGGATTCTGGCAGGAACGTAGCCACCACCGCCGATGGCGATCATGAGCTGAGGCTGGAAGTCGGCGAGAATTCTCTCAGCAGACTCCTGGCACAGCTTGTGCACCTAGGCAGAAGTATGTTAGTGGGGGAAGCATGATGGGTGCAAAACGACGGGTTCTCCTTTGCGTGTGGTGAAGTGCGTGTGCAAATGTGAATTTCGTGTTGAGCGTCAGCTCAATCGAGCTGCGCGAAGGTCGCAGCATCCCATTCATCCTCTTTCTTCAGGTGGCGCATTCGGTGATGGCCATTCATCGCAAGTCGTTCATGGCAGCGGCGGGGTGGCGGGGTAGGAGGGGTCAACAAATGACTTACATCGTTGTAGGTGACGTAGAGCTTCTGGACCATCTTGACGGTGTCGGGTGGGATCACGTCACGCGAGGAGGTGAATAAAGACGTAGAAAACAGTTCAAGACAAAGAGCAACAAACTGGAAGCACACGACCAAGTGTTGGTGAAGCCCAAGGGAGAGGAGGAGGAGAAGGGAGAGGGAAGTTGAGAAAAAACTCACACATTTCATATGATGCTGACCCGCGGACGCGGAGGCACGGGCGTCCAACTTTTTTTTTTTTTTCCATTCTTTCCTTAATTAACCGCCCTCCTTCTACTTTGGTGACGGCATTCCGCGATTCATTTGCTGGTGCCTTGTTGGGTGCCCCACCAGTTGTAGCGTCGGAAGCCGCCGAAGCAAGGATCCCTCCAGTGGGGGTGCCACAGACGACACCAAGAGAGCACCTGGGCGATCCAGACGTGAGGGGTCACCACAGGCTTTGCCTGCGCTACAACGTCACTGGGCCGCCACTGTACAGCAGAGCCCCAGATCGATCGATCTCTGCATCTGGGATGAGGGAACAAATCGAACAAATCTGACCCAACACCAAGGCTTATTCGTATAGAGTTCAAAGAGGCAGTGGAAATAACCTCATCGACAAGATCAAATGAATCCATTAGAATTACTTGGACCGGCCCCATCTCTCACTGTCCCGCTTCCTGCCTGATGGCTTGGCTGGTTTATCCACATTGCTGTTGTCTCCATCGGACCTCCCCGAAGCGTGTCCACAAGGACTTTTTGGGTATTTGTTACTCAATAGTCAATGCGCCCTGCGTAGTCACGATGATTTCTTCGAGACTATAGGGGCTTAGTTCACCCTTTTGACAAGTCTTTCTAGATTCACCGCTGCTGCTGAGTAGTGAGACGTGCTCGATGGCCACGCCATCAGCGCTTACTCATTCTACAGTAGTTAAATGTGGAGCATCAGTTCTGAATGGATATGATTTAAACGTTGTTCTGCAGCATGTGACTCAAATCCTGTGCAGTTTGGGTCGGTGAAAGGGTTGAGAGGACCAAATAAGAGCTCGGCCTTCATGTTCATCAGGCACTAAATGAGAGCTGTATGGCTGAATCAGGAGCAGATGGCCCGTGAATATCTTGACCACATCCACAGCAAGAAGTCAAGCTTGAACTAGATCACCCGCGGCTCCGGCAGGACTCTTCTGTGGCCTTCATTTACATTTAACGTGGTCAGCTTCCTAAGTTTGCAAGCACTTGGAAGCAAACCCTCAGCTTGCAACGTTCACGTTTTGCGAAAGTAGTAACATAGCGAACACAAGCAGCACCAGCTACTTGCGAAAACCAGACCATATCATCATTTATAGTTAAATTGCCATTGATGGTGTGTTATTTGGAAAAATGCATGGGCTGCAGTTTTGCCTGATTGGCCGACTAGGTATGGATAGAAAGAAAGCAAGGAGGCCTGATTTCTCCACATCATGCCCGGCATAAACCTCTTGGTTGATATCCTTTCCAGCTGGCCGCCCATGTGAAAAACTAAATAATGCTCAAATTGCCCTCCCACCAAAACTTCCTTGGCTCTTCATTCTTAGTGCCGGCGTTGCTCGCCTCCCCGGTGAAAGAGGTATGGGCTCAGGTCGAGCAAGCGCTCACCTGCCAAGCCCCGGACATCGCTGCGGCCGACAGGCCGGGCGTCGTCGTAGGGATAGTTTAGCATGCCGACGATTTGCGAGTTCCCGGAGACGGGATCTGCGTAGGCGGCATAGGTCTGCCTGGTGAGGGCGGCCTCGGGTGCGGCCGGCCGCGGGACCTGGGGCCGGACAAAGACAGAGTGGGATTGCGAGTGGGCCGCCTCGCTGGCAAGCAGAGGTTGGACCGCTGCCTTGACCGCGGCGGGGAGCGTCTCGGTCAGCGCCTTGCTCTGCGCGGCCACGACCTTAGCGAAGGCCTGCTTGAAAGGTTCAACAAGGTTTCCGGCGAGTTCGCGCGTCCAGCGGTTAACGTCCTCGATTCCTGTCTGTGTGGTTGCGTCTCGGGTGGGGGCTGCCGGCCGGGAAACCTCTCGGCTGACCCTGGGGACCTTGGGCGCCGGCCCGCCCGCGTGAGCCTCCGAGGTAGCATCCAGAACTCTCTTTGCAGACCGAGCAGAGATAAAGGGCGAAGCTTCTTGCGAGTCGAGTGTCGCGCGACGGGGTGGGCTTGGCTGTCGGGCAGGCGGGACAGAGTCCTCAATCGAGGGCATGATTCGCTCAGCCTGGCCAGGAGCGGGTTTCCCGGATGTCGGTTTGTTGTTTTCTTGTCCCTGCCCAGCCCTTTCCTGCTTGATGCGGGCCACCTTGGCTTTGGATATCTTGTTGGCCCTGGAAGTCGCAGCTCGGATCTGACAAACCGCCCACTGGCGCAGCCCTCTCTCTCGAGCAACATGAGAAAAGTAGTCCGTGGTGGTGTTGATACTGAGGCTTTTGTGGACAGCATCGCAAGCGATGAAAGTGTCCAGTCTCATGCGGTCGGTGCCCGAGGTCATCTTGGCCCAACTGCGAAAGCCCTTGTACAACTCGCATTCCGACCAAGTAGGGTTGCGGGAGAACCTCAGGTCTTGGAGAATTTTGACAACCCCCTTGTAGAGCTCCGGGTCTTCCTGTGCTTCTGGCATAATGAATTCTATCGCCCGCTTTATCTTCTCCTGGGCCTTTGCGGGCTTGTCAGTCGCTGATTTTGGGTCCATTGTGGCGACAAAATGCGAGTCTTGCTGAGTTGCGAAGGTCAAGACTTTGATGTGAAGCTTGCAGGTGTGAGAAGACAAGTTGAAGGGGATAAAAGGCATCTCGCGCCTGTGGAAGATAGGCTAAGAGCGGGCATGATTCACTGACTCTAGACGAGTTGCTCTTTGGCCTCGCGATGCATTTTCTTAGGATATTGAGAATGAGTGACAAATTGCGCAGCCCATAAGGTTAGGACCAGGCCTTAGGCTAAGCAAACATGTCAGGCAAAGCCACCTACCTAAGCCGTCAAGGACTTCAACGGTGCGGCTTCATGTCCCTGCTTGTCGGTGGCTTTGCCCAAGTGATATTCCGCCTCGCATCCTGCTTTTTCTTTTGTTTTGTGCTGAGGGTTTCCAGGGAAAAGGCCCAAGGACTGGAATGAGTCAATTTGATGGGCCCAGGAAACTACCTGATGCCAAGGCGGGTATGATCCGATGCAGCATACACGGCATCTTAGCCCGGCGCATCCACCAATTGTTTTCTTGCTTTTCACCTACTGAGGAATTCCCATGTGACCTATTGCACCACAATGTGAGCGATCGAATTGCCGATCCCCCTTGTCCGCGGCAAAGTTGGGTACTGATAGTCGGCATGCGCCTTGCATCCGGTCCGGTTGATCATTCTACTAGATACTGAGTATTTATAGACCACTTTCTGTTTTTTTTTGATCTCGAGGGAGTTTATTTCCATCCAATATTTGGCGCTCGCTATATCTCGACTCACCCTAGCTCACTTTAAACCCGATAGAACTTATCCATTTTTTACCATGGCAAATAGGTTAAGGTTCGCAGACCAGTCTGGCCACCCAGACAGGCCCAAGGCCAAAAGGGTGGTTCCCAAGACCCGGCTGTCCATGGAAGAGTCAGTACGATCCTGCTGCCCTCCACTCATCTCCGATATGCCTTTGATATTGAAGTGTTGTATTTAGTCCTTCATGTCCGACAAGTTGAGAACTTCTCCATCTCTTCCTCGATCACCCTACTGCTTCCACCACGAGTGTCACAACAACTCAAATTTCTCACTCTGTACTGTACTAAAGCTCATTGTCTATGGGTCGATAAACCTCTTCACTTCGTTTATACCATTCGCGCCACCATCCTGCATCACTTCAAGCCTCGCCAACAAAAATCCACACACCTGCCCAAAATACCCCAATCACACATTGACATTCACACGCTCCGCCGCATCCTTTTGTGTCCCTACCAATATGGATTCCGAAAAGCCCGTTGAAATGCAGTTTGAATGCCCATGTTGCGTTGGCTTCGATCACAAAATTTCCTTCCAGGCTCTCTGCTTGATGGAATGGGAGATGGATTCCAAGTTCAACAACATGATCCAAGACCTCCGCCAAACCCGTCATGCCATGACCAAGATGGCTCTCCTGTGCACAGACTGCGGAGATGAACTGTCGAATACTTCCTTTGCGGCCAAGAAAGCTGCTCAACGAACAATGTTTCAAACTCGTCGTTATTACGATGTCAAAGAGGAAGCGATCCGTCTCAAGCACCAGTGGGAACTGGCCAAGCTCAAGCACAAGCGGCACAGCATTTTTGTCTACTGCGCAAAGCGCGCAGCGCTTGCTTTGAAGCACGGAGTCAAGACGAGAGTCACCCAGAACACCAGGCACCGGGACAAAAAACTCAAACGACTCCAGGAGGGACTGGACAAGCTCGAAATGCACCGACTTCTCCTCTTGCTTGGCGATACTGGGATCCCTGCCTAGGCAGGCAGAATAATGGCAAGCACCTTTTTGCGACTTCTTATGAGAGTATTCGTCGGGTCATGATTTTATGAGGGCGTTTTGGGATAACTGAACATCTGCCAAAAGTAGTCATTGAATTCAAGGATAATAGGCAACGTGGGGGATTGTCGAACACTGCATGACGGCTAATGAGTGACGAAGTAGTCAGACCAGGTTGAAAAAAATATTTCACTTCAGGCAGCACTACATGCCTAAATATACTGTACACCCGTGGATTTGTCATTCATCACAGTCATGAATACCTTATGCCGTGAGATCTTTTTCTGTTTCATCGCAAAGCCTCCAGAAATTAAGCTTGTCGGTTCCCCGTCAGGCGGGGGTTCCGGTGGCTTCCATCGCTTGGCCTAGTGCTGATAGCAAAGTTCCACTCTGCGCCTCATGAATCCATTGGCCGTTGGTGTTTTCTAAAATTGGGTGTCGTCATCGGACACTTTCACAAGACAGGAGATCCCTGCCTCCTAGTCCCATAGTTAAGCTTTGTTGAGATCCAGAACCGTTTGAGATGTGAAGTCGCCAAAGTTAACTCAATGCATGATGGAATACTATTTAGCATTTCCAGCACTGGGCCCGTTTCAAAGGACCCTTTTATATTTTTCTCCTCTTTCCTCAAATTGCTATTCGATTCATCGTTCAAGGAGCAAGAGCTGTCGGACCGTTGAGGGGTACGTGTTGGCGATTCCGAGCATGCGCCATGTCAAACACCAATGCTCAGATATTGGTATCTCGAGTCAGGATTCACGACGGGGGATGTGTTGAGAATCATGAAACACGGAGAAAGGCCGATTACCATGCAGCTGGATCCTACAGCCTTTAAATACCCAACGGCTCCCAAATCCCCGGGAATGTCTTTCAGGACAGATTGGCGCGTTCCACTACCAGCGCTATCAGGACACCGACCAGCAGGCCCACCGTCTTCCAATCAGACGAAGCGCAGAGGGGGGCGATAATGCAGAGTAGCCCAGCATCGTATAGAGTGCGGTGAGGAATGGCGCCGAGATGCACTGAAGGCATCCGCAATCTACGGCTCCGGCACCTATCCCTCGGAGATTGTGGGGTAAGAGGGGCGAGTTGCGCCTTGGCTGCCTGATCGGGATTAGGCCGCAGCGGGAGTGTCGCTCGCCCAGTACATACAAGGACCGTCACCAGTCCGCGCCGCCTCAATCTGGCGTGGAACATCACAAATCGTCTCGCCATCGGCTGATCAGTTGCGGATGA
This sequence comes from Calonectria crousiana, assembly GCA_013406985.1. NCBI lineage: Eukaryota > Fungi > Ascomycota > Sordariomycetes > Hypocreales > Nectriaceae > Calonectria > Calonectria crousiana. The sequence goes on along the minus strand of VTGD01000021.1, from coordinate 262,306 downwards.
AGTCGTTACTCAGTAATCAAACATCTTTTTTCTGGCCCCCTTGTAGCGGAATTGGCCGACAGCCCGGACTCACGGCAGGAATGAACCCTCTTCTCTCAACTCTGTATCGCCTTACCCCATGTCTCCGTCAGCCGACGCTCAATCGGCCGCCGACAAAGCATGCCACAACTGTCGCCGCAGGCGTCTGCGCTGCGATCGCGCGGTCCCACAGTGTTCCAAGTGCCTCTCGCGGGGCATCGACTGTCTCGGCTACGGCCAGCTGTTTCTGTGGACCGGCGCCGTAGCCTCTCGCGGCAAGCTGGCCGGCCAGAAGTCGAGCGCCGCTCTTTACCCAGCACCGCCGGATCCGCCCCGGAGACGGCGCCGCGGTGCCTCGATTCATCTGTCCGAGACCGCCTCGACGCCCTCCGAGACCGACTCCGACCCCGGCGCCGTCGCCGAGGCCTTTGGTCCCGATCCGGATGATGCCTTTGTGACCAGTCACAACACGCACGTCGGCTGTGACACGGCGGTGCACCGGGAGCACGAGAGCGAAGCCCCCAGCACCGCCGTCACCACCCCGACCACTCCTTGGACACTCATCGACCCCTTGTTCCAAGACATGAAGTACACTCACAGACAGTATCTCGCTTACTGTATGTAGCCCGGCCCCATAATTGGATCACACTTCCGTTGTGCATGAACATGGCTGATGACATCACAGTCTCATCGCGGCTCTGTCGAGACTTTGTCGCCGATGATGTGCCCGAACGCAACCCCTTCCGAGGCCTCCTGCCTTTGACCCAATCATACCCCCTGCTTCGCCAGGTCATCATTGCCGCATCGGCCACTCACATGTACAACCGTTCCAGGCCCTGGCTGAGCCCTAACTCGCTAGATAGGGGAGACGGGCCAAGGCGCTTGCTTGTTGATGCCCTCCTTGCCAAGCAGCAGGTGCTTCAGTTGATGTCTGCAGCCCTGCAGAACATTGACTCTATCGACGGTGATGTGCTCCTGGCCTCTGTGCTGTTTCTCATCAACGTCGAGTTGATAGAGTCTGGCAAACACAACTGGAAGGCTCACCTGGATGGAGCGGGCAGAATCATGTCACTGCTCCCAGCTTCCAGCACGCGAGAGAGTTTGCGCAATTACCTCATGTCAGACTGCTTTGTGTAAGCATTCTCGTCCCCCTCCACACACACACGCACGCACACGCACACAATTTTCTAACCTGGCTGCAGGTATTATATTCTGGAATCAACGTTTCGACCCACAAGCACTGACTCGAAGTCTTTCTTCCACACGTTTCAAGGTTTAGAGGTTTTCGCCGGCGCTGTGAATAACTATTACTGCTGCCCTCCGGAGCTCATGGAAATGATGCTCTCGGCTGCCCAACTCTCCAGGCAAGTAACGGGTGAAGTCGTCTCGGATGAAATGCTCACTACCGCCGGTGCAACCCTCCTCACTCGTGCTCAGAATATTGACGTGATTGCTTGGGCGAGAGAAGTTGAGACATTGCCCTCAACATACAGCGATCCAGTTTTGAGCCGTTTCCGCGTGGCCTCGGCTCACAAACTAGGCCTATGTCTGTACATTATCCACGCAATCCCGTCTCTTAGCAACATATATGGTGAGGAGATGGCTGATATGCTTCTTCAAGAACTACAAGCGGCATTGATCGCCATTCCCGAAGACGATCCAAACTTCAAGGCCACGGCCTGGACTACGTTTGTGTTCGGGGCCAGTGTCAAGACGCCCGAACTTAAGGAGTGGGTCATTGATCGGATCAAGAGGCTAATCCTGGAATCTCCCTGGGGTTATTGGTACGCCGCAAGGGATGCCCTACAGAAGCTGTGGGCTGTCCAAGCCGAAGACAGCCAAAACAGGACCTGGGTGCAGCTTATTCGAGAGCTCGCCATGGACCTGCTGGTGGTCTAAACATTGTGAAGTCAGATTTGGATGCTAACGACGACGGCTTTGAGTGGTGAGCGCTGACCCTACGTAAACAACAACAAGCTGCCGAGGCGAAACCGGATGGAATGCGGGACTCAGCCAGAGCTCAAAATTTCTTTTTTTGTTGGAGAGTATACCTCTCTGCCGCGACGATTGCGCGTGGCATTAAAGCCTCTCTCAAGTTGGAGAGACATTCACCTTTGCTTTGATACCCTTTTGCGGAACAGAGACGATGAGATGAGTGGGATTTTTTGAAATGATAGCGGTGCCCGTATGAACTCCACCAGGGGTGGCATTGATTACGAACAAGCAAGTGTACTTAACTGAAAGCAGCGAACTTGAATTTATGTAGGTCGTGTACGAAGCAACGAGAGATTTATGAGCTATTTTGAGCAATTAGTCTATCTAAATTTAGCTATGCGGCCATGCCTAGCGCACAATTCTTTAAGCAGTTGGTTGAAAGGACCTTTTTTTTTTCAATTAAATCAATGGGGCTGAAATCCTTTGCTCCAGACCACCTTGAGCAAGATGTCTGTTGGTAATTGCTGCAGGGCAGCGGGGTGGGAGGGGGCGAAAAGGGCCGCATTGCACATCATGCAGCCTCGCTCCACTGATTTCCAGGCTGAAACGTGCTTCTTCGAAAATAGATTCTCTTGACCCATTTCCATGCTTCCGAAAGCACCATGAAGATGGCAACACCAACAAAGACGACGGCCCACTCCCAGCTGATTCCAGAATGCTTGAAGACGTCGCGGTTGAGGACAGGGGTGTAGATGGTTGCGAAGACGACGAAAAAACACCACCGTGACTGCATAAAAGAGAAATCGGTTGCCCCACAGGTGCATGGCCCACGCCCCGAACCCCTTCGGCATGTAGAAGAGGGATCGGCGCAAGTCAATCAGGCCCCACGCGAAGAGGAGGAAGATCCAGGTCATGGTGCAGTAGCAGGTGGCGCGGGCTCTGAAGACGGGCTCGCAGGCTTCGGAGTAGCGGATGTTGCAGTCGACGCCGAGGTCGCCGCCGCCGAAGCCGAAGATGACGAGGGCAAAGGAGCCGAGAACGCAGCCGGCCATGATGGTGCCGTACACGACCATGTCGATGAGGAACTCTGGCGTGAAGACTCCGTACCGAAGCTAGACAGAGGTTTAGAAAAAAGAACTGAGTCAATGGGGGAGTATGTGTGACGTTACGTTCTGAGGTGGTCGGTTCAGAATATCAGGAACTGCTTTCTCAAAGCTAAGTCCAGTCTCGCAGAATGCGCCGGTTCCAAGTAGCATCCAAATGATTTCGACAGGTGTGATTTGAAAGACTGAAACGCCAGAGCTATCTTTGAAAGCCAGGCCCGTGAGCAGCATGACAACGAAGCCAATGTTGGCAACCAGGACGTGCAAGATGAACTTTTGGATATTGTCAAATATTCGGCGTCCCTCTTCGATAGCATTCAAAATGGACGCGAAATTGTCGTCCATCAGGATAATGTCTGAGGATTCCTTTGCAACATCTGACCCTGTGCCCATTGCGATGCCTACATCAGCCCGTTTCAAACTTGGACTATCATTCACGCCATCTCCAGTCTGACAAGAAAAAAAATCGCAACTATATTCATACAAGAAATTTGATGGGGGAGGAGTGGTTGCAATTGCTACGTACCATGGCACAAAACTTGTTACGGCGGTGCAACGCATCTATCATTCGAACCTTGGTACTGGGAGCGCACCGAGCAACAACGAGCGGTAGCTCAGGCAACTCGTCGATTTGAGCGTCAGTCAGAGCATCAAACTTGCGAGCCGTCATCATGATAGTTTTTGCAACGTCGGCCGGAAGCATCCGCGCCTCCTCGGCAGACGGGAGGATGCCAACGTCGACTGCAATGGCGCGCGCCGTCTCCGTGGTCGCCCGTGAGCATGTGCACCATGATGCCGGCACCCTGGCACGCCCGAATGCTGGAGCGGGACTCGAGGCGCGGGGGATCGTAGATGCCAATGAGGCCTCGGAAGATGAGGTTTCGCTCAAAGACGTCCCGGCTGGGGACGACAAGGTCATCAGCGAAATCGGCCTCGGACACCGGGCGATCATTGACCTTGTGGGCTAGGACGAGAACACGAAGGCCTTGGCTGGCCAGCGCCTGCATGTTCTCGTGAATGTCTCGGCTGATTGACTCGGTCAGAGGTTCAACGCTGTCGTTGATGGCAATGGATCTGCAAGAAGCGAGTACTCGCTCAACGGCACTCTAGGGGGGGGGAGGGTTTGGTCAGCCACTGAACAAACACTGCAGTTTTTTTTCTTTTTTTTTCTTTGGCCAAAAAGTAGCCAGTGCCCATTATCACTCACCTTAGTAAATACATGGGTCTCGTGTGTGGTGACATTTTGGAATATCACCGACATCTTCTTGACGTCAGAGTCGAAGGGGAACTCGCCCAGGTGCTTCCACTGAGCACCTTTGATCTGCGACAGCTGAACCCTGTTCCAGCCGAACCGAGTCGCAAACACCTCAATTGCAATCTCAGTCGGTGCTCCCTTTGCGCGCCACTCGGATGGGCTCGCCGACCCGTCATTGTCGTCGTCGTCGTCGGCGACGGCGGCGGCGTTCCGTTCTACCACGGCCAGGTTCGCTAATGATGCAGTATTCAGGTACCACTGGAGCCCCGGCTTGGATCGCGCCTCTTCCATTGGGTCAATCAAACTTGCCTCGCACTGCTGCTGCTGCTCCTTTTCCTGGCCTGGGCTGGCGGCATCCCTGGGCTGCGAACCAATGAAGCGAACCTGGCCGGCAGTAGGGTCGTACAGGTCACTCGTAGACTCGACCGAGTACGTGCCACAGCCAGGGAGCCAGGCCTTCCGTGCCACCATGCGCCCCTGAGTTATGGTTCCCGTCTTATCGGAACAGATGTCTACACGGGGGAGGGGGCCGTGGTCAGTTCTCTCTGTGTCTCTCTGCAACAGTTTAACAAGACACACAGGGCAGGGGCACAAACTTACTCGTGACACCGCCCAGGGCTTCAAGGCTGGAGAGGTTTCGGACAACGACATGGCGCTCGACCGTCTTTTTCGTCCCGGCTGCCATGGTCAGGGTCAGGACAAGCAGCAGAGACACGGGAATAGTGCCAATGGCCGTCGTGATGGCGTATATGATGACGTCTTCCCGGGGGTCGAAGCCGTTCGCTCCCATGACGACCAGGGCACAGACAATGGCAAATAGGAACAGCGAGAGGAACAGCTGGGAGAGCTTCCGCTGCAGGGGCGTGCCGACCGTCAGACCAAGAAACTCACCGAGCCAGGCGCGGGTGGCCCTCGAAGCAGCAGCCAGGAGATGCGGCTTTGTGCGCGCCGCCTCGTGGTCCCCCCCGCGCCGCCTTGAGGTCGTCGCCGGTGGAGCCGAGGGCGGTCGCGATCAGGCCAACCTCTGTAAACATGCCCGTCGCAAAGACGACGCCCCGGCCCCGGCCCCTGGTGACGGTGCTCGAGCCGTAGACGACGTTGAGGCGATCTCCCGGCCCGGTGCCGGCGCCAAACATTGACCGCGGGGACTTGAGCACGGGCGCCGACTCTCCCCGTCAGCAGGGCCTCGTCGGCCTCGAGGTTGACGGCCTCGATGAGGCGCACGTCGGCCGGCACAGAGTCGCCGGCGCCGAGATGGACAATGTCGCCAGGCACAACGCCGGCTGTGTCGACGCTGACGGTCCAGCCGCCGCGAAGCACCCTGCAGGTCGGGGACCCCAACGTCCGCAGCGAATCGATTGTCTTTTCGGCCTGGAGGCTCTGCAAGAAGCCGATGAAGACGTTGAGCACGATGATGCCCGCCAAGATGCCGCCCTCGACCCAGGCCTTGATGCGGAAGCTAGCACCCAGCGCCAAGAGTAAGACCTAATTTTTTTTTGTAGACAGTGTCAGAAGTTCTCTGTTTCTGGTTTATTTTTGTTTCTTGATTACGTTATTTTCACAGCATGCTTACTAGCGTCATGGCGTTGAAGATTTGCTCCAAGAAAATCTTGAGCGGCTGCACCCCCTTCTTCTCGTCCAACTCATTGGGACCGAACTCGGCCAGGCGACGTGGCACATCCTCTGGATCAAGTCCTCTCTCGGCATTACTTTGCAGTTCTTCCAGGACTTGGTCGCTGGTCAAGCTGTGCGGCGGGCTGGAGAGTGGCTTGTTGGCCTGGCCAGAGACATACTGGCCCAACACTGGGGAAATCTTTGTAGGCTTTGCCACTGCTAGACTTGCGAAAATGGTCTGGGACTCTTCTTGAGAGAGATGGAGATACAGAAAAAAAGCAACATCAAATCATCTCCATTACTCGCCTTATATACACATTTCATACATGTTTCCTCGACTAATGGTTTGTTCATCTCGCAGAACCAGCTCGCCCTCAACTTGGCTAAGCGGGCGGGTAAATCACCATTATAGGAATAGATGCTAAGACCTGCAGGCGAGAAGCGTCAAGACTTTAATTCTGCGAGGGTGAGAAGGGCGCGTCAGGGCTTTTAAACGGCACTTGACATAGTCAAGCTGGGGTTGTCAAGACTTTAAAGTCGGAAACTAGGTGGGCGCTAGGCGAAATCTGGTAGCTCCAACCCCAGGCTCTGCATAGCCATTACCAACGAAATCGTGATTTGCTGCCCATGTTCCCCCCCCCTTGCTTTCCGCCCACCCCCACACAGCAAGATCGTATCTCGCATGCTTGTCTTTTTTTTTTCGATGGCGTTTTACCGCATTCTGATGAGAACAAGCCTGTTGAGTCTAAAACCTTCAAAATGTCAGGGAGGAAAGGGGGGGGCCCGTGATGGCTCCCGGGAAAAACGGATGAGACGTCGTCGAGGGCTCGTCCCCCCCCCCCTTGTCCCCCGTCATCGTTGACGCTGTCAACAGTAAACGGCCCTCGGTCCTTTTTGACAGGCCGCCGCACGCCTTGGCGCGTTCATGCAGGAAGGGAGAGAGAAACAGGGGGGGTTGTGCGCGCGCGCGCGCACGGGGATTTTATTCTGCATCAGGTCATCGGAAAATTTACACGGCTCCGTTGAGGCGCTGGCGGGCCGTCCGTCCGCCTGTCACGGCCCTCTGCGGCGGGTTTGTCAGAGGACATGGCCTGGGAGGGAGAGGGAGGGAGAGGGAACTGGTTCATGGTCATGTGAAACGAGCGGCAGACAGATGGTTCGCTGGGACAGCACGGTCCCGAGCTCCCGACCCGGCGGCCCCTTCGGCAGCTTCCGTAGTGTTTCTAGTTTCCAAAGACGTGTTCATTCTATCTATCTATCGTTTCTAGATAGCGAGGGTATACATGATGTGTGCGTGTGCGCGCCGAGCGCAATGCCTATGCTATGTGTGCGTGTGCAAATGCCGTAAAAAGTACAGACAAGAGAAAGAAAAGAAGAAGAGGAAAAAAAGAAATCAAAAAAAGGGGTAGTAAAGACATGAGAATCCTTCCCGTGGGCAAGGATCCGTCTGGGTATGCTTCCCTGCAATATCCATCTTCCCAGCCAGTGGTATTGTGTTGCTGCCCTCCCAAAAAAAAACGCCGTTGCCCTGAACCAAATGATGGTCCCCCAGGATATTAATCAATCATTACGACATAATCATATTTCTCTTACCGGCGCCGCCGTTTGCAAACGGAGGGCCCCTCAAACCGTAACAGCGACGCGAGTACCGTTCTTGGAGCACAGCGCCAAAGCGTAGAGCTCCATCCACTCCTCGGGGTCACGCGACTCCATCGTCTTGTAAGTCTGAAGCATTCTCGCCACAATGTACTGAGTCTCGAGAAGCGCATATTGTTCTGTCCCAGAATTAGCTTTTTTTTTTCTTTGCCACCACGTCGCATCTAAGGCGAGGGAGGGGGAGGAAAGGAAAGGGATTTCTAAAACTCACGTCCGACGCATGATCGTGCACCGCCATTGAAAGGCAGGTAGCCCCAGCCCGGTCGCAGGTTCTCCCAGCGCTCAGGGATGAAATCCTCTGCGTCAGGGCCGAAGACGGCCTCGTCGCGGTGCATGGCATACACATTGTAAAACAGGGCAGATCCTTTGCTCACGAAGAGCGGTGACTGTCCGTCGTGGCCGCCACCGCGGGGGAGGGTGGTGTCCCGCAGCGCTACGCGCGCGTTGGTGGGAATGACGGGGTGCAGCCTCAGCGCTATCAAGACCGTTAGCAAGGAACTGCGCTAGAAGCAATAACTGGAGTCGAGAGAGGGGGGGATACCCACATTCGTTGATGCACCACTTGAGGTACGTCATTTCCTTGAGCTGGCTGGCCGTTGGGGGTGCCTCGCCGGCCACTCTGAGCACGTCCTGTCGCACCTTGGCGTACAGGTGCGGCTGCTTGGCCAGCATGAAGAACAGGTTGCTCATCAGGCTGGATGTGGTGTCGCGGCTGGCCAGGAGGATGTGCAGGATCTGGTCGCTGACGCACTTGCGGTCGTTGTCGGCCATGTCCATCATGTCCGTCAGGAGGTTGCCGTTGCCGCCGTTGGAGTCCTCGAGCGACGCATCGATGAAGTCGTTGAGGTACTCGTACACGCGCTTCTTGGCGCGCTTGGCCTCAAAGTTGACTTTGAACGGGTGCAGCGGCCCCATCTGCATCTGCTGGATAATCTCCTCGGAGCAGATCATGTAGTCGTCGACAAACTGCTGCTCGCGGGCGTGGTCCCCCTCGGTGTCGAGCATGTGAGTCGAGTGTCCCATCAGGGTTTCGGTTGCAACGTCCATTGCGAGAGCCAGGAAGAGAGGCTGGAGATCGGCCTCGCCACCGCCCTCGGTGGGGACGTGCTTGGTGAAGGCCTGGAAGTGCGACTCGAGCGTGTCGAGGAAGGGCGAGGAGTCATCCTTCTTGAGGTTCTTGCGGAGGATGCCGCGGGCTGCCTTCCACGAGTGTCCGGACAGCACGAAGATGCCCTTGCCAAACAGGTGGCTGATGACGGAGGTGCGGAACTCGGGCAGGTCAAAGTCTTCCCAGCCGGTGGCGAGAATCTGCTTGATGTTCTGGGGGTCGCAGGTGTAGACGGCCTCCCACATCAAGCGCTTCTCGGTGTAGGTGGTTCCCATCTTCTGGAACTCCTTCCAGGTGTAGTCGAGGTATCTCTCGGGAGTCTTTCCGAACAGGACCTTCCACAGGAAGTCGAGGCCGATGATGGGGTCCTTGACGGCAACTTTGCTTGCGGGCTCCTCACAGCCGCGGGCTTGGTAGATTCTCCATCGTCTGATGTAGGAGTCGATGAGGCGGAAGGGGAATGGTAGCAGGATGATGAAAACAGCCAGGAGAAGGTGTTCTCGGAAAAAGGTGGATAGAAGTACACTGAGCATCTTGACAGTTAGGTTTACACAGCCATGGAAGTATAAGAGTTGACAAGTGGAATAGGTAGATGGAGAGAGAGAGAGATGGAGAAAGATGACGGGATGAAAACGAAGGCGGGATCAGCCCAAATAAAGTAATGGAACAGAATTATCCCCGAAGACCTGAATCATTGTGTCCCATACTCGGATCAACCCACTGACACCCACATACAATCCACATCCCGACCCAACACTCCGGGGCCAAGACGCAGGATGCTGGTGACATATGCCCACGTGCAGCCCTCTGGCCTGACCGTATATTGACCGCTCGGGCTGCATGGCCCTGGAAGCTTTGCTGTCAGAACGGGGGGTTCATCCAATGGCCCTCTGAGACCGAGTTCCATCATATTTAGAAGCGACCTAGATGACGGGTGTTAATTTGGACCGGGCAGGATCCCCTGCGCTCTGGCCCCCACCAGCGCCCACGATGGTCCAAGTTGTGTGCTGTCATCTGGGCACCAGGCAATATCACCTGCCGTGGAACAAAAAGAAAAAAAGATTGGGTACCAGGGGGGGGTGGAGAGGGCAAAGCTCGGGGCGCCTAAACATGCAATAAGTCTTCGATCCTATAATGTAACCTGCGGTATAACCCCAGCGATACCGGGACCCTGACGTGAGAAGAGAGGTTTAGATTGAAGATCCTATGACGGTGCTCGCGGCCCGCGGCGAATCATGCTTCACGGGAGCGGCCCTGTGATGTTCGCTTGGCAGAGGCTTCATCCCTGGGGGCCATTTGCATTTTCCCATAAGGTAACCACAACGACCAGAATAACTCATCATCGTGACCCGCAACCTGACGCCCCCCCAGCACCACCAACACTCCCAGCCCCCGCCACTTCGGTTGGTCAATGTATCACATAGCCTGCTGGATGACGAAAGGTCCTTATCCAGCTGTGCTCGGAATATAGAATCACCAACAGCCCCCAGTGGGGGGGCGGCGGAACAAGAGGGGGTGGAGGGAAGGGGGGGCTATGGAAGAGAGAGACAAAGAGATGACAGCTGGCTGCGGGTCTGGGACAGCACATGAACAGACGCAATTAGATACGGCACGGTGCGATCTGAAACAAAGTCCCAATTTCATCATGCTTGTAACAGGTTACAGGAACTTGCAGCAGCCAAGTGTTGTACACTCACTATGGGGAGGAGGGAGGGAGGGATGGCCCTCAGGCTCAGGCAGCGGTTCGCCATCCGAGCATCTCTTATGCCTGGGATATATGCAGCCGAAAGTCTGCCGCAAGGGGAAAGTCCACTCCGGGCTTCTAGGATAGGGCTTAGAAGAGCACTCAAAAGAAAGAGAGCGGGCAGCAGAAGAAACGGGCTGGGCATCCCTGGCAAGGCAATGGGGAGTTTAGCCGAGGACCCTGTCTGCCTGTCTCTCCGCAGCGCGGCCCCCCCGTCTCTTGACACGCCCCCAGACGGGTTTCGGGCCTGAAGAAAACGGACGACTGTTGGGCCGAGGCAGTGCGGGTTGAAGAAAGAGTGTGCTCTGATGAAAAATAGGCCCCCTTGGGTTGGGGGACGCGGTGGTGTCTTACGACTATCCTGGGAACCGTCTATCCAGCCTATCCTTGGTTCCATGGACTGACCTGGCGGACATTGACTGGTTATCAAAGCTCCAGCCGTCTTCTGTGGGTCGCTTGTCATGCATTGAGCAGATATGATGCGGGTGCGGTCATGGTCCGCGCCCAATGGCCACAGTAAAGCCGTGCTTCTTCTTTTTTTTTTTTTTTTTTTTTTTTAATTTTTTTAAATTGTTGCTTGCTACTGCGTCCCCCAAGCCAAGGCGGGGACCTGCAGCAGATACATGCCTGGTTTGGGCCTCGACTGTTTACTTGAGTGTGTTTCAGCCGCTTCTTTGACGTTGCTTCTGTCGCGGTTCCTGGTCTGAGCTATTGGGGGCTAAATACATAGTGTGCGGCGCCGACTTTAGCTTTCTTTTTATTTTTACCTCTTGTTTTAGCCCACAATACTACGTTGCCTGGTTGCTTTTTCCTATTCCCCGAGCTGCGGCTCAGATCTGGATGGAGACCTGAAGGGTTGCATTGAGGTGATAAGCGAAGCGAAGCGCCCATGCCGTGGGCAAATCACAAAAGGAAATTTTTTTCTCTCCCTGTTGAGATTGGCGCCGGGATGCAAGGCGCCTGGGGGGTGCGTGTGTGATTCGGTCAAGGACAAGGCGGTCGGGCGACAAGGACAAAAGAGGCGAAAAATTGGCATTAATTGAGACGATCACAAAGGTAATGGCACGACAACAAGTAAATAAAAGAGGCGAAAAAACAAATTGACAGGAAGGGCAAGTGCTCGGAATTGGCGGGAAGACGAAAAAAAAAAAAAACATCATATTGGCTGCCCACCCACCCTGGAGGAGTTCGGTGCACACACACGCGCGCGCGTGCACCTCACAGTCACATATCTTTGACATGTCGGTGTGGGCAGAGTACGGGGCTCGGAGTATATACAGCAGATAAATGGACAAAGGGATATTTCAACGTCAGGCGCGGTGGAGGATTGACAAGGTTGGTCCGAGGGTAATATCCGGCAAGGGAGAGTTGAAGAGCTGGGGAAGAAGCAAACAGATTGCAGCCGTGTATGGATGATGCCCGCATGTTTTGGCGGTGGCATGGCACCGACTTTTTTTTTTCCCCTTCTGCAACAGCTACAGAGACATCGGACTATGACATAACGGCGGCGGGGGGAAGGGGGGACGTGGTCACGGGCGTAAAAATAGACAGGCCAACCCCTCCGACGTCGCCGTCGTCGCGGGCGGCCCCTCCTGCCCTCACCGTCCACGTCCATCGGCCATGGAACATCCACAGGCTGTCGCAGATGGAGTGTCTCAGCTGGCCCAAGGGCCCGTTCACTGCGCGCCGGCGAGGGCGGCAACGCGGCCGCTAAGGCCCCACATTGCACCTAAGATCCTGCAGATGGGCTGTCGGGTTGATTGAGACGCAGAGCCGTGGGCTGAGGAAGCGTTGGCCCTGCAGCGCTGTGCAGCGCGCTGCAGCACCGGTCAGCGTGCCCCCCCCCCTGAGGCGGCGCCGGTTGGGTTTGGCCGTGTTCCGTACAGAATGTGTGCATGCCTCGCATGCAGCGTCCGGTTTGACCATATTAGCATCATGTACGTGTGTATGTATGTACATGCGCGCTGTGGACCGTACAGCCTCCTGTGCGTGTTGCCCGTGTTGGGTGCGAGGCACGCACACACTTGCATTACATTGGGGGGACTCGCACAATACGGGAATGGCTGCATGCGCGCACTACCGCCACCACCACCACCAACCGCGCACATCGCATCGCATCGCATCGCATCGCACCACACCACCACCACGCCCCCCTTACATGACGAATGCTGCTTCTTCCCTCCTTCTACTTTCCGCCTAGTAAAACCTCAATTCAGCAGCATCGCCGCCGCCTCACTCTTCAGCCAATGCTGTAGAACAGACGAAAATAAACTGGACCCTCGTCTCTCCCGCTGGTCCGCCGGGGCGAGTGGCTGATTTCAACCCTCGCTGTTGGTCCGGACCTGGCCGTGTATGTGCGACAGCCCCGACGACGACGACAATGACACCGAGAATGGGGCCTTTTTTTTATTTTATTTTATTTTAAAATTTTTTTTTTGGGTGCTTTGGGGGCCGTCTTTCGCCCTGCCCAGCCCAGTTCCTCTCTCAGTCCCAAGCTCCCGGGATCTCAGATGTGACAATCTGGGCTCGGGTTGCATTAACATGGCAGGGATGCACTGTCAACATGCCTGTAGCCCTGCATGGTCCATCGTGGTAGGGATTCCCCAGCCTAGCGCATCGTATTTTAGCCTTGTCCATGTGTCTTCCCCACGATGTTTGTTCCAGACGGCCGCATGACGAAACACCTCTCCTACCGCCCGTAATTCTTTTCCTTCATTGCCTCGCTCTCGGCTTGTGATTTCTGATTTACATTTTCCCATAGCACCGCACCCTCTTCTTACTAAACTGCCTTTTTATTCCGTTGTTAGGCCATTTATATTATTTTTCCTGCATTGCACCCTCCATCCCTCCATGCCATAGTCATCCATACACACATCCCACCTATTCTATTTTTTTTTTTGGGTTATTCCCACCATGGAGCCCGGCACAGAGGGCCCAGTGCCGGTGCCGACGCCGGCAGTTGACCAGCCTTGCTCACAACCACATGAACCAACAGCAGCGCCGTTGATGACGGAATGCAACCACGGCCCCGCAGAGCCTCAGCAGCATGAACTGACATGCTCAGAGCCTCATTCTGGGCAAACCGCCGCAGAGGTCTTTGGAGAGGCCATACCCGACCTGCACCTTAAATTATGGGACATTTTTGACAACGCTGCAAGCTTGTACCCGGGGCACGACGCCCTAGTGTCCCTCTGGCAGCCCCAAGCTCCCGCAACCAGCCCTACCCACAGCAGCTACCTGAGATGGTCGTATGCTGAGCTGAAGGAAAAGGCAGAGACGCTCGCCGAGCACCTGCGCGCCCTGGGATGCCGCCAGGGCATGCGCCTCGCCGTCGTCTTCAACAACTCGGCTGAGTGGGCTCTCTTCTTCTGGGTCGCTGCCAAGCTGCAGATGGCTTTCGTGCCCATCGACCCGACAGTTCCTAGAGATGCGAGAGCCACCATCGCCTCTCTCCGCCCTCATGTCGTCGTCACTCAGGATGCCGATGCCGCTGCAGCCCTCGACCTCGCACACACGCCGCAGCCCAGCCCCAGCCTGCGCATACACTGCTCGGACAGCGACGCCGAGGGCTGGACTCGGCTGTGCCACGTCGAGCAGCAATCTGCCGGCGCCGACGACGTCATGGTTGATGGCGAAGCCGTCGACACCGAAGACGACATTGCCCTGATTGTCTTCACCAGCGGCACCACGGGGGAGCCAAAGGGCTGCGTGCACACGCACGAGAACATCGTCTCCGAGTGCTGCGACTTCGATCCCGAGGTCGACCCCAACTACTACCTCCGCTTCCTCATCCACACGCCCTCGTCGCACATCTTCGCCATCAACAACGCCCTACGCGCCTGGCGATGGGGCGGCACCGCCGTCTTCGCCTCCAAGACGTTCAACGTCGACGCCACGCTGCAGGCCCTCGTCCAGGAGCAGTGCTCCGTCATGTCGGCCACGCCCACGCTGGTCAAGGCCCTCATGGCGCACCCGTCCTTCCCCAGCCCCGACGAGCTGGACCTGCGCATCGTCACCATCGGCGGCACCTCCATCGGCCGCGAGGACATTGAGCTGTGCCGCCGGGGCCTCGGCGCCAGAATCGCCATCCAGGTCTACGGCATGAGCGAGGGCGCTCCCCTCATCACCTTTGCCCGCACCGACCCGGACCTCGTCGACGGCTACCACCCGGGCGTCGGCAAGGTCCTGGCCGGCGCGGCTGCGCGCATCTGCCGCCCGGGAAGCCGCGAGCCTGTGCGCCGCGGCGAGATCGGGGAGCTACACATGGGTGGAACCTCCATCATTGCCAGGTACTACAACAGGGAGAGGGACGAGTCCATGTACAGCGACGAACATGGTTCGTGGCTAGTGACTGGGGATCAGGCCCGCATGGATGAGCAGGGTGTCATCTATATCCTCGGACGATACAAGGATCTCATTATTCGAGGTGGAGAGAACATTTACCCAATCAAGATTGAGTCTGCTCTCCAGCAAATTCCTGGGGTACAGGTGAGTTTACATGAAAACGATCAGTGTACTTGAAACCGAGTCCAGTTGTTAATCAAAGTTTGCAGGCTCAAGTCGTGGGCGTGCCGGACGAACTCGCCGGCCAGGTCCCTGTAGCAGTCGCCATTCTTCCAGAAGACACTACCAAGGCCCAGCTTATTGAAAAGTCAAGGAGCATTGACCCCCGATATGCTCTTGATTCTGTATACACCCTCGAGGAGCTCGGCTACGAAAAGTTCCCAGTAACATCCCTGGGCAAGGTCAAGAAGGCCCTGCTGCGCCAGAAACTGGAGCAGATGCGCCAGCCAAGGGAGCCTGAGCCCGAGCCCGCAGCCCAGCCGGCACAACCCAGCCAGCGGTACATCGAGAAGCTGACAAGCATCTGGGAGCAGCTGTGCGGCACCCGTCCCGACAAGGGGGACAACGTCATGTTCCTCGCCGACAGCATCACGCTCCTCCGGTACTGCGACAGCGTCCTGCGCACATGCGGTCAGCGACTCTATCTGCAGGACTTTGCCGAAAACGAGACTGTGGAGAAGCAGGCCCACCTCCTCATGGCGCGTGAGATCCAAGAGGCAAGGATGGCGCTTGAGCAGGGCGCTGCAGCCGCGGCGCCTGCAGGCGTCGCAGGTCTGACAATGGCTGCGTCGATCCCGCACATCCAGGCCCCGCTAGCCGTGAAGAGGCACCAGCAGCAACTGCCGGTGGCTGTGGACGAGAAAGGCATCTGGAAATGTGCGCAGGACTCGGTCACAGGTGCGGGACTCGCAGGTGGCGATATTGAGGATGTCATGGTGGTGCGGGACTCGCTGCACCGCACCGCCATTGGACCGCGGCCGCAGTCCTATCACAACCGGGTCGTTTTTCGAGTGCGAGACGTGCCCTATGAGAAGATTCGGCTGGGCCTGGAGAAGGCACTTTCGTCTCGCCCCATGCTGCGGGCCATCGCCTTCGAAGCCGCCAACAAGGTGCCCTACCACGCCGTGCTGTCGCCCAGCCCGGCCCTCTTCGGGAAGCTCATCAGAGATGTCGGTGTAGAGACGGAGGCTGATGCGCTCCAGCTCGCCAAGGAGGACTCGTGCGAGAGCCACTCGACGGCCTTCATGTCGCAGTCGGACATTGTTCGAGTCGGAGCTGGCGACCAATACATGCTCATCTTCACCCTCAACCACTCCGTGTTTGACGCCCTCTCCATCACGCAGTGGCACCACGAGCTGGACCGCTGGATCCAGGACGCCAACGTGCAGATTCCCGCCCTCACACCCTACCGCCTCTTCTCGGACCTCTTCAGCCAGTACGGGGACAGCGAGCCGGCGCAGAAGAGCGTGGCGTTCCACGTCAAGCGGCTGCGAGGCATCTCCCGCTTCGGCCGTGCGCTGTGGCCGCCGCAGCGGGCTCCCGGCATGATGATATCCCGCGACGGGGGTTCGGCCCACGCAGACGAGCGCCGAGCCGTCCGCGACCGGGTCTGGGACGGCCAGTGGGAGGCGCGTGCGGCGGAATTCCAGTACCCGCGGTCAGGAAGGATCGTGGCCCTGCCCGGGCTGGCGGCCCTGCGAGACCAGCACGGCGTGCTGCCGGCCCTCTTCGCCAAGAGCGCCATCGTCCTGTTCAACGTGCTGCAGACGGGCTCCTCGCACGCCCTCTTCAACTCGTGGGAGAGCGGTCGCTCCTGGCCCTTTGTCCCCGAGTGGATGGAGAGGCTGCTGCCGCCGGCCATGAGCATTGACGGTCCGACCGTCCAGTGGCTGCTCAACATGTGCGAGGTTGTGGCTGACGAGACCGTGGCCGACTTCATGCGCCGCATGGCCCTCGAGCAGGACCAGATGAAGCGGTTCGAGCACGTCCCCTGGAACCGCGTGAAGCAGGGCCTCCACGACGAGGCCGACATGGCCGAGGCCGCCTCGTTCCGCCAGTCGTTTGTGTGGGACGTGAGCATGGCCATGAGCATGGCCCGTGGCGACCAGACAAACTTCAAGACGCTCGAGCCCGTGACTCGATATGACTGGCCTGACTGGTAAGATATATATTAATTGACCCCCCCCCCCCTTCCCCTCTCCCCCTCCTCCTCCGCACTCTGTCATGTGCGGGGTGGGATGATAAATAAGAAACTTGTGGCTAACCTTGTTTTGCTTTGACAGCGGCTTGTTCTGGAACGCCTTCATGATTGACGCCGTCAACCTCTACTTTATCGCGTCATGGGACACGGCGCAGATGAACGACGTCGAGGTCGACACCCACTGCGACAGTCTCGCCGACGTCATGAGGAAGCTGGCGGACGAGAGGAACTGGGACAAGAAGGTTGGTGACGTTTTCGCGCGGTAAGCGCAGCAAACAGTGGTGTGTTTGAGCACATACTATATACGGGACTGGGTTGGGGTTGGGTTGGGGTTGTTTTGGAGTAATTGGCGTTTTTTTGGGAGTGAGTTGAGCATGGGCATTGACTTTTTTTCCTTTTTCCCCGCAAAGGGGACTTTGACAAGACAAGGGACATGGATTTATCAAGAATGACTATTGTTGCTTCACCTGGGGCGGAGATAAAAGGAAGGCTTCTATAGTATGTTGGTTTTATAGGGCACGTGGAACAAGACATGACGAAATGAACATGTATTCAAAACAACGAGAGAGAGAAATCACACAATTATCATTCACGTTGGTCCTCTTTGAGGAAATTGGTGGCTGTATATTGATCTCGGCACAAGCGCTTAATGACTTTTTTATTTTATTTTTCGTTCTACATACACTCCCAGGTTGCTGGACGGAATGTGGGGTAAAGGACAAGGGCACGTCAATGGCATTTCGTGGGGTAGGCGGCATCTCAATCTATGCTTGTTGATTGATCACCAGCTACTTATCAAGAGGGTGGCGATGACGATAAAGTGCCAATGTGATCAAATTCAATGGACCGACAAGTGACGTCACTCATCTCCATTCTTTCATTCCTTCTTGCCTTCTCTCTTTGATCGTTTGCTTTAGTTAATGCTGCTCCTTATGCGCAATCGAAAGATCCCCTTGCTACGCATTATACACAAAAGTGAAATCGAAATCTTTCGCCACAACCGCCCCCATTCAGGGATTAAACACGAACCAAGTCACGAGGCAAATTGTAAAAGCCATCACATTCGAGATTGATAAGAAAGGTAAGATTCATTTGGGGAATGTGATCCCCTTCTGTTCAATTAGGTACATGTCTAACTAATGGTGTATACATGGCAATCGTGTGCCTTCTATCGGGATTATTATTCCCAACGTAAAAACATCTAAAAAACAACTGACATCAATCTCGACTCTTTTTTTTCCGAGATGCTGGGAAATGATTGGCTCCTTTTCTTTCTAAAGGCGGATTTTGCTTTTGGTTTGTTAACTTTATTGAGGGGGGTGTAAAATCTAGGCCTTTTTCTCCTTCTTCTCCTTGGGCTTCTTGGGCACACGAGCCAAGTAGTACACACCCAGGGCAGCAGCAATGTTGAAGAAGACGTAGACCCAGAGAAGGCCAAAGTTGCGCCATCTCTGGTTGTAGTAAGAACCGACGGTGGCGAGGTACACATTGGTGTCGCTCATGGTGCAAAACTCGCAGTCCTTGGTGGCGTTGTTGTCAACTAGGTAACCACCAACACTGTTGATGTAGTCGCCCATGTAGTCTATGCAAGTCTGGCCCGAAGGGGGGTTGAACGTGAGGAATTCGTTGGCCGCACACACGACGTTGGTGTTGGCCACTGCCGCTGCCATCATGCCGCTGACCAAATATGTGAACGGAGAGACCCGGTACATGAAGATCCAGAAGCGAGGGAGCGAGTCGGAAGTCGCAAGAACACCGCAGAAGATCAAGCAAAGCATGAACATCAAGTTGGCAACGTTGGCACCGGCTTCGGCTGTCTCGAATCCGGCGATGATGAACGTCGAAAAGGTTCCGGTGAAAATCAGGAACATGAACAGGAAGAGGAACATGAGAGCACCGCGCTCCGTCAGCTGGTCGGCAGCTGAGGCGTTGCGGTAAAGACCAACGGGGTAGTACCAGCAGAAGAACATGATGACAGCCATCAAGGCGTTCCAGGGAAGCTCAACAATGATCTGAGATAGCATGAACACCTTCCACGAGTAGACCTTGGAGGGCCTCTCACGGACCTCGTACAGGGAACGCTGGATGACGAACTGAGGCATGGACTGCTGGACAAGCTGGCCGAAAATGGTCAACAGGTTGAAGATGGCAAACATCTGGTTCTGGAGACCCTGGATACTGTTGGGGGCATTGAAGAAGACGAAACCAATGAACAGAGCAACGAGCGTGCAAAGGGCAGCCTTGGAGTAAATGTAAACAGGGGTACGCCAGTACTGCTGGAACACACGGAAGAGAACCTCGCGCATCTGCTGCATGAAGGGGGCGGCGAACTCGCGGTAGCTACCAGGGTCGGATTCAATCAAATTGGCCTCACCCTGCTTGTCACGCTTGATGCTCTCCAACTCCTCCTGAACAGCCTGGTACTCAGGGCTCTCTCGCCAGGCCTGGAACCAATCGACATCAGAGTGAGATCCAGGGGCGGCACCAATAACCTCGAGCATCCATTCAGCCGGATTGGCCTCGGTAGGGCAAGTGTGATTGCTGTTTCGCTCAAAATAGCTAGTCATGGTCTTGGAGTTTTCACCGATATCACCAAAGTAGACAGTCTTGCCGCCCTTGGCAAGAAACAGAAGTCGGTCAAATCGCTGGAAGAGCATAGCAGAGGGCTGGTGAATGGTGCAGAGAACGGCCTGGCCAGCCTTGGTCAGCTTCTCAAGAAGATCGAGGATGGCCCAGGAGGTTTGAGAGTCGAGACCAGAGGTAGGTTCGTCAACGAAGAGCAGCAGGGGAGGCTTGGCAGCAAGCTCGACACCAATGGTAAGACGCTTGCGCTGTTCAACGTTGAGACCGTCACCGGGGACACCAACAATGGCATCAGCGTACTCCTCCATATCAAGCAGCTTGATAACCTGCTCAACGTACTCGAGCTTCTCGGCGCGGGGAACATGGGCGGGCTGGCGAAGGAGGGCACTGAAGTTTAGAGCCTCACGGACAGTGGAAGTCTGAAGATGGAGATCCTGCTGCTGAACGTAACCGGTCTTGCGCTGGAAGGACATGTCACGGGGGCGTCCGTCAACCAACATCTCGCCAGTAATGACACCCATAGAAGTACGGTCCGCAAGACAGTCCAGAAGGGTGGTCTTTCCGGCACCAGAGACACCCATCAGGGCAGTAAGAGTACCGGGCTTGACCCAACCATCAACGTGGTCCAGAATGCGACGGGTTTCGTTCTTGATCTGGACCTCGTAGCAGACATCGTGCCACTGGAAAACGGAAGTCTGTTCCTGCAGAATGTTGCCGGCGTCCTTGTTGTTGCGGCTGCGAGTGCGCTCGGCAGTGACAACGGGGCCGATGTGGGCCATGGCGGCCTCGGGATCGCTGTGCTTCTTCTCGGCGTTGGCAACAACGGCGGGCTTGTGACCACGGCGGTAGACCAGAACTTCACCCTTGGACTTCTTCTCGGAAACCAGCTCAGCACAAGTCATGTACGTAAGAAGGAAGAGACAGATCCAAGCAATGAGGATGCCAAAGTTGCGCCATCGGTTCTCCCACTTGTAGTTGAAAGCTGACTTCAGGTAGTCATCGCCGCGAACAAAAGACTGTCCCTGGACAGCACCGACGGCACTGCAAACACGGTTTGAGTCGGAAATGTTCTCGTATCCGGCAACAGCATTGCTGGGGACAAAGTTATCGCAGGTGAAGTCGCGGCCGTGGAACTCGTTGACCATCAAAGCCTCGAAGACGTAAGAGAGAGGGTCAATCCAGTAGAGCCACTTGCACCAGCCAAGCATGTAGCGCTTAGGGATAACAAAACCGGTGAAGATAACCAGGTCGAGGATGAGAATAGCAGCGGGTACAAGGGCCTGGAACAGGGTGCGAGAGGCGGAGGCGATGGTACGGAAAATCATCGACATGACCAGTACAGTGAAGAATGAGTAGAGCAGGAAGAAGAAGAAGGGACCAGGCTCTCTCCGCAGGTTCGTCATGAAGTACAGGGAAATGTTGAAGACAATAGTGTTCGCAATCTTGTACGGCATATCGCAAAGCATTGAAGAAATGGCTTCAGCAGACGGGTGATACAGGGCATATCGGCTGTGTTTTTCGACAATGGGACGTTGAGCATACAGGGTCAAAATCTGGCAATTGTTAGCACATGGTGAAAGTGGAAAACGCAGAAGCGACTCACCTCGAGAGCACTAGCGAAGGCATTCATCAGACAGGCAAAGAACAGGAGGGCACCACGTTGGAAGAAGCTGGCAGAAGTGTCTCCCAAGTTGTAGAAGACACTACCAATGATGAGGGACATGCAGAAGTTTCCGATCAATGCACCTAGGGTCAAACCAGGGTCTCCAACCAGACGCTTCCAGCCACGCCAGAGGCAGAGCTGGATCTGCTGGTTGTAGGACAGAGTGAAGGGGGACTTGGCACGCTGGCCCTTGGCCTGCTGTGCCTTCTTGGAAGCACGGAAAGCCTCAGCATCAGGACCGTTGATGGGGTGAGCCTGCTTGTACTGCTCAATCTCAGCCTGCAGGGCTTTGTACTCGGCGCTGTTCTTCCAGCAAGCGGCGAACTCGTCTGGGGTTCGAGGCACCTTGCCCTCAAAACCCTTTCGCACAACACGCTCCAGGGGAGCTGTCATGGAAGTGAGGAAATCAGGGGTAGTCTGGCGGGCAGGGCATTCGAAACCCAGGTTGACAAAGTAGCGCTTGGCGTCATCGGCGCGGCCAAAGTAGATCTGGCGACCCTCGTAGATGACAGTGGCCTTGTCGAATAAATCATAGGCACTCTGGGGAGCCTGGTAGATGGAGACGACAGCAGTGTTGTTGAAGAGCTCGGTCTGGAGTCGGAGGGTCTTGCAGAACTCAATAGCATTGGCAGAGTCGAGACCTCGGGTCGAATTATCCCAGCACTGGAGGGGAGCACCAGACAGGGCAGCTTCAGAAATGGTGACACGCTTGCGCTCACCACCCGAGACACCTCGGATATACTCGTTACCCACACGGGTGTTCATGGTGTGAGAAATACCAAACATGGCCATAACAACATCCCTCAGGTGATCAGCAAACTGGTTTCGGGTAAGGCCGTGGGGAAGCTCGCGCGGCTGGCGAGCGCGGGCGGCGAAGGTGAGGGTATCCCCAACGGACAATTGCGGGAAGTGGACATCAACCTCGGCGGTGTAAATAGCCTCACCACGGTGGTAGGTGTGCATCTCCTTGGCGGTCATACCTGTAACTCACGCGTTAGCCACATGTTGGGGAGTCGCACGTGAAACTGTGTCGCAGTGCGGTGCTGGCGCAGTCTCATCGTGCCGTGTTCCACGATGCACGGAATAGAAAGTCCGAACTCCACCCGCGTCGCTGGGATCTTCTGTCGCAATCTTGGAATTGAACTTACCCTGGTAATTAAAGTATGATCCATCGTCGACGTAGATACCATTAGTCTCACCAGCAATGGTCTTGAGCATGGTGGAGCAACCAGAACCGGGAGGTCCCAGGACAACCAACATCTCACCGTTGTGAACAACACCATCGAACTGGCGCAAAATGTCGATGCGCTGGCCCTTGTCGCCTGTAGCGCGGTTGAACAGAGAGCCGAGGGACAACCAGACGTTGGCCACATCCTTTTGGTAGTCGCTGGACTCGCCGAAACCGAAAACGTTGAGGTGCTGAAAAGCGACACCGGCTGATCTGAAGGAGCTACCTTGCTCCCGGCCCATGGCCACAATGGCCTTGGCCCACTCGCGAGCGCTGAAGTTGGGAGAGCTGGGGTTGAGGGGCGAGTTTGCGTCAGCCTCAAAAGGGCTGGTGCCGTCGTGGGCGGCAGAAGCTCGCGAGACGGTACGTGCTAGCGCCTGCACCAGCGAGGTGCGACGCTCCATCTCGGAGTCGTCATCCTCGCCCAGAGTCTCGGCGGGCGATGACGAAGGCTTCTCGTTGATCGGTTCGTCGGCGCCGACATCTGTCACTGAAGATTGCTTGATCGTCTTCTCATCATCGTTTGTGGAGGTCGGGGGGACAACAGGGTTGATTTCCTGGTCGTTGGTCCCCGGAGTCGCAGACATGGCGGGCGTGGGTGCGCCAGACGGCGGCTTGGGTGTCTGCTGGGGGAATCGCAATTGAGGCGACGCAGCAGAAATTGGGGAGGGCCGCTATATGTAGATCGATTGCCCGTGACGGCGAGCAAGACAATGTGGTGTTGTTCGTGATTCCAACAGGAGAACTGGTACTGTCCACACTGGCCAACCAGGGGAACAAATGTCAGACAAGAGAGGGCGTTGAAGGAGTATTATTAGGAGGTATATGGGGGAGGGGCGGAAGGATCGACGTGAAGAGGGATATCAAGAAGGAATGATCCAAAAAAGATTCACTTGCAAGTCGACGGGGGCCGGCGCGAGTAAAATATTAACGACTCCTCAGCTCCTGGGTCGCCAATGGAGATAAACTTGAGCTGGCTCGCACGCACTAATACCGGAAGCAAGGTTCTCTAAACAGACGCTGTGGGGCGGGCGTGGGATCTGGCAAAATTAGCTTCCCGGCGACTGTGCTGCCGCGTGCTGTGACTGCGCAGTACCAGGTGCGCAGGTGCGCTGACGCTCAACTATCATGTATCCTTCCGTTGTTGTTATTTCCTTCCCTTGCGAATGGGGGGGTGTGCACACACACCCCAATGCCTGTCACTTGGCGCCCCACCGAGGCAGCCTCTGGGCCACTGAGCTTGCGCAGCGCCCTGCGATTTGCAGCCCTAGAGGCCTCTAGCGGGATGACTGCCTGCTGTCGGATAGTTTACGCCAAAGATATCCGACACCCTACGGAGCACGGCACTACTTGGGTGGTGTGAATACGATACCGACACCAGCACGCAGCAGCGCTCGAGAACCTCTTCAGTTGAAAAGCATATTTGGACCATGGCATTTGCACCCCAGTCTGGGGCCTCGTTCGCGATCAACCACACCTCATTCCATGTGATATTTCTCTATCGCTTTCCTCGTGTCGCTCTCTTCAATTTCCGCCAGGCGTCTGCTCTGTACGCTCCTGTCTGCGTCTTCTCTCCGCAACAGGTCCGCCGACTAACTCCGCCATCCTGGGTCATGACCGCATCCATGGCGGATCTTGACCCAACATCAAGGTTGTGCGCAGTTCCAAGACGGGTTGACGGGCACGTCGCAGTTTATCAAGACCCCGACCCGATAGCCCTCTGGGGGTTTGCTGATGGAGGATGACGACGAGGCCACGGGGTTATGCCGGGAGGGCCAGCAAACGTGCTAAGCGACAACCTGTTGGATTCGACCCACCCCCTAACTCCGCCGAGTTGGCGGAATGCGTCAGTCTCACTCACCCCAAAGGGTGTGCGGACCTGGCTTCGTCCGTTCTCTGCCAAACCCAACAACCGGTGTTCACACTTGGCTACCTTCAAGTCTGAACCATTTTGACTCAGGTCAATGAGCCAGCCGGTGGGAACGCGGTCAGGGTTCGCTTGCTTTCCCGACAAACCAAAACGTGTCTCTTCTCACTTCTATCCGAGGACCCTGCAAAAACGCACGTGCAATTTGCACACTCCAAGCGCACGACAACTTTCAAAATCTGACGGGCTTAGAGATTAAAATTCGCGTCGATCCCTTTGCGAGATGGCGAATACGTACCGGCGTGCGGGTTCCTGGCGACCACTGGGCTGGCTGTGCAAAACGGGCTCCGGCCGGGCATGGTGGCTCACATCAGCAACGGTGTGTGTGGTGTGCTAAGGAACCTCAGGCTGCGGCCCGGGTTCCAGATTTGCGGCCCTGGCTTGATCGGTCGCATCTATGGATGCTAGTCACGGTTCCCGTTTGGCGGGGTGGAATAAAAGCCCATGAACCAAAACGGCATTGAGTAATATGCTCAGCTCGCCACACATGCACATCTTACATCGCCGTCCTGACGTTTGCCTGCCCGGCCATGAAATTTCTCTAAATAGCGGAGGCAGTGAGCAGCATGTCAGATTGCGGGCTCCGTTGGCTCCCGTGTCTGCAGGTCTGGGAGCATGGCGTAGCGACCTTGGTCGTGTTGCGGCCACCGTTGAGCAAGTTATGAATCGAAGTGAGCAACTAACTATTGGAAGCCCAGTCATAGAACAGAGCCAAGACTAAACCTACCCGGTCGGACCCGCCTTTTCATCGCTTCCCCACGCGTATTGAGCCAACTCGAATCCGACCCGAATCCGAGTTAGTCACTGACTAGCGTGCACGTCCACTTCTTATTCTCCTGTCGTTGCTGTGTTTTTTTTTTTGTGCCTCTCATCTGATGACCGCCTCTTGGCCTGTTTCAATGCCCGTCACGGGCTGAAGTGCTCAAAGTGGTCCCCGACGGGTTGCCCGAGATGGACGTTTTTGTGGGCAGAGAGGCGTCGTTGCATGCGAAGGCGCTGGCCTCGTGAGAGAAGCAAGAATGCATCTCTGTCGTCGCAATCTGCCCCTCGCATCTCGCATCCCGCCAAATCAACGCGATGCGTTCCCCCCTCCACCAACCCTGCAACTCATGTCCCCCAACTGGCCCCGATATAATAAGGATCAGGATCAGGATCAGGATCAGGGGTGGCGGCCGAGCCTGACACCTCAACGCCATTCGTCGACTGACATCAACAAGTCATCAACCGCACCCCCACTAGCACACGGAAGCCCAGCGAACCGGGGGAGGCACTGGGTGGGGCTTCGGGGTCTTGTAGCAACCCGACATTCCGCCCCACGAACCCGTCAACCCGTCCCGAACCAGAGCAGCAGCCACTCTAAAACACACACTGTTATTAGTTTGTTGATAGCGCGGTGCATGGCGGCCGCTCCTTTCCAAAGGGAACTACTTGATTGTCTTGCGTGCCAGTGACGGAAGTGTGTGTAACACAGCAGAAAGTCTTGCATGGAACTCAAACATGACCAAATGGTGTATCTATCTACCACACCTGTGCGACTGGCACTGCCTTGAAACCAAACAAGTCATCTTGGGAAACAAGCACCCGATTCATCCCATCGTTTCTTGGCCCAGCTGGCCTCATCACCCTCGGTTTCGCACTTGTGTTAATGGCTGTGATGAATCCATACCTGCAGCGAATCACTCACGCCACTCGCACAGCCGAGTCGGTCTCGGTGTAATGGAGATCCGACTTGGGTCAAGGGGAAATCTCATCTGCCTATTCAATTCACCTTTGATGTCAACTCGCAGCCTTTTTTTTTGTTTGTCTTCAACGCAAGTGCACTTGGCACAGTGTGCGCCTCGCGACCCTGATAGAAGAAGTTTCCTTGCCACAGTCTAAGATTCCTTCACACATTACCGGAGGACATATGCCCGGCATTTCAGTCACCACAGATCACGTAGGCGATCACTGCCCACCCTGTATCAAATGTAATGCAACCAAGCCCTACACCACAAACTTTCTTCGGCCGGTACCCCATTGATCTGACGCAGCTGACAAAGCTTGCCAAGATCTATCAAGAGTAGGCCAGGGCGTATTTTACTTTGAACGCACATAGACGCGTGTAATAAAGTCTTGCACATACGATGACGATACCGAGCGAAAAATAGCCTATGGTACAATTATCCGAGTAGATGCCTTTTTTTGGGGGCTAGTTTTAGTCATGAACATGATGATGTCAAGACAGAAAGGCGATCTTGTCCCCACGTGCCCGGTATTTCGCAAGTCAAACCCTCGCTCGGCTGGTACACAGGCCCCTGATACTTAGGTGCAAACGTCGTCTTCTCCTGAGCGACGTAGGGCCAGTTTCAGCCTCAAGATGAGGCTGCGACGCCATGGAGCGGCTCGCACGCACAAGAATAGCAGCAATTGAAGCCATCCCCTCTGGCCCCCCCTTGCGGCTACCTCGTGGATCCTGCCCTGAAGGGAAATTGAGAATGGCCCCTCCCCCCCGGTCCTCCGCAACTCCGCCCACCAGACATTTGGTGCTCCACTTACTTGGTCGCTCCGCAAAGCCACTAAGCAGCGGCGCGCCCCCAAAAAAAAACTGCGACACGCCTGAGGGCGCGCCAAAGCTGAGCGCTGCCCGCACGGGGGGTGGTAGCTACAATTTGTCTGTCGGGTTGACGGTTTTTATTAACAGCCCGACAGCTCACCGTCCAATTTACGCTCACGGACGAACCGTCCACGTTTTTCCTTGTGTGTGTTGTTTCTGCTTGCATGAAGCCCATCTGCAAGAGAACTCTCTAGAATTGCTGATTGCGTCCATCGCAGGTTGTACCATCCTTGGTCTGGCCAACGTGGCTCGCCACTTTTTTTTTTCTTTTTTGTCGTTGTTGTCGTTCCCTTCACCGTCTTACAACCGTCCCGCCCCGTTGGCTAGAGGCATGATGATTAATATCTTGGGCCTCAAACCCTCATTCCGAAAAGCATGGGCATAGTCCACTGCAGGCCTAGCTCCAGCTCTAATTGAGGGCACTCCCTCTCCTTCACTGGGGAAAAGGGGGGGGGAGGGCCCGGGACCTGGTCGCTGGCCGCGCA
The DNA here is from genome assembly GCA_013406985.1 of Calonectria crousiana. NCBI lineage: Eukaryota > Fungi > Ascomycota > Sordariomycetes > Hypocreales > Nectriaceae > Calonectria > Calonectria crousiana. Next base: position 234,850 of record VTGD01000021.1, on the reverse strand, counting down.
CCCCGTGGCTCATCTGCGGTTGCTGCTGCTCATCGACAGTGGAAATTCCCCCATCTAGGCAGAATCTATTCTCCGGACAGGACTCGGGCGGGGAGGTCCACACTCTAAAGGAAACGCGCCTATTGGTACATTTAGCATTTGATGATTTTCGCTCTGGCCGTGTTGAACTGGAAACAGATCCTAAAACGGATGTGAAAAGAATCCGTGCCTGCTTATGGCTCGGCGCTGTGACTTAGTTTCGTGTCGTAACGAGGAGCTGCTCCACCTTCAAGGTCCGCAGTCTATGTCATGCCCATCTTGTCCACAATTCCTTCGACGTAGCATATTTAGAAAAAGCATTCAAGACACTTTTTCTTCTTCTGAGTTTGATGTGTGTGTTATGGTTACGAGTGGGCTCTGGTCCTTGTCGTAGCATGCGACGGAACTCGGTTGCATTGCATCGTCTCCACATTCCAGAATCGCTGCAACTGCTCACCAACCCTATCCCATCGGTTTCTCATACATACGAGTTTCCGGTGCTTGGTTGTCTGGCATGTAGGTAGATTGGGGGTTGCAACGATGACGCAGTCCATGTAAACCGAACGCGAGCAACATGCCTGTCTCCAAAAAAAAAAATCCCACTGGGCAGCTACCCTGAAGCAGAATGTATCTGCACCACAAACTCGTCCGGGTAACTATTACTGAATCGGTCAAAGGGACAAATTAGCATCCTTGAGGTGTGTCCCACTCGGGGAGACAAGAACTTAGGATCAGGTGTTCGTCCCCCGCCCGTTGCTTGCCCCCTTTCTCTTCCGCCGAATTTCCGGAAGAGTCGAGTAAACACGGAGTTAAAAATCTGGTTGCCTGATAGGGGATTTGTTTTTTTTCTACAAACAGACAATGCTCTTCACGATCCTCCCTGCCCCTGTTGGCGCTAGCCAGTGACACGACGAAATTGCGTCCCGCTGCTTGTATGGCCAGCCACATTGCCATTGACCTATGCGCTTTGATTTGGCTCCCTGGCTCACTCCCTTATCCCCGATAGTCTCCTTGGCAGGGTGCGGACTTGAATTACGACTGGCCGTACCGTGATGGTCCAGACCAGCGGAGTAATTTTCAAAAGAGTGCTTGTTGCCCGCCTGTCCGATGCATGATTCGCTTACCGCATCCTCTCCCTCGTGCCAACGCTGTATCAGCCAGCTGGGGCATGAGAGCTGTCATATCTCATCTGCAGCGGTCCGCAAAGAGATGCCCCACACCAGCGGTCTCTTCCTCGGGCCCGACACTTTCTTAAGTCCTGAAACCTCATCAGACGTCCCAGGAGCACAATGTTAGTTGTGCGGTAGGTTATCGGCGTGTCACCTCAATCTCGATACGAATATGTTGCGGGTATGCCTATGAAGATCACCATCAGCTGATTGATATCACACATTCGAGCGCAAAACAGAGAAGGGACAGTTATGAAATATTATTTTATTACCTGGGGGTGTCTGTGTTGTGTCTGTGTACGGGAGGTCTGTTTTCTCCTGAGCATCCACGCTGCGTTTGAGATACTTGATTAAGTATTCATTGTGCTTCTGAAACTGATAGCACTGAACGAGAATCGAATCGCCCGGTTCCGATTCAAGCTTAGACTATGGAGATGGTGATCTAGCCCACGATCTAACTCCAATCAAGTAAGTATCGTCTTTTGAGGAGACCGTGAATGTAGCTGTAGATATTAGCTAAATTATATACATGGGATTATCCCCAACTCTGGTTGACATTGTATGGCACTCCTGAGTGGTGCTGGCACGACGCCTAACACTCTACCATGATGTTTGATGCCTGACTGATTCTGTATCTTCACCACACACATGGCTGTGATTCATATAATGAAAATATTATATTAAAAGTATCATTAAAATAATCCAAGGTTTTTGTTCACCTGAAGAAAGGAGCAGTCTAACAAGACAGCAATTTTTGAGAAATAGGGGCTGGGCGGCCAAGGGGTTTTTGTTACTGGCCAAGTCCAGATATAGAAGTCCTATAAACTCCCAATCAAATGCTCTCGCATGATTATTCAAAGACAAGAAGTATCGATCTAGAAAAAATACTGGCTCATTGTCTTGGAAGTTGTGAATTCAACTTTTCATAGGATATGTTACCATGCTGATCCTGTCGAATGGTCAGCCACCCGTGTATTGACCCCGGGTACCAGCACACTACGTACTCAGGGGCATTTTGTATTCTATCGGTTATATTCCATCAATTTTCCATTTTTAACACATAGGTTATATCGATTCTAGTCATTAAGGCCGTAATGTGATTTGGCCGGTCTCCTCCATGTGCATTGGCGTGCTCTTCACCACTACCCTGAAGGAGCCGTTATTTAAAAGATTGATGTAGTATGGTTAACAATTATAAAGTAATACTCGTCTGATCAAATGCTTTGCCATATTGTCCCCTTTTCTAAGTAGGAGATCAAACACGAGTTGTTAAATTACTACAAAAAAAAGCGATAACGAGGCTGGGAAACAAGGTTATTCCCTACAGGCATGTAGCTGAGTGACTTTTTTTGTGCGTCGCACATCGTCGGGACGTGGTAAAATACAGTCCACAGTTAGAAGATATCAATTTAACTCATCAGTTCAAGTACACCCGGCTGGTTTAGCTGGCAGAGAGCTAGTGCTTTATGGAAGGGAATTTATTCATTGTAGCGATGCGAAAGCGATAGGTATCTCTATATAAACTTTGCTTCCGTAATTCACACGCTTCTTATAAGAAGTTGATTCCCACACCCACTTGTAGACCCTTGGTTGATGCCTCGCCCTTTCGCATCACTAGGGGCAGGCTAAAGTTGAGTTCAAATCGAGCCACAGGGTGAGCGTAAACGAGGCCCACGCCTGCAGCGAGACTGGGAAGACCGCCGAAGAGGTCGCCGACGGCATTGCCCATGCCCTTTGCCACAGCCTGGGCGTTAAGGCTCTGGACGCCGCCCTCAGTCGCCGACTTGCTTTTATTCTTCAGCGCTACGAGGCGACCGCCGTTGGCAAAAACCTGGAAGCGGAGGCCGGAGTCAGGACCCTTGTAAGGCACTGGGAGAAGCAAATTGACACTTCCCGCAGCGAAGAGATCACCACCAACAGAGTCCTGGCCGTCGTGGGGACCCAGACCACCAAGCTTGAAGCCGCGGACATCGGTAGGCCCGCCAAGCTGGAAGCGATCGTTCAATCGGCTCGGGCGGATCTTGCCGCCGAATTCGTAGCCCAGAGGAAGTGGGCACAGGGCTCCGAATCTGAGACCTCCACCGATGGAAATTCCTGTCCTGTGAGGGCAACCTGGGATGCCGATGGGAACGGCACCTCCCACCTCCAGCTCGCCCTTGGAAAAGGCAACATCTCCGCCCAGAGGTCCGACACCTGCAAACTCCAGACCCGAACGGATCATGTAGCCACTCTGGGGCAGCTGGGGGTTATCGCGCCTCTCTCGCACAAAAGTGTGCTTGACGGAGCTCTTGATGGTGTCGCCGGCATCAGCCCGCACAGTGGGGCTTGCAGTGGCGCCGAGGCCTGTGATCTGCCGCCAAATGCCGGAGTACTCGACGGACTGGGTGTCCCGCTGCTCATTGAGCCACGAAAAGCGCAGGGAACCGCCCTTGAGCACCTCTTCGTGGGAGGCCCAGGGCTTCTCTACCGCCGAGGCCAGACCCTCCAGCGATATTCTGTAGTCGGGGTTGCTCTTGAAGGGGGCGCTGAGGTTGGCGCTGTAGGCTGACCGAGTGCGAGTGCCGGCCTTTGCGTTGAGGGTGAGCATCTCAGCGCCACCAAACATGTTGCGCCAGAGCAGCGAACCGTAGGCGGAGCCCTCGCCATTGCCAACGTCTGTACCGGTCTGGAGCTTGAAGCGAGAAAGTTCCCGCACGCGCAGGTCGACGTTTACATCGGTGGGGGAGGTTGAGGGGTCCGTCTGCTGGGCCGACGTGAGGAAGACCTCGGGCTGCGGATGGTAGATTTCTATTTCGCTCGTGTGTTAGCCACCAGATAACGGCAAGTTCGGTTTCGGCGATAGCATACGGAGGGCGTCGAGTTTTGCGCTGACGGTACGCAGCTTGGAGATGACATCGCCAATCGTGGAGCTGGAATTTTGGGATTCGGAGACGAGGGGGTGAATGATGGGGTCGAGGAAGGTGGTGCGGGTGTTGGTGGCCCCATGTATCCGAACCTCGTTGACTGTCATGGGAGCGGCCATTTGGTCGCCAATCTGCACCAGCAAATTAGTCCTGTGCCCTCTCGAGGCTGGGAGAGAGTACCTACCACTTGGGCCATACGTCGCTGCTTGGCCTCCTGCTCGTCATGGCGAAAATTGGGCTTCGATTCGGCCTCTCGAAGCAGGGAACCAGTATCGGTGTGTAGCTTGCTGAAGGGATCGTCGGGGCTCTTCTGGCGGTTAGTGACCGAGGCCGAGTGCACGAGGAGGCTCCAATGGACTCACAGAGACCCCTACTGAGCTCGGGAACGAAGCCATCGTCGCAAGCTCAAAGACCGCAGTCGTTGATTGTCAAGAGCGCAACCTGCAGCATTCCCAGTGGTGGTTCGACAGATCCCGGCAATGAGCGGGAGCTTGTGTGTGGCGCACTCTCCTTGTCCGGCCCACTTACCACCCAACCCAAGCCCAGGTCAAGCAGGCGATTGAATACATAGCACACGACACAAAGTTTCGTCGTGAGAATGAAACAGCAATTAAGTTTTTCGAACAAATCGAGTTAAATTGTTTGGCAATACCCTGCTCGGCATTTTTTTTTTCTTTGACCTCGGTAATTAATTTTCCTTCGATAATTGTTATTGAACCAACGCCGTCTTGACGTCTGTTCGCCGGCTTGCTAGGGTTCCCTTGGCTCCCAACGCTCACATGCAAGCTCTCACAAGCCACGTGTGGCTGGGACCGTGGCCGTGGCTGGGGGTCGGGGTCGCCCTCCCCCCCAAATGATGTCGTCGTTCCCTGCGCAGTTCAAAGACACTCAATCTTTGACGCTTCTTCATCTACGACACATCCACTTTCGGCCCATCATCTCCACCGAGCGAGCGTTTTGATTCCCTCGCTGTCTGTCTTTCTTGTTTCCTTCCGTTTTTTGTTCTTTCCGCTACATTCCTTGCTATTGCGAGCGCCTCAACAAGTCCTCATCCCCCGTCACTCACGCGACCAGCAATCTGGTCACTTCCGTCTTGGCCCTGACGAGCCCCCCCGTAACCGCTCTCGACCACCACTGTCATGGCCAGCAAAGCCGCCAACAAGCGAGTATGTCCTTCCCGTCGATTGATGCTCTCGCGCGATCCTGTCTAATGCCTTTTTTTGTAGTTGACTCGCGAATACAAATCTATCTCTGAGAACCCGCCGCCATACATCACCGCTCACCCCTCCGAGTCCAACATCCTAGAGTACGCGCCCATCCACCCCCGTTCACGATGTAAACCGAAGCGCTGACCTTGGTTTCCAGATGGCACTATATTATCACGGGCCCTGAGGACACGCCCTACCATGGCGGCCAGTATTGGGGCACCCTAATGTTCCCCCCGAACTATCCGTTTGCGCCGCCGGCGATTCGCATGCACACCCCATCCGGTCGCTTCCAGCCATCAACCCGGCTGTGCCTCTCAATCTCCGACTTTCATCCCAAGTCTTTCAACCCCGCATGGGAGGTTTCTACTATCCTTATTGGTCTTTTGTCCTTCATGACGAGCGAGGAGATGACGACTGGCTCTGTCTCGAGCACCGCAGCTGAGCGGCGGTACCTAGCTTCCCGGTCCCGGTGGTGGAACTCGACCGGCAATGGGTCGCACGCGAAGAGTAACCCCGCCATGAAGGGAAACGTCAAAGCCGGCGACGGTGGTGCCAAATTCCGCTCAGAGTGGCCCGAAATTGACGCCGAAAACTGGGAGTGGATAAAGAAGAGCAAGGTTGACCCCATGACAGGGAACCGAATTGACAGCGACAACGCCGCCTCGTGCCGACCGCAGCTAGGCATCGCTGCGTCGGGAAGCGGCCACCAAGCCCAGGCTGTTGTTGATGCCGTCGTTCAACAACGGGAGGCCGGAACGGGTTGGATCTACCGGAATAAGCTTCTCGTTGCGGGCGCTGCCATTTTCATATATGTCCTCATCGCCAGGCTGGTGAGTGGAGACGGTCACGGCTCATCATAAGGCGGTAGCGAATATGCAATTGTTCCGCGCCTTGCCTGACGGCGCGGCTTGATCGGGCTTCTCAAGGGGCGCCGGAGATAGGGTTCAGTCAGATATGAGAAGACTCGCATCTTGAGTATGGCGTTTTAGGGCACACAACACAGTCTTCACCTGATTTTTGGTGAATGGAGTTAATTTAACAGCGTTCATCTATGTATGGGATTGTTGGGCGCTGCACCGGCTTGGGCCTTTGGAGGCGGTTAGACCACTCAATCATGCCAGCCAGTTCATCACATCGTAGTAATAATAAACATGAATCGGTACCTCATTCACTATCGGGCAATGTGGTGTCGGGCTGGTGGGCGCCAATGTATCTCCGCGGGAATCTGGCCCCAGGTGCGTATTTGTTGAGTCAGCCATCGGCATTGGCCCCGACTCAAGCAACAAGGCTCAAAAGCACAACGTCATATCGCCGTCCTCCCGTGGCCTAAGGCTTAGTCTACCTATGCAGGGCACGAGCCCAATCGGATGATGCCCTTGAACCCCATGATGATGAGAGATTTGCAGATGCCCCGAGCCATGCACAGTCATTCGCCATGGTTGGACGGCATATCTATTTCGATAAAATGTCGCAGAGGGAACAATAGTTGATCGCGTCTTACCCAACTTCTCCATGACGCCGAGACCAGGCCCGGTTTGCTCAAAGCATGTGCTCTTGCCATCCAATACATCAACGCCGTGCAATCTCTCTGAAGTGTTGGTCAGGTTGCACGGCACCGAGAGCTGGCCGGAGGCCTTCCTGCCCAGAGTTTGGAATTGTGGTGGGCTTGACATGGCCCAAATTTGTCTTACCATGTGAGACAGTGCGGGCGACTAAACAATGCGGGAATGGAATAATGCAGCCGCTCGGAAGTCTGGAGCGGCAGACCATCAGCGCATGAGTAGCTCGAAAGCTAAATACAGCGGTTTTTGTCTAGGCTGGGCTTTCTATATTGACTCATGACCAAATGACGATCTTTGGGGTTCTGGTGCACGGCAATTTGAACATAGGGGATGGTGTTTGTTTATTTAATACGCTCAAATCACATTCATGTGGATATCTTTTGCTCTCATATCTTTGCCTTTGATTGTCAAATAGTCTGCCATGCTCCTCGTTCGTAAGTTCGACTGGACAATTGGGTAAGCTGAGACAAAATAGTCATTGATAGGCCAAGAGGAATGGTATGGTTTGGTCAAAAGTAAGCATTAAGGGGCCATGACATCAGGGATAGAACAATATGACAGCTAGTTTACAACAGGGAAGGAAATGATTAAAAAAAAAGGAAGAAAAAAACCACGAGAATAAAACAAACAAATAATCACTTGCAAGAATAATGTAAGACTGGAAAGGACCAGCCGAGCACAACCACCTTCCAAAGTGGTGATCCTGGGCACCTAGGAGAATTTATCCCGTCACGTACCTGGTAGGTTTTGATCTTGACCCCACCCGGTGGGTTTGTGCGCGGTGCTTGAAAGCCGACTTTCAGCCGACGCAGCCAAGGGAACATGAGAAGAGGCCCGGGCCCTAGCGCTATTACTGTAGGTGTTCTACGGAAGGCTTCCATGAGTCTCCGTCACTGGGCTGGGCACTTTAATTGGCACCAGCAGCCAGTAATCGTAAGCCGTCAGGCCCAACGGTAGTCCACTACACTAGCCACTTTACGCGTGCGGGGAGCTTTTTCGCACTGGAAAAAAAATTGTGACGAAAGCCGGGGCGCCGTTGGACCATGAGAGGGCACATCTCCGATCATCATCGCCGCACTCGCCCTCCGCTCAGCATCACCAGCCCACGGCCGTTGACTCTGCCGGGTCCCTGAAGTGCTCATCGAGTCTCTGGGGGAGGTTGTGTAGAGCATCTCTTTTGAGTGCATCCCCTGTTGTTGCATTGCACGCCGTCGATTGCCTGAGGCTGCTCTCGTCTCCTCCTTTACTTGATCTGAGCAAACACCATCCGACTGCTGGCCCTCATGCCGCCTCCTGCACCGGATCTCTAGACCCTCCCCTCTCCTCCTCTGGCGCGCCGCCCTCTCACCTCGACATCGACAACCACTTCGTCTTGACCCATGCCCACCATGGCGCCCATCAACGGCTCTGCGAAGCCGCGCAGGCACGGAAGCAGCAAGCTTGCCCAGCCGCCCAAGACTGTCGTGCCCGCAATCCCCCTGCCCTACGTGAAGCGTCAGGCTGCTGCGGCGGCTGCATCTGCTCCCGCACCTGCTCCTGCTGCTGTTTCTGCTCCGGTTGCATCCACGCCTGCGGACTCCCTTTCGACCAGCCCACCGGCCACCGCCCCGCGACACAAGGCGAAACTTACAAATGGCTCCGCGACTGACAAGGCCAGGAAGGACGCCCAGGCTGAGGCCGCCCCCGCCGATGCTCCCACCGACGCTGCTGCCGCTCCTGGTGTAACTCCCACGCCCGCCGCTTCGGCGAATTCAGCTGCAAGGACAACAAAGAACAAAGCCATCTACACCCGACCGAAAAACGGGCCCCAGACGAGCAACGGCGCAGCAGACGCAAACCACCAGGATACCTCCGGTACGTACCAGACCAGACCCATGTCGGATGTTTGCTCCCCCTCCGAGACAAACCAATCCGCCCCAAATGCTTTGCTAACCGTTTGTTTTACTGCCACAGCCGCATCCTCCTCTAGCGAGCCAGATGATGCCGCCAAAGCTTCCTCTGCCTCGGACAATTCTCATCACCCCGCTGCTGCACCCAAAATCGCCGCCCAAGACTCCCGCCCTCACAGCTATGCCCCCGAGAAGCCCAACGGCGTTGCCAGCAAGAACGACGTGAAGAACAATTCAGGTGAGGCGCCCCTTGCCCAGCAAACAGACACTCGCACTCACACCTCCCCTGCAGCTGAGCATCTTCCTGCCAGACACAACTCCAAACCTCGACCTCCCTCCGCCGTATCGCCCACTCGATACCAGATGCCTCCCCCGTTCCAGCCCGCCAACCGCTCCCTGACTGCTGCTGTGAATGGCGACATGCCACGACCTCATCGCCCTCACGTACCCAATGGCCCGCACCTGCACCAGCCGCACCCAAGCAATAGCAGCATCCACTTTGGCACCTTTCACGGCTCTACAAGCTCTTCACCAGCTCCTCCTCTCTCCGGTGGCATTGCCCCTCCCCCGGGCATGCCGGGTCCCGATGGCCGGCCTCCGTACATGGGACCCGCCTCGAACGGATTTCCTCCCATGATGCCCTACAGCCCGGACATGATGCCTGGCTTTGACAATTACGGCCGACCCTCCATGACATACGGCCCCGTGGACTCATACCCTCCCTACGGCAATAACTTTGGCCCGTCCACGCCACACAGCTTTCATGATTCGCAGTCTTCAGCGCACCCGGATGACAATGCCATGTATCAGTATCCCTCTGGACCCGTCAGAAACGGGGCCGCCGGGCCGGGTGACGATTCGAACCTCGCGGGCCGGGTTATGCGTGGTCCTGAATTCCCGAGGATGATGCCGAACCCTGGCTTCCCACATCACCTCATGCCCCCTTCGGACGACGCTGAAGGCCTGATTGCTCATCTGCAGCAGCAATTCGGCTCGCTAGATTTTGCTGATTGCGTTTTGGAGCTTCGATACACGGACGACCGCGCACCTCCCGTCCGCATCCCCGGCCACCGTCTTATTCTGTCACGAAGCCCTGAGCTTGCTAACCTCATGATGAAGCCGTCCCCCCAGCCAAGCCCGGGATTCCCATCGCTGCAGACCATTGTCCTCGAGACCAAGAGCAAGTGGATCCGGTCCGATTCGTTCTACACTGCCGCTCAGCGTCTCTATGGTCATCCGCTATTCCCGATCCCCCCACCTGCCGCCTTTAAGCAGGGCGACATGGCTGAGGCGGGATCGATCTCTGAACGGATGGACTTTGCCTTGTCCTACGCAACTGCCGGCCACCTCCTGAGCTGGGAGCCTGTTACTCGACACGGCTGTGAGATTGCTCTTCAGCTTATCAACTGGGGCACATTAGAACGCGCGCTCGAGTTTGCACTTGAAGAACACCTTGACAAGGGCTCTCACGACAGCTACAAGTATGGCGAGGGATCTCGCGCGATCCTGAATGGAGTCGTTGCTTACATTGTCAACAACATTTCCTCAGACTTTGTTCTTGATGCATCTGTTGTGGAGCCAGAGCGATTCCGTCGTTTCCCCCCTTACCCTACCCCCCCCGCGAGCCCTGCTTCCCAGAAACCCTCGTCGCCTCCTATTGCCTGCGGAACACCTGTGCACTTGGGCAGGCCGCGTCGGTCTCAGCAGATTACCGGCATTCAGTTCGGCGACCTGTCTGTTTCGGAAGGCCCTGGGCCATTCCAACAAGCTCAATCATCATCTCACGCCGTAATCTCTCGAGTTTTGCTCAACGTGCCTTTTGAGTTTCTCAAGATGGCGCTGGAATCTGTGGGCAACAATGTCAATGGATGGGCTAACCCGGAATACCGATATCAGGTTATTAAGAGTGTGGTGTTGGAGCGTGAGCGCCGACGACTCCAAGCCGTCGATGCTATTCGAGGTGGCCGCGTCCTGGGCTGGGAGTCAATTTCAAAGCAGCTCTCTACCCCAGAGCCGCGGTACTTTGATGAGTGGAGCGGGCTTGGCTGGCAGGAGGAGATGTTTCCCTACGGAAGCCTGGAGGGGCCCTCTCTCCGCCGGACATGGGTTCCCCTGATGGACGCCCCAAACGGCAGCACGGCCGAATATCCCTGAGTGAGCGAAAAGGCGATGGCTCTGACAAGTTATGATTTTTGCAGCGAATTGGCGAGTTTGCATTTGCGCTTTGCATTGTGATTAAAAATTACTTGATCCCCCCCTTTCACCCGATACTACGGTCAACCTAATTCCTCTGGGACTGCGATTCGCTCTTCTCATTTAGGAGCATGGCTAGTTTTTGCCATGGGTTAGATCTCTGTGGGGTGTCGTGGGGTAGCCGGGATGAGGGCGAGGATAACTTGTGGTTGTCTGAAGATCTGCGCCTACCATGAGAAAAGCATTTTTTTTTGGGGAGGGTTCGTCCACCTCGGCGCCTGAAATAAGCGCCCGGGTTATCAATCTCTTGGAGCCTTCGGTTTTCAAAAGACTGGACGAGTTTGCCATTAAGGATGTGTGTATGAAAGATGAAAAGCTGTGGGGGGGTTGGAAACGGAATGGAACAAAGCCGGGGGCCGCCGAGCACGATTAATCTGGAAAGGATACGGGAAATTCCCTTGATTGGAGGGATATTCTTGACTCCAGCGAATGGAGGGAGAGAATTGGGCTGCTGACGACTTTGAAGCAGTGGCTTGTGGGGAGGATATGGCAAGGAGGCAGGATTGATTCGGAGTTGGTCGACGGCCCTTGGGAGGTCCGGCTTGGAAGGGAGTTTAGGGTTAAAAAAGGCAACTTAAAAAAAGGATTAAAAAGGGGGGGATGGAGTTGAAAAAAAAAGCTTTGTGTGTTATGGACGATATATTGCCCAACGTACAACTTAGTTGATGGCCCTTGGCAGTCAAACAAAAGACGCCATCGGGTGTCGGGCCTTGAGCTCGATGCTCGGAGTGCTCGGGACATAAGCAAAATGATGATTTTGATAGCACAAAGTTTCAGCAACGTGTGGTCGTGGGGTGTCGCTCCCGCCGTGTACTGGGTTGCACATGTGTGTGCTGGCTAATTTGCGCTCGTGGCGATGCATGAACGAAGTATGTTGGCCGGAATGTGTCTCGCCAGCGGGAGTTGGCGGGGGAGTTACATGGCTCATATCAGGGTTATCAGCCAAGATTCCACATTGGGACTGAGGTGTAGGATAGCCCTGTGTGGTTTATCGGATGACTTGACATCCATTAAACATGGCAGCGAGGGTGGAGTGGGGAATCCTTGCAGGTTTGGAGCTTTCTGGTCCTGATGATGGGCATGGGGACCAAATGGGATCATTACGTAGTGCTGTGCAGCACAATGCACCCGCTGTAAACCATGGACAATCATGCTACGCCGCTAGCAATTCCCGCTGGCACATGCGCTGAGAGTGCTGCTGCCCCGCCATAGGGCCGACGGCGGCGCTGACTGGCTGGGCGCTGGAGGGTGGGTCGTGGGGCCGGTGGTCCAAGACCCGAACCGAGGCTTTTTATCTCCACATGTACCTGGGGGCAATGTTACATAGACTGAGCACTTTGTGCTGTTGAGTGTGATTGTGCTGTGCTGCAGAGGGATGGTCCTTGTGTCTCGCTCTCCACCTCGAATTTGCCCAGACGCGACCGACGCACCAAACACACGCACACAATCTCAATCCAGACTCATCACACAACACACACACACTACGCCCTTGATCCAACTTCTTCAGTCCCTCCTTTTATCCCGCTCGCCTCCCTCGTCTGCTCCGGCCGCAGTGACGCAACTTGCGCTGCCTCTCTCTGGCCGTCATCGATCCCCCTGTTCCATCTCGTCCGCCGAACCCCCCGCTTGCTTGAATGCCGTCGTCGACAGACCTCCCGATGCGCCGCGCCGAAGCAGTTCGTGCACCAGCAACATCTTGAGCTCTGTCGAGTCCTGTACCGAGCGACGTAGAGACAGCCTGCGACTTTTCGAACCCGCAACAAATCCTCAGCTTTTCTTGTCTTGTGCTTTTTTTATTAGATACCCACAACACCAGTCCTTATCACAATGCCGTCTCCCATGCCCTCGGGGGAGCCCTCGCAGTCGCGGCACGGCTCCGTCGCCTCGACCTCGTCTTCATCCTCGAAAACAGCATCCGACCATGTTATGCGAAACGCCCTGCGATACACCCTGTCCGCGCGCGAGTACGCCGCTCTTCACAAATATGTCCTCTCGCGATCCCGCGTCCTCCGTCGCTCGACGCCCGCTCCCAGCCGTGTCGAGAAGGCCATGCAGCCTCCTCCAGGAGGTGACGATTTCAACGTCAAGACCATCCGCCACACCCTCAGAGTCTTTGTCGCGACATTCCTGGGAATGAAGGGATTGGGTGCCATTCAGAAGCGCATGGGTGGTGAAGAGTAAGCTGATACACCGGGCCCTTGCCCATTTGCTCGATTGCGATCTAACTGATGTGAAAACAGCGCGAATGCTACTGCGCAGAAGAAGCCGTTCTACAAGTCTCTCGCCATGAGGATGTCGCTGTCGCTGTCCACCATCCTCTTCCTGTATCGAATGCTATTCCGCTTCCTCACCCGCTTGCGCATGCACCTGCTGGATCCCCAGGTTGAGCCCTTTCGACTGCGCAACCCGCGAACTGCCGCGACCCTGACGTCGCCGTATGCTCCCGCCATTGGCGCCTCATTCGCCGGTCTTGCGCTGGGAATTTTCCCCTCGGAGCAGATGCGCGTGGGCATGTCCATCTTTGCCATCTTTCGTGCCCTCGAGTTTGGGTACAATCTGCTCGAAGGCGATGGTCTCATCTGGGGCCTCAAAAACGGCGTCCCCAAGGATCGTCCTTGGTGGTTCGGAAGCTGGCTGTTGCAGCCCTTGGTCTACGGCCAGATGTTCCACGCTTTCGTGTTTGACCGCGAACTCGTCCCCAAGGTTAGTGAGGATTTTCACATGACAGCACTGAATCATGTCTTCCAATTGCTCCACCGGACCAGCCAAGCTAACTCTGACAAACAGCCCTTTGGTGACGCCATCTTCAAGACCACCACGGCCTATCTCCACCCGCGCCCGGAGGACTGGCCCGCGAATCTTAAGTGGCCGCAGATGACACAAATTGTCGACAGTCTGGCCGAGATGGCGCGTCTCAGCTGGCCGTACGTGGACCCGTTTGATTTGCCCTGCAGGACTGTCTCAGCTAACCGTGTATCAGGGCCTACATTTCACCAACTCTCTTCCCGAACAAGGAAGATGTGCTTCCGGCCACTCTCACGGCCATTGCGCCCCTGACCTCTCGAGCGCACCCTCTCATTAACTCTCTGTCTTGCGCTACGCTTCACCCTGCGGATCCGTCTTGCGCCCGCACCTACTTGACCTTTTGGCTCAACTCCTTTGGCCCTCTGGCCCGCTTCTTTGTCGTATTTTACTCTGCCCTCACTGTCCTTCCTCGTCTTTCGTCGCTGTATCACAGCCCTCTGGCCACTCTGCAGAAAATCATCAAGGCTGCCCTTCGCACCTCAACCTACGCGACCGGAGCCATCTCGACGGCCTGGGCCTCTATTTGCTTTTTCCAAACTTGGCTTCCCCGTCATGTGCTCGCGACGCAGCGTTTCTTCCTGAGCGGTTTCTTCGCTGGTCTCTGGGCTTGGCTTGAGCGCCGCAATGGACGCAGCTTCTTCCTGACCACGGCACGAGCCAGCGTTGACAGCCTCTGGAAGGTGGGTGTCAAGCGACGCTGGTGGAGGAGCATGAAGGGTGGCGACGTTTGGATCTTCATGGCGGCCTTGATGGTGACTGGTGTCGTTTACGAACGTGACGCGCAGGCCATCCGCGAGGACAACTGGAGAAAGGGCATGAGCTGGGTCCGAGGAGAGGGTTGGAGAGACTGGGGTGCTGTGGAAGATGACGACGAGGAGAACCACGAGAAGGATGAGTAAGGGCGACGGATTTCTAATGTCTATGTATTACGATATATTTGGTGTGCTGCTTTTTGGTATGGGAGTTGGGCGAACCGGCTGCTAGGGTTTGCAAAGGTATAAGGGATCATACTGGCTGCTATGCTGCGACTACAGCTTCCATAATTTAGTGTCTTTTGTCTGCTGCTTTGGTTTGGCTCTTGCTGGGTGGTATGTTGCGTTTTGTTCAAAGTGTGGCCTCGCAATTCGCCCATTTTATCCTTGGTATTTTTGGGGTCTCGCTCTCGAATTGAAGGGTTACTAAGAACAGTCATGGAAGAGTGTATGTTTTTTAAGTGAGGATGGAGGAAATGAGACGGAAAAAAAATCTCGGAGAGGGTACTTTCCATTATTTTATCCTCAACTAGGAGATAACTTTTGCGCCGCTGCTCATCACCTCTCGTCAGGTCGAGCGTGAGATGGATGATATGGGACTCACCTTGGTTCATATTGAATATATTGCTATTCACCTTTGTATGAAACTTTACTTTTATTGATCTGAAGGGAGCATCCTTTGCGGGTATCAAAGTGAGCGGGGATCGCTATTGATGAAATTATGATATGTCTAAGTCTTCAAGGTTGTATGTAAGATGGATTAATGGCCCGCTGGTGTAAACTTTAGATTATTTGGCGTTGGGCAGTCCTGTCCACATATTATATATATTGAAGCTTCTGTCTTCTGCGCATATATACTTTTGATGCATCTGAGTGTGCTCCGAAAATTGTAACGCCTTGCTAGACATGTGTATAGTTGCGTGCGTGGATTTAGGATAGCTAAGCAGATTCAGCTAGCATATCGTCTCGTCGCTAGTCTCACTGCAGCAATCCGTCAAATTCAGAGCGAGAAATCAAGCAGGCTTCCAAAGTCTTGATAATTACGGTTGGGGGGTCGCTGCCAACTAAATCCGGCACGGAGTATTCTAATCGAAACTGAGTCTTGGGCTGACTAATATGCGAGTATTCGTTTCCCCTCAGCCTCCCAATCCCTTGCCAGTGTTCGCCAGTCTCGCTCGCTGCTCGCCCAAAAAGCGCTGAGAAATTCCAAAACTTCGTGGTAGTGCTTCAGCCCAGTGACTCTGGAAACGTCTGCATAGAGCGTGCTGACCAGCACCTGGTTCTCTGCGTCTCCCTGGCACTCGACCCCTGCCATGAAAAACGGCCAAGGAAGATTGTGAATCCACCCGTCCAAGTCCTCCATTGCTAAAGTGTTCCTTTTGAGATCCGAGAATGCCGTCGCTGTATCATAACTGACTCTGTAGTCGAGGCATCTCGCGACGTACAGCAGAGCTGCGTGGTAGTGGATCTCAACAAGCCGTATAAAGTCGCGACGCCGCTGAGGAGTGTCAATGTCCAACTTCCCAGAGGCCATCAACGTCGCTCCTCTGGCCATTTCGAATTCCGCCCTCCAATCCCGATTGCTCGCAGCGACGGCCTGTTGCCCCTGACGCGAGAGCAAGGTGACGTCGTACAAGAGTTTTAGATAGACTGAGAATAAGGTCGTTTCGTTTACGACAAAGGTCTCGGTATCTGGATCTGGGAGAACGGTATCGTGCGTGGCCGACACATCAAACGACGTTGTCGAGGCAAATATATCAAACGTCGAAACCTTGTTCCTTAGTGATATGTATAGCGCGCTTCTGCGGCATTCGGTGGTTGACAGCGTATTGATAAGAGATCGGGCGGCTTTGCGGTGAAACTCTGTATCTGCGGCGCCGGAGCGAGCCATCTCATAAGCCGAAAGGACAAGCATGCACGCCAGTATCCATTCTGCAGCGCCTGCATCCAGTTCACCGTCAGGGTCGTGCCCATTCATGACCCGCGAGGTAATGTCGGTGATGCGCCGGGTGATGAGCAAGACGGCCTCGTTCCTCGCATCTTCGGAAACGTCGCGCTCGCCGCGCGTAGCGGAAATGTTTTGGGCCGACGTTGCAGCAATGGCAAACCGCACCGCGGGGTTCGTCTTGGCCAGCGGCAGGATGTGCTGCCGGAAGATGTTGTCCCCCGAGTCTACCCAAACCATGGTTTTGCAAACATTCTTGTCGTAGTAATCTATCAGGTCCTGGAGCGGGTAGCCGCAAATGGATTCAATCTTGGATATCCCAGTGTCTTCCTCCAGCAGCCCTGTGCCTCGAAGTGAAGCTTCCAGGACCGAGGCCTGGAGGTGTTTCAAACGGCCTCGAGTTGCAACACCGCCAACCCATCGCAGCTGAGACCCGTACCCGGGGCACTCGAATCCTTTGCGGCTGCACTTTAGGCAGGAAGGAAGACCAAGATCGCATTTAATCCGGCGTTTGGTGCATCTGGAGCACCCTTGTGCCTGATCAGCCAAAGCAGAAGTGTCCCTGGCGTAGAAGGTTACGAACCTTTCCTTGTTGGGCTCATATAATCATTTTGGCTGTGGCTCATTTTGCCTTTACTGTTAGATTTGTTTCATATTCCGAAATACATGACTGCAAGCTCTGTTTTGGCACCCGCCTCCTGGAGTTGATTCATGATAGTCACTGTCGTTATCGCGCCAAAAGGAGCCGGACGGGGACGGATCAACGCGGAAACCGGGCGTGCGGGGTGGCTGAAGGATAAAAGCGATCGCGCTAGTCCTGATTAACCAAGATCTGGCTTAGATTCAGGGGAATCAAGTTGCCATTAACGCACCGGCTGGAGGAGCTAATGCGCCGCATAACCGTATTAGCCCCCCCGGGCCTTCTGTGAAATGACTGAGATTTCCGGCGTGTCGGCACTGGGCAGATGAATTGGGTTTGGTAGCTCCAAATAGCTCTGCCCTCGCAACTACTAACCTGACGGGCTTGGGAGAATTTGTAGAAATGCAGAAACCACTAGCTGGAGAAGAAAGGGGGTGTTCTATCTGTTAAATGACTGGATCGACTCCGTTTGTTGAACACGGCAACTGCTGAACACGCTCATTAACCATACAACCTGCGTTGCTTGTACTGATTTCCTGGTGCTTTCCAGAAACCCAGCCACTCTTTCATCACCACGAGAAGCACTGAAAATGGTGGTCGTTTCGTTGTTTGGTCTATTGACCATAGCCGTTGGCGCCGCAGCGTCTCCGGTTTCTGGCAACTCAAATGGTGCTAAAGTGCCTCCACAGTGCCTGCAGAACAACCTCTTTGGCAAGATCTCCCACCCTAACCTCAGGCCTGAAGTTGGCAGCTACTGCAGCGACCATTTTGTCAAAACAGAGATTTGCGATAGAACCAATACACCCACACTGGTCATCACCAAGTCCATCACCGCCACCGGTCCCTGCACCACCAAGACCGTGTCTACCACTGCCACAATTACGCACACGCTCAACAGCGATGTCACAACAACTAAAACCGCCACGGCGACCGTCGTAGTCATAAAAAATGAAGCCGTCACCCTTTCATCAGACCTCACCATGACTGATGTCACAATCAGAAGCACAATTGTCGAGTCGGCAACCTTCACCACCGCCGATGCTACCGTGACCCTCACAGACGCCATCCCGGTTGCTTTCACCAGTGTCGTGGCTACCAATGTCGACACTCAAACCATCACCGCTTTTCAAACCGTGACCGCCACGGAAACCCTTCGCCCCACGGTGACGGTGACTGTCACAGCCGCGTACACGCGGACCATCTTTCAAAAGAATAAGCGAGTTGCACCAATGGCTGCTACTGTGTAAGTTTCGGTCCAGATTTCTACCTTGATCCAGTGAAGTTGGCAGGCTCTTGCACCATAGGCAGCTGACAGAAGCACAGGTTGCCCGCCGAGATTAGAGCACGCAGCAACGTGGACAAGCTGATGGAATCGTGCAATGAGCATGACCAGAGCCAAGCATGTTGGTGCCTCGGCGTCCATCCCATCACGGTCACCGAGACCAGGACGCACGTGGCCAAGCCCATCACTCAGACGATTCGCAAATCCATCACCGCGCAGGGTCCAACCAAGACGGTGACGGCTACACACACCAGCATTGTTGAAGTCACGCAGCTGCGCACCAGCACGGCCACGCAGACCCAGACTCTTCAACAGACGAGCACTGTCATGAGCACTCAAACAAATGTCGCCACACACCCTGCGACAGCGGAGGAAGTTGCTACGATTACGAAAACCGTAGTAGACCACGAGACCTTCACACAGCTCGCTACTGTGACAAGCCCCGTTGAAATCGACATGACCGCATCGAGCACTCAGTTTGTCACCCAGAATGCTGTCGTTACTGTCACTACTGAAATAACCATCCCGACGACTTTGACTTTGACTATTGTTGTGGTAAACTCTGCTACCATTCCGTAGTCAATTGTTCATGGCTTTTTCTGCCTGCATGATATTTGGACGCCAAACTGCACGACCCGGGTATGTGCTTTCTGTCATGTTCTGGCTTCGTAATGCCCTTTTTGTATATATTATGGAGGACTTAATGCACAAATAATATCCTTTTCAATAATACAAGTCAAACGGGAAATTCCACGCAGCCTCCTTATTTTGGAGACTGGTAGACCAAAACTTGAAAATTGGCCGCTGACATATCATGCTCTTCTGCGCGCATGTAGAAATATCGACGAATCAATGAAGGTCTAGCTCTGCTGGATTCTTATTGCGAGCTACTATTGGACTGATTAGTGCTAAACATGGAGCAACTGCTAGAACTTGTAGTAATATCAATGCTCGTGCCGACGATGCTGTTTATCTTATTGGTGCGGAAATATACACTTGCTGCATTACGGCCCAAGGTTGTAAGGAACCAATGAGGTGTCTTGAGGCCACCGCCCTTTGAGGATTTTTATATTCATTCGAGCTTTGGCTATGTCGTCATGTCCCGTTAGCAAAACCGTGTGTTTTCTACCTTCAACCCGGCGGCAAACCTCAAAACAGGATTTTCAAAGCTATAGTTTGATTCCTGAACTGAAACGACAAAAGCACCATTTACCACGCCAAAATAAAGTAGAGTGGCTACCCTACGATTTTGGTAGGCAGGAGCTAAGATGATGCTTCCTGGAATTTTAGATGTTGCATCGAGTAATCACGTGCCTAGGCAGGTGGCAAGGAAACGGTGTGCGGTATCAAGACGACTCTATCCGATAGTTCTTTTCATAATTCTCGAGGCTGCCGAAGCATGCTAGTAATCACACCCTGGGCCGTTTCCACCTGGCCAACAGTCTCAAAACCAAACTTGGCGTACAGCCTCACGGCCTCGGGTGCCGAGAGCACGTAGGCGCACCGGCCATGCCCGTCGGCTTCGTCGCAGATGCGCTGCATCATCATGGAGCCGACCCCGCGGCGCTGGTGGCTCGGATCCACCGCCATGAACGTCAGGCCTGGATCTGATAAGTATATACACGCACCCCCCGTCTCGCGTTCGGGGCGCGGCTGTGAACTGTAAAGAAAGATGAAAAAAGAAAAGAAAGCATGGATTGACTTACGGCAGATATTGTCTTGATTTCTCAGCGCCCTGTCGCGCTCCGTCTTTAAGGCTCTTGAAAGAGAGAACCATCCGTCTGCGTCGATTGCCTCAGGTATCCACGTCTTCTTCTTGCGCTTCCCCTCCTTTGGTCTTGCCGTCCTCCCCGAGGCTTCCTCATCGACCTGAACCCTCTGGTGCTCGCACTTGCGCTCCGCAACGTCCCACCCGCAGAACCCGACGATGGTGCCGTCTGGGCCGCACGCCTTGAGGAATTTGTCCCAGCCGTCCTCGATGGCGTCTTCCAGCATCTCCGTGTACCAGAGGGCCACTTCTTCGGCCTGGGAATCCGTCATGGTGCCAGACTCTGGGAACATGGTCCGGTACAAGGGCCCGTTCTGCATCGCGGGTATGTCGACGCGCCGCACAATGCTCTCCGCGTCGGAGGCGTTGGCGCGGGAGACGGTATATGCCATAGTTGGTGTATATATATTTTTTAATTTTAATTCTGCTGGTGTAAGTAAGGACAGACGGCGAGGCTGGGCGGGTTAGAGGAGGAAAGAGAAGACAAGGGAGAGAACAGCGCGGCCCCTCTCTGGACGGACTGCGTATTTAGGAGGAACCTCTGCGGTTCCCGGGGTTGCAAGGCGGATGCATGTAGCCTGTCGGCGACCAACAGCGTGCCCCCCGTTGGAGCCCAACTTGGCATTTTCCGGATTAGTCGGTGACTGGAACACGTGCGGGGAACGCTCGCTGGAGTCCCGGTTTGGGTATCTGTAAGCGTTACATCTGTTGTCGTTTGAAGCTCGCGATGTTCTTTTCTTGGACAGAGTGGAGCAGCACAGCCCGTCGGCCGAAGTTGTCATTCGGGGGACTGTGGGCCCCACCGGCCCCGGCGCAGCCACCCGAAGCGTGCCATGAACAACCCTTTCAACGTGCCTCTCCCAGACACGACGCGACTTGGCCGACACCAAGAAAAGAAAAGAAAAGGAAAGAAGAAAAAAAAAAGCTGCCGTCCTCGCTCATCAAACCTCGCGTTTTCCCCCCTCTTTGGTGCCCAAGTGTGGAGGTGCCACCGGCGTCACTTGCCCACAGCGCCCCGGCCAGCACTGACATGCCGTCGTGGCAGTGCCTTAGGCCAGGTCCAACACATGTTGGTGGACGTGCTCGCACGTCGGTTTCCCCTCCTTCGAGACACGTAAACCCGGGAGGGATCGCTCGCTGGCGGATATCCGTGGGTTTGACCACCGATTTTGGCACCCTCACCTAGACGGTGAGCTCCAGTGTCATGGCAACGGGTTCATGCAATCCCCGCCGTTCGCACTTGTGTTAGGGGGGCTTTCGCCATGTAGGTACCAGGCAGGCATCCTTATAGAGCTCCCCTCGGCTCCGTCGCCCAACCTGTCCGTATATAGTGGGGGCGAGCCCAGCCAAGACCACAGCAACCCATTACCCGTAATCCCGCGCCCGTCTTTATTTCCCCGTTCGGGCCTTTGAGAAATAAGCTAGCGATTGTCTGCCTCAATTTCTACTCCATAAATTAGACTGACGCGCGCCCGGTGTGGATCTTTTCTTGACATCTATCAGGTGGGGGTGGTTGGTGGGCAGGCAGGGCCGGTTGTCGGAGCGTCATTGTCAAAGTTGCACCTCGAAGTGGTTTTCTTCTATTGAGCTGTGCCTGTCCTGCGCTGTGATTGTAACCCCCGCCCCCTGTCTCTTTGAGGGCGTTACCGAGAATCACCTCACATTAGGAAAATATAAAACGCGCACGCATGCAGTGATTGCTTTTTCAGTTTTTTGAACAAGTTACTCCAATTGTCCCGGGTATTATACCCAAAGTCTATATGCCCGAGTATGTAGCCAATAAAAAAAAAATTGAGTCTCAAAATCCGTCCCATTATAAAAAAAACGAACGCTCATCACATGCT
This sequence comes from Calonectria crousiana, assembly GCA_013406985.1. Lineage (NCBI taxonomy): Eukaryota > Fungi > Ascomycota > Sordariomycetes > Hypocreales > Nectriaceae > Calonectria > Calonectria crousiana. The sequence goes on along the minus strand of VTGD01000021.1, from coordinate 212,812 downwards.
TCTTTCTCTTCATTTTTCTCCCTCCTTCCCCTCACCCGGTTCTTATTCACATAAAAAAATTCTCATAAGTTTTTTTTTCTTTTTTGGCCTTCTTCACTCTTCCGTCAATTAGACAAAAGGGGCCATTTTGTTTACCAGGGCTTGACCTTTTGCATGCTGCCCTCCTCCTGGAGAGCCTTGTGGAGGTCGAAGCTGTTGAAGAGCAGGTGGGGCTCGTGGCCCATGCCCTTCTTGAGGCACTCGTACTCGGCCTTCTCGTAGTAGTGGGTGAGGATGGGCTGGTAGACGGGGTGGGCGCACTTGCTGATGATGACGCGGGCGCGCTCGCGGGGGGACAGGCCGCGGACGTCGGCCAGGCCCTGCTCGGTGACGATGACGTCGAGGTCGTGCTCGGTCTGGTCGACGTGGGTGCACATGGGGACGATGCACGAGACGCCGTGGGGGTCCGTCTTGGAGGGGCGGGTGGAGGGGGTGTGCATGATGGAGTACTTTGAGCTGCGGAGGAAGTCGGCGGAGCCGCCGAGGCCGTTGAGCATGCGCGAGCCGTTGACGCACGTCGAGTTGGCGTGGGCGTAGATGTCGACCTCGACGGGCGTGTTCATGCCGATGATGCCGAGCCGGCGGATGACCTCGGGCGCGTTGGACACGGACTGGTTGCGCAGCAGCGTCCGGGGCGCGTACTCGTCCCACCGGTCGTAGAAGCGGCGGAAGCCCTCGGGCGAGAAGCGGATCGAGGTGGCCGTGGCGTAGTCGAGCTTGCCCGAGTCGAACAGGTCCAGGAACGTGTCCTGGATCACTTCGGTCCACACCGTCAGGTTTTTGAACTTGGACTCGTTGAGGCCGCCCACGATGGCGTTGGCGACGTTGCCGATGCCCGACTGCAGCGGCAGCAGGTTCTCGGGCAGGCGGCCGTGCGTCACCTCGTGCTCGAGGAACTCAATCAGGTGCCCGGCGATGCGGAACGAGTTCTCGTCGGCCGGCGTGTTGTCCGCCGTCGCGTCGGCGTAGTCGGACTCGACCACCGCCACCACCTTGGACGGGTCAATCGGGATCGACTCGGTGCCGATACGGTCGCGGACCCCCGTGATGTTGAAGGGCTTGCGGTAGGGAGGGAGGTCCATCATGGTGATGTCGTGGAGACCCCTGAACGAGGGGATGGAAGTGTTGACCTCGATGATGATCTATTGCGCCGTCGCATTAGCCATTGTTCTTCCGTCTTGTTTTCTTTCTTGTCAAGTCCAAAAAAACTCACCTTGTCGGCCATCTGGACAAGCTCAGGAGTGGCACCGACAGAGGCGCCGGGCACAATGCTGCCATCCTCGAGAATCTCACTGGCCTCGACCACTGTGACGTCGAGGTTCTTGTTATCGCGGTCCTTGGTGTACCAGCCCTGTAAAGCTTGACGTTAGCGCCCGAGCAACCTAGAAACTCTCCATCATGGGAGGGGGGGACCCGGCAACGTACGTAGACGAGATCAGTGGGGAACATGGACAGGTGCTTGTCGAAAAATTCGATGCGGCCGGCGTTGATGCCCTTGGAAATGTCCTTGCCGACCTGGTGAGGGCTGCGGCGGTTGATCATGTCGAGAGCGGCCCATCGGTTCTCAGTCTCGGCGCCAGAAGAGGCGCCGACGAAGAGCGAGTACTTGAGCTGGCCCTGGAGCTTGTTGGCCTCGACATGGTCGGCCATGAAAGAGGGAACCTTCCTGCAGGAAGAAAAACGCAAACGTTAGCCCATTGAATCTTCTGATTTGTCCAATTCCTTTTTTTTTTCTGCCTTTCTTATTCTCCCGCTCTGCTTCCCCATTTCCCAAGCTCGGGGAGCCACTCCCCCGCGCTACCAAGCCAGCCGAAAACGCTCAACGGCTATTTCGGTTGGACGGAGGGACGGAGGGGGGCGTGCGGTTAAAGCGAACCGCAGGCCGGGACCTGACCCAAAGCGGCAAAATCGGAGGGCCATTGTAGACTTTTTTTGCTTTGATGCGGAACCGCAAACCAGAACAGGCAACTTTGCGACGCAGCGCGCCTCGGAGAAGAAGAGGAGGAGGAGGAGGAGGACGGGAAACAGAGCAGACACATACTTGGGGTAACCGACACCGGTGAATCCGGACCAGCCAATGTAGGCGCCATTGGGAAAGTGCTGCATGGTGTCCTCGGGGCGGCAGAGCTTCTTGAGCAGGGCCGGGTTGCGGATGCGCGCCTTGAGGGCGTTGGAGGCGATGGGCGACGCCATGGTGTACACAGAGAGTTGCGTGAGAGAGAGCGTGTGTGAATTGGAGTGGAGAGGGAGGAGGAAAGGGAAGAAAAACGACAACCCAATTGACGACAATGGAAGAAGAGGGACAGAGGAGAGAGAACTCGGAGAAGAGAGGAAGAGCGGGAAGAGAAAGGTAGAAGTAGGAGAATGAAAGCGGCCCTTGTCGGCCAAGCTGGCCAAGGTCCCCCTCGGATGGCCCTGGTCAAGTTCGTCGGGGTGACGAAGGTGTGGAGCTATTTTCTTGCTGTCCCCCCCTCGGTGCAAGTGAGAATACCTCCCGAGAAATGCGCCGGGTGGCCGCAGCGCCTGTAGACCGCTATGGACAACCCCTCCGAAAGTCCAAGCTGGGAGAGAGCCCACACCCCAATTGGGCTGCGGGTCCCCTGGATTCTAATCTGGTGCCCGGCTGCTAATGGCCGCTGGATCCTGTTCGAATATTGTTCGGTGAAAGTCTTCTAGTGGCCAAACGGCTTGGTAGTGCAACCCTTTCCCCTTCTTCTTCGTTAGCAGCAGCAGCAGCAGCAGCACTAAAGCGGTGCAGCCAGCACTGCAACTCTGCGACGGGAATTAGATGGAGGGGTTCTCTGGCTACTCCAATTCTCCGTTTGGTGGGGCCCCATCAGCCCACTGTTGCACCCGCCGGGCTTCTCAGGTAGTACATCATATGATGGCATGACAAACTGGCCTCTTTTGTATCATTTCTGCGCAAACTGCAGCAAACGGGACGGAAACGCACCTGGCTTCTAGAACGCGTCTTCCCCAATCCCCAGGCAAAGGTGAAGAGGTGAGTTGCATGTCCCGGGGAGCGAATGGGGATAAAGACATCCGACCAGCTTTAGCCGAAGAAGTAGGTGGGGAGACACTGTCCAAGGTGAAGGCGGGAGGTGAGTTGGAGTTGCAGATTGCTGAGCCACACCCCCCCCTTCTGACAGGTAGGTACCCGCAACCTGTCTCATGCGCCAGCAGGAAAAAAAACCCCCCCATTACATCTCCGCCCTTTACTTTGTCATGCATCCATTGCCTCGTGCGGTGTGCCCTCTTTTTTAACTCTCCAGCGTCTTGCGGAATCAGTCGACGATAACAATGAACTGACATTCATCTGGACTTCCTCATCCCTGCCCACTGACAAGGTACCGTAAAAAAAGACCGCCCCTGTACCCGTAGAGCCCCCTCTCTCTCCTCTTTTGGGTGTCTTCCTTTTTGTCCTTGCGCCGTGCGTACCCACTACATCAAGTGAGGCTCAACACGAACAAAAAAAAAAAAACAAGCTCGGCTCAGCCACCTCCGGACATGCCGCCCTCTCCAAACAGCGGGTGTGGGGTCCGCCGCCCGGATGTGAGGCCCTGATGGCTTCCGTCCGGCCGAGACGGGCACAGACCAGCCATCGGCATCGCTCGGTTATCAACGCCGCATCTCACACGCCTTGTTCGCGCTGAGACAGCCAGCCCCCCAGTGCGGTGCCGCAAAAAAAGGCTTTTTTTGGTTCTTTTTCTGCCTTCCTTGGCTTTTACCCCGGGATCTGGTCGGCAATCGTCGACGAATCATGACCCTCCTTGGCTTACCCCGAACCTTGGCCCTGGCCTCCAACTGCCTGTCCTGGCGCTCAACGTGCTGCCGTGCCCCGGACCCGCACCTTGGACCTGCTCCCTGACTGGCTTGGATGCAACTGCACCTGGTCCCGTGAGGAGTGTGCGCCGTCCGGGTTTACGGATTGATTTGGAAAAAAAGAAAGAAAAAAGGGGAGGGGGGCTTTTTGCTGAGATGGGTCAATAGATCCCGGGGTAATCTGTCCTGATCTCGACTGTCTTGTCCGTGGTTGGTAAACCGAGGTTGGGTTGATAGGCTGGCTTCAGGCCAAGACCATATTGGACTATGGACACGAGAAACACCGTTTGAATGCGCAACGCCATGTATTCAACACACCATCAACCATTTGCACGCTCATCGCCTCTTGAGTTAAACTTTTCTTCTTTTTTTTACTCTTCTCTTTCTCTTTCTTTTACAAATTCCAGTAGATGAATCCAGCTATCCTCCCCCTCTTCATCCACGTCAGTTTCCCAATTGGTCTTGCCAAGCCGTTCTTAAGCTCCCCTCATCGCTCATGTGGTTTCGACCCTGGCCCATCGCCGCCCATCTGACCCCAATCTAGATTGACCCATTTTGAGCTTTGATGTCTTGAGTTACACTGCACGGCCCGAGTTTAAACTGCATATTTCGTTGACAGCAGTTGCATCCCTCATCCAGCATCATCCCCCCCCCATGGCAACGCCTCCGCATGAGCCCGTCATCTCCACCTCTACCCCATCTGTACCTCAGATGATACGATACATGCAGCGTTCCCCTCCATCTACCTCCCCACGTGGCTGAGGTAGCAATGGCCAAACAATACTAGGACTGTTTCTATTTATTCCGAATACGAATTTGGTATTCTTTCGAGAATTCATGATATCCTAGCTGCTTTTTTGCGCAAAGTTGGTTTAATGTCGGAGGTTATGTTGGCATTGCGATGTGGTTGACGTGATTGTTGTATAAAACCATCTCATGTTGATCGCCTCTGTTATATGGTTCCTTCATCCAGATCTTGAGGCAATTGTAGTCGTCATGTCCCCAAACCGTCATCGGCCTCCTTACCTCATCGGAGGTGGTGTGTGGTGAGCCGCATTGTTATCAACAAGACTCCAGTCTGACGCTTTTATTCTTAATATTGAGTGACGGTAACCAGCCCAAGGACCACAGAACAGCCCCAGGAATAGACCAAGCATGATCTCTTATCCCAGAAAAGGTTCATCAAGGGCCAGCATCGCTTTAGGTCGAGATACATGCACACCCCAGTGACAGCTGGTTCCTCCAGGGGGATCATGGCAGCATCCACCACCTCCCCTGCATCAACCCGAACGTCTGGGTCGCGTTAGGCCCGGGCCGCAATTAGCTGCTTTGCAGAAACCTTCTTCATTCTAAACCAAGCCGCTGTGGCCTCCTGCTCGGCTGCTTTCCGATGAACATCGGACCAGACCCACCCTTCCAGCTGCGGATCCGTGTCAGATGTTCTTATCAGCCCTATGGGACCTCTTTGTCCCTTTTGTATACGTCACAGATTCTAGCGTCGTTTTATGGTCTGCATGAGCTGCTGGCTGGTATCCCATTCACGGGCGACTGGATCCATAGGTTCTGTGTAGTTCGAGCTGACCCCCTTAAAGAACTGATTTCCCAGCACACTCTAGCAGATGGTAATGTGATTGAACCGCTAATTCTTGCCATAGACACTGCTGGAAGCTTCAGATTGGTGCAAGTGACCCTTGCAGAGCTGGGTTGGGATGTGGAGAGGATCCCGCACCTCATAGGCTTATGTGACCATCCCACTCACCATTGTACAATTGCACCAACGCTATCTTGTTGGGAGCCATAGGATTTGAGTGGCCAGAAAAGCCCCAAATGAGGCTCGCGATGCATAATATGAAGCTACTTCTCGCTTAGCTAGTTAGTCGGGTATAAAAACCAAGACTTGTTCAACATTGCTCGCCAAAAGTTGACGTGGCCATTCCTCCTTTTCTACTCCGCGCCGGACCAGCTGAATGACCAAATCATTTTTATCCCCCGACAGCGAATCAATGGCCTACGCGACATTGCTCAATCTTCCAACAGAGCTTCTGGAGGCAATATATACCCAATTTTGTGGGCATTGCAGGGTCAATTGGAAGTCGGGACAACCACGACACCGGGTTTCGTTGCCGGTGAGGCACTCGGATGACACGAAAGCCTTGATCAATCTTGGCCAAACTTGCCGCATTCTTCGCCGCATTGTAACGCCTTGCATCTATCACGACTTTGTCCCTCTTGGGTGACGTGAAGAAACCACCAGGAGTTTCATCTTTTCTCTCTGCGAACATGCCGGACCCGCTTCCTTTGTTCGCCGCCTTGCCATGTTCGATGGCCTTTATAAAAAAGGCGACGAATGGCTCGTCAGCAAAAAGGCAATTCAGCATGGCCTTTCACCCCCTGCTGATTTGCGTCTCCTACTGAACTCAGCCGAGGCCCCGAAAACCTTCCTAAAAAACCTTGATATCTATTGCTACTCGGTAGCTATGCTTTACGATTTGTTCCTGAGTAGAGTTGTCAACCTTGATTACTTATATCTGGTAGTTGGCGATGAAGTTGAATACGGCAACTTCTTTCCGCCAACAACCACTCTATCCTCATTGGAAAATTTGCACTTGGGGTTTGATGATTATAACAGAGAGCACTTCAGGGACGTGCGTGGAGCTTATGATCTAAGACAATTACAGCATCTTTTTGAGCGGCTGCCCAATCTCAGAAATCTGGAAATTACCTATTGCTATACGGTTTCCGTTGGCATCGCTCTGGGAAGCATAAAGTGTTTAAAGCTCAAAGACTCCTATATTAGCATGCCGGACCTTGAAAGGCTTGTCGAACAGTGCCCAGAGCTTGAGACTTTTATCTTTCATACGAGCACGACCTTCTCGGACTGGCTCTCGTATTGGACAGCCCTCACTCACGGTTACTTTCCCGGGAATATCCCAAAGATTCTTTTTGTTCGGAAAGATACTTTGCGCCATCTCGAAGTGCAATGCAACTGGGAGGTCCCGAAAGACAAGCGGGATGCATTCATAACGTCTTTGAAACAGTTCACGGCTTTGGAAACCGTTATTTTAAGCATGTCGTGTCTCGCCAATCTATACCCCGATGATACTGATAGTGAAGAGGATAGCGACAGCGCGTCATTTGTAGAGGATTCTTTGCCGCCGGACCAGCTCCCAGCTTCCACCAGCGAGGACGGTGTTGGTGGGGGCAGTACCGCACTGGCGAGACCTGTCTCGCTGGTGGACTTGCTCCCGAATTCTACCGAGACTTTTTTCCTTGACGGCTACCACCCTCGTTTTTATGGACCAATTTTAGAACTTGTTCGACAGCCAGGAAGAAGCCAATTGCCTCGACTCAGGAAATTTAAATTGGTCAACACGAACGATTTGGATGAGCCTGACGGAAGCGAAACTTTGGAGCACGACATGGGCGATTCCGATATCTTGTTTGAAATATCTAGAAAGACTAAGTTTTGTTGATACTAGAGCATAAAATGGGATGGCTCAAACATGTCGAACAGTTGGCTAAGCGCGGGAGCAGATTGTATATTTTGTCGAAATACATTGATTATATTGCGTGAATCTTCCTTTTCCAAAACTAAATTTAAAATTGTACCATGACCAGAATTGCGTCACTAAAAATGCTTTGCCTGACGACTCCTTCTGAAGTGGGAGTGTGCAGGTGTGGACAAAAATGCATGGCGAACCAGCAGGCCAATACCGGAACAAAGAAATAAGCTTGCCGGTTGCAAGCGGGTTCATCTTGAATATAAAGAAATCAAACTTCTCTTTTAAGCATGATTAAGCGTGCGCTAGCTCAGTCGAAAATGAGTCGCCCGCCTTAGCATGGTCACTTGAGGTGCAGTTGGACACCACCAGCTGCGCAGGGGATCGATTAATTGGTTTCTTAGCCAAAGTACTGCTTAAATTTGTTGGGTTCGGTTTGTAGTTTTGGTTATCCCCAGCTGCGATTGCCAGTTACCTCAAGAAGAGCGTTGGATGACCATCGTCAACAATTCTTTCAATCTGGCTTTGCCGTATGTTTCACTGAAGGCCAGCTTGTGACCAAGTGACCCTCGACGGTACGGGACATTTGTATTGTTTTCGAACATGCTGTGTATGCCAGTACGTATTCTCGGCCTCTCGCCAATGCAGCCTTGCAGGTGCATGTTTCACCTGATTGGTAACTTGTGTCGGAACTGGAACTCCACAGCTTTCTGCACGCCACATCTCTTCTGAATTGCCACCAGCGTGTCGATGGTAGTGAGGTTCAGGGCTGCACACATCTGACTGGATCAGAGATGTCAGCGCCGTATCCTCCGTTTTTGACAACAGTGCCCGAGATTTTTCTCCCAAGTAGTTGGCGTTCAGACCCTGCTGTTGCACAGTACCAGGCTGCCGTCAGACCTGGCACTTCTGAAGGCGGCGGCGGCAATCCTTGTCCAAGATGCCTCTGGAACCGGCAACCAGCCAAACTTTTCCCGTGGGGCGGGGATGACATCTCGATCCAGCCTCATTCCGGCACGCAACAAGAGCGAGAGGGCTGCATCAGGTGCCAAATCCTTCATCTCGCGGCAGAAGCCGTGGGCGTGGAACTGGACTCGCAGGATCAGATCTGGGTTGATGAAGATGGGTGCACCATCGACCTTTCAGCGAGCGGACAAGTGCTTAATTTGGACATCTTCGCTGCCGGCGACAAAGGAAGCGCGCCCAGTTGGATACCCCGAGGCGTGAGGTCACCGCCAGATGACACCTCATCGACCCAGTCTCTGGACTGGGCAAAGAGCGAAATCGAGCTGTGCCATCAATCCCATGTCCACTGCAGCCCCGGATCGAACCCGTTTACCCCCACGCGATTGATCGATGTGCGACCGCAGAATGCAGATGGTGATGTCGTCCTCCGGGACGCATCATCCGTGCCTCGTGGGTCACAGTACTGTGCTCTGAGTTATTGCTGGGGCAAGCTCAAGCCTCCCTGTCTTACGACCAAGACGACCCTTTCGCAGAGGCAAGCGGGAATACCATGGTCGAGCCTGCCGTTGACATTTCAAGACGCGGTAAAATTCTCGCGGTCAATAGGCATAGATTATCTCTGGATCGACAGCGTTTGCATCATCTAGGGAGATGAGGCCGACTGGAGACGGGAGTCTGGTCGCATGTTCCGAGTCTACGGCAACTCGTACGTGACGCTGGTGGCTGCCACCGGCGCAGACTCTGGCGCAGGGCTCTTTTCTGTGAAGCGCAACCGCCCGCCGGCCACGCACATTGCAAACCTGCGCGATGAGGCATCGGATAAAACTTGGCCATTATATGTGCGAAAGGCGCATGATAACTATTACAACTGGGATAACGAAGAGCTCCAGGAGGTTCTTCCGCTACTTCAGCGGGCCTGGTGTTATCAGGAGCGGCTGATATCTCCGAGGACCTTGCTCTTCATGCCAGGCGAGATGGCCTTTCAGTGTTTCGGTCGTGTGTCTTGCGAATGCGGAAGAGATGATGCGTTGCGGGGAGACGCCGCATCAAATACCAAACACAAACATGTTGTTCCCCGTCTGACCGGAGGCAGTGATGATGTGAGCTTGGACAGTTCTTAGATCAGGTGGTTGGTAGTTGGGACATATGCTACTTTGGACATAACCCAGCAGAGTGATCGCCTCCCAGCAGTTGCTGGAGTTGCAGAGTACATTCAACGATTTAGGCCTGGGGAGCAGTACCTCGGCGGTCTTTGGTCTGGCACCTTGATCAAAGACTTGCTCTGGGCCGTGGCTCACCCTTCTGGCGATGCTGACACCAAAGCCAAGGTAGCGACGAAAACGATCCCAAGCTGGTCTTGGGCGAGTGGAATGCAGGCTCGAAGCGTGCAAGGATACACCGGCAACTTGGATGATCTCGCTGAAGTACAAGAGGCCAGGTGCGAATATGCGAGCGAAAGTCCGTACGGTATACCTACGAGCAGTCGTCTGATCCTCAAGGGGTGCTTGTGGACATTCCTAGCAGCTCTAGAGAAGCGAGGTGGTTCGGTGTGGCTTGCAAGCTCAAAATCAGCTTTCGGGTTAAGGGACCCGGGTAGCAAGCGAAGCATGTTTGCTCTGGACAGCGGGAAACCCAAGCATGGCTGGTTTCTTTTGTCGTGCTTCCACCTTCTGGAAATGGGAAGAAGAGTCACACGTACGGACGCCGATATGAGATTTTATTTGATTCTAAAATCTACGTCGAAGGGTAAAAGCACCTATTTCCGAATAGGTTACTTTGTTACTACCACAAAGTCTCTAAGCGGGACAAAACGGAAGAAATGGGACAGTCTAGGAACCCATACTGTGTGTACCATTGTGTAATAAATTGATTTTCTTGCAATATAATCTTTACCCTTGTGAATCTGAGATACACTCAGTCCCCCTTTACTCAGCTGTTGCTGATTGCTACTGGGAGGTTGAGGAGAACGTCCCCTGAGCTAGGGTTCATCATATTGCTTTTCCGGGTACCCGTGGGCGTTGCTATATATAATGAATATCCACACATGTCGCTATCCAGGCGAAAATGGGAATCCCTTTAGTGCGTCTTTGAAAGACTGATACACAACTTTGACGAACATTTCTGGTTTCTAATTAAGATAAAGCAAGTAGAAAATTCCGAAATAAATATACTTACTCAGTAACCAGTCCTCGGTAACTGCGACCATCCCGCCATAGTGTAGATGCCTACGCCGAAGACAAACTCCACAGCTAGCTGACTGTTAGATCTTTGGTGATGGTGGTCGAAAAATAAGCTTAGCTTCCTCTCAACTGATCTTCAACTTCCTGTTTGGTGGACATATCAAGGAAATGATTGATAAAATTGCACTTGAGAAGACAGTGCCCGCTGAGATGCATACGATAAGTTGACGTTGCCTAAACGTGGACCTGGAAACTGAAATGCTACGCATTGACTTCACAATCTATCTCCCACCTCAAACTGCCTCTTCCAACTTTCGCAATTACCCAAAATGGACCGAATAATCTGTTTATCCTGACCCTCTCCTTTCATCTCCGGATGGTCGTAGGACTGGCCAAAAACACTCAACTTGATGGAAGCAAGGCTTCAGGATAGCGAAGATTTTCAGTACTCCTGCATGTTGGTGTTATAGACACGCCACTGGATTTTGCCGCCATTTTTGTGTCTGGTATGGTGGCGTAACATGGCGCGACATTAGAATGGCGAGCATCAACACCAGCCACCAGCAGCTGCGAACGACCGCTCCGACTCCGATTCTGATGGACAAACAGTTGCTCGTCAAAAACAAAAACGAGGCCTTGGTGTATCCATCGAGTTTCCTCCCTAGATCCCTGATAGTATTCGTGATCTCTTCACAGTATAGGACAGCCGGCATTAGCTTCTTGCAATGTGGCGTCCGAGCTAACTAACGGTGTTGGGTTGGAGGCGCACGCCATCCTCATCTCGGTTGTTTTGCTGGCTGTGAGTTTTCCCAAACCAAGTTTAGATGTGCGACATGCTTCTGCCAAATTCAGAAGATTGCATGTGCTTGAGTCAGGATATATGGGTACCGTCTCGCAATTTCTTTACAGGAATATTCGCTAAGCTCATGATTTCCCCGCCATCCTCCTCTCCATCATCCGCCAGCGCTACGCCATACTAAATTCATTGCACACCGAGGATTAACAAGTCTCGTCTTGCGCAGCCCTGTCTTTGCCACGAGGGGAGCAATCAGGGACTATGAAATGGATATCCCCTGGACCAGTGGCAGTTCTGGTAAGCACCACGCTGCGTTTTGGATTGTTCCATTGCTGAGGCCGGAAGCAGATTTCGACATGGGTCGTCGCCGGTTTTGCCACGGCAGCCGTCGTTGCCCGACTTTATCTCCGCCTCCGTATTCAGAAACAAAAATTAATGTACAGTGACATTATTATTTGCATAGCGTGGCTTGCTGAATTTATCACAAATGCCCTGTATACCGTCTTGACGACCCTTGGTGCGCTTGACCGGAGCGTCACGCTGCGCTTGGGCAACTACCATGGAGGAGTTGAGGATGCAATCGAGGTCGGAAAGGTTAGCAGAATGACGACAAAGTCTTACAAGAAATTTATACATGAGTGAGGATATTCGTACTGATGGCATTACTTCAATCAGATCCTATGGCTATCGCAAATCCCGCTTTGGTCAACCTTTTATTTTTGCAAGGCTGCACTGCTTGCAATCTACCTGCGAACATTTCCTGTATTCATGGTCAAGCGCCGAATATTTCTCTGGGTGACCACGGTCTACAATGTTGCCGCTTATGTTGTGAGTGTTTTGTTGATCTTGACAATATGCGGGCAAAGGTGAGCATGAAAGCAAGGACAGCACTTTGCCATCTACTTACAGACCACCTCAATTAGTTTTACCAACTTCGCATGTTTTTCAACCGTAGGCAAAACATCATACATCGTTGCTTGGTCCCTTCATATTTCTGGCGATGTATCAGGCAAGCTTTAGACATGCTCATTCCAAGCACCACATATTGACCAACAACTCACAGTGTTTGCATTACCCTGGCTCATTGTACCTAACATACCAATGAGAGGATCTCTCAAAATAGGACTGTGCAGTACGTTTCTTCTGGGTTTAGTCAACATAATAATTAGCACGATTCGGTTCGCAGTGTTGGAGGGATCAACCGACGAGGACACTGTCTCGTTCAGCCTGATGGGTGAGCAGTGTGCCCCAGAGTATTTTGACAATGTTTCAATGTGTAGCGCTAATCACCGATATGCTCAATTTAGTGCTTTTGTATTCTCTAGAGTGCAACACTTGCGTCGTCATCGCCTGCTTACCCACCTTGCGGCCATATCTGAATGACCGAGAAAAGACGACGGAGGCTAGCCAGGGTTCAGCGGAGCCAAAAGGTTCAAAGTCACAAGTCCAAAACCTCGCATACAGACAATCACGCCTTCTCCGAAACTCATCATCAAATGATGAAGAGGCTGGATACGCTGAGAACACAAACAAAAGCAGTGCCGAGTTAGTGCAACAAAGGCCAAATCTGGGTTGACACTAGAAATAATAAGGGTGGCGTTTTAACAAGATCTAATTCCCTATTATTCGTAAATTTAAACCTCTTCATCACTGCCACTTTCTATTTTTATTTGATCTTTGTGAGTGGATCACGCCGGGGTCGGATGCCTTCTTGCATGACCTGTGTCAACTAACCGCCATGATTCATCGGAGCATGGTACTAATTCTCGATTGCGACTTTGCTTGATTCCATTTTACCAAAGGAGTGCTAGTTATATTAGGAATAAACGAATAAAAATACAAGAGCACCGGACTCTGGAAACTTGCACCTTTCGTATTTTGTCGCAATTCTATGAATCGAATGTTTTCAATGGACACATCTTCATTGTTCAAGTTATGCCTCTCTTTTCTATTTCTTCATTGGAGATATCGCTTCGTCAGAAAATGCAGCCACTTTTTCGAGGGCGCATGTGCCCACAAGCACATGAAGAGTGGCTATCGCAACGGACTATAAATGTCCAGTCGTGCAGCGAATATGGATTCGTAGGTGAGGGGTGGTTTGGTTCCTGGGCCATGGTTACACGTCCAAATCAATTTCAGACACCTGCAAATGTAGCTCTTAAAAAGCCGTAGGAATGGAATTTTTTTGGCATCTGTTCAATAATTCAATCACACCCCAACTGAAACACAATTGTCTTTGACTGCTGTGATTCCTTCAGGTGACGCCAAGACTAATAAATTAATGCGCTAAGAGCGGGTTTGAGCGCGTTTTCTCGCCGCCGCCCTTCTCGTACCCGAAGGTTCCGGCCTAGCCAATGACGTAAGCTGAACTGGGCCGTAATGGTCCTTGGTTGCTCTGTCACGCGAAAACCAACGATAAATCCATCGCGATACTCCATCAGGGCCTATTTCAATCGACCAAAGTGGGCGACACGGAGCCGACGTCATTTCTGGCGGGCCAAACTCCAGTGGCGGACAAGGACGAGGGCTGAAACGGCCAACCCCTGGAACCACCGGGAAACCACCCCCTTGTTGGTAGGCTAGGTTTGCTGGGTCTAGATTCCAGCGAGATGAGCCTCTCTGGGAGGCACGGCGACCACGGGCACGGGCACCCGAGTGAGGATTCCGCGAGGCAGCATGCTCTGGCGTCGCTGTACTGGTATGTCATCCTCGCAGTCCTGATTTGCGGGCTCCTCGCGAGGCTGGCGTCGGTCTACATTGTGCGACAGAGGTGAGAATGGACCATGCCACATCCCAACAAATGCGTCGCTAAATCTTCCCAGGACCAAAAGCAAGGAGACCCGGTTGGGCTTTGACGCAGCATCGACGGTTGAGAAGCTCTTCGAGACTCCGCGCGCCGCTTTTCTGGGCTCGTTCCTCTATCGCAGCCGCCCAAACTGGCTGGCTGCGCTGCCTCTGAGGAAAACACTCCTAGTCATTGTCTATGCCGCTTTTATCAGCTTCCTTCTCACGTGGAAGGCCATCAAGCACGATGAGAAGTATCTCGAGCGTCTCGGTTTCCGGGCCGCCTGGATCACAACGACGCAAACCTCGCTCCCCTTCTTGCTGGCCGCTCGGACAAATCCCATCGGGCTCGTCCTGGGCACCTCGTACGAGAAGGTCAACTGGTTCCACAGATGGGTGTCCCGGATCTTCGTGCTCAGCGCGACAGTACACGGGTCATTTTTCATGGCCGAGTGGATTGCGGCCGACTTTTTCTGGACCGAGCTCAAAACGGTGGGCATGGTGAAATGGGGATTGGCCGCCTGGACAGTTCTTGTGTGGACGCTGCTTTCGACCTGGGCGCCCCTTCGCCGTATGCGATACGAGTTTTTCGTCGTGCAGCATATTGTATCCGTCCTGTTGCTCCTGGGCTTCCTGCTGCTGCACGTTCCCGCCCACCATCATTTCAGTGTTTGGTGCGCTGTTGTTGCCTTTCTTTACGATGTCGTGACCAGGTCGGCCAATCCCATCTGGCGCAACATCGTTGTTGGCTTCTCATCCAAAGCTTCTACTCGCTACGCTCATCAGGCGCAGGTTAGAGCGGTCGACGGCGATGTGACCACCGTGACCATCCGCAATGTTGGATTCAGCTGGACCCCTGGCCAACACGTTCTTGTTTGGTCACCCACATTCTCCAAGCAGTCCCCGCATCCCTTTACCATCTCCAGTATTCCATCATCACATGGATCGAGTAGCGATTTAGAACTGGTGCTTAAGACCAAGACCGGATTTACCAGAAAGGTGAACGACTGGGCGCGCAAATCTGACAACAGTGGCAGTGATGGGACATTGCGTGTGCTTTTGGCTGGCCCATATGGCTCAACGCCAAACTGGAGACAGTTCGAAAATGTCGTGCTGATTGCAGCGTCCACGGGTGGTTCATTTACCACGCCTATTCTCCAGAGCTTGCTCTCCAAATCAGAGGGTCGCGTGCGAAAGATCAGTGCGCTCTACATTGTACGAAACAAGACACATGCGGGACCATATCTTCGCCAAATTTCTGGCGCAGTTTCTCGAGCAAAGAGTATGGGAATAACTGTGCGCGTTGAGGTTGCTGTTACTCGAAACAGTCAGCATATTGCCGGGCTGCATGACGATCCAGCCAACGAAAGCCGAGAAAGACTGATCGCACCCGAGCCCGAACCCGAACTCGAGGCGCGAAAAGAGGGCAGAGGGGACAGCGTAGAGCTGGACCGCTTCTCAATTGATTCAAGTGACTCTGCAGGCAGCGAACGTGCGGATCATTTGTTGAAGGAAGAGATGGAACTTGGCCTGAACGACGATCATACTTACGACGCCTCCTCTATCGCTGAAACCGAAGGACGTCCGGATATTGCCGCGTTTTTGCGTGGCGCTGTTGGTAGTGTGCCTGGTAATGTGGCAGTGGCAGTCTGCGCTGGCAGTGCGATTGAGAGAACAGTCAAGATGGCTGTAGCATCTTTGCGGAAGCAGCGGGTATCAGAAGGGCTGGGCGCAAGTGATATTTCCCTCCATGTTGAGCGAACCGACATTTAATGTTTACACATTTCCTTTTTCTGTCAAGCAATGGTTTGGGTAAGATGATAGGATCTGATAAACGATGGGAATAATTTCTTGATAGACTCTGAGTTTTACGTTCTCGAACTCTTTTCTCAATTTGATGTGATAATGTTTAACCTAGAACAATAATTTTCTCCCCCATGGGCTCATTGTGTTTAATCAAGCAAAACCCTGAAATATCAAGGGTTTCGCGATATAAACAGTAAAAGCGACCATGGAACACGGCAGGAGAGCTGTAAAACGTGTATATCTAGAGGAAATTTGCACCCTTGGCGATCTTATCAAGGAGCTGGTGATTCTTTAGCGATGCTTCAAAATCAGCATAGCTTCCGATGCCCGTTACAAACGCCTCATACTCCCTAGCCGTGTTCGTGCCCGGGTAAGGAACAGCGGTAATGTGCGCGGGTTCATCTTGACCAAACTGGGTCACCTCAACAGCGCCGTCCTTCCCCTTTCTCAAACGGATCTCTCGCTCAGCTGGCGCCATCTGCAAATGATCTTCAGCAATCGTGACCTCGATTTCTCCTTCGGTCCCGGTAATTAGCCAGCGTAGGCCCAGGCCGTCCACAGGCTTTGTGGCCTTCCTGAAGCTGATGCTGGCTACAGCTCCGCTCTCC
Source organism: Calonectria crousiana (assembly GCA_013406985.1). NCBI lineage: Eukaryota > Fungi > Ascomycota > Sordariomycetes > Hypocreales > Nectriaceae > Calonectria > Calonectria crousiana. The sequence goes on along the minus strand of VTGD01000021.1, from coordinate 196,311 downwards.
AGCTCGCCCTGAACCAAAACATGGTCCGGGGAGGTCTTGGGATATGCTTTATCGACAATATCTCCCGTAGCGATGTTGATGAGAGAAATGGCCGGGTGCTGCGTTTTGAGAATCGACTGCGTGGTCTTGAAGTCGCCCAAAACGAAAGTGAATGAGTCCAAGACTAAAATCATTAGCTAGTTTCATTTCTTGGCCTTGAATTACCCACAGTGCCCAAAGAATATGTAGAATTCATTTCCACCGCTCTTCATATCCAAGTAATACGTGGCGTTGTGCATCCAGCCATCAACCGGGAGAACGCTTGAGCAGCCCGATGCCACAGAGCTTGTGATCCGGCCAATGGACCCAGCATCAATGAGCTCCTTGACTTTGGCAATCATGGGATCAGATCGGAGCTGCAGACCAACCATTGTCTTCACATTATGCTTCTTCGAGAGCTGGGTCAGCTCCTCGGCCTCTTCCAGACTGGCGCCGAGGGGCCATTCGACAAGAACATCCTTGTTGTTCAAAATTGCAGGCTTGGCCAATGCGTAGTGTTTGCCCACATTGACAGACACTGATACCAGGTCAACACTTGGGTCTTTGGCCATGTCTTCAACACTTCCATATGCCTTGACCGTGGGTGAGAGCTTGTGAAACTCTATCGACTTTTGAGCCGATTCAACAGTCGAGTTGCAAACAGCCACCAGCTCGTAGTGCGGGGACTGAAGCAGAGGTTTCAGATGAGCAAGCACGCCCCAATTCCCGAGGGCAGTGTAGTCAAGGTCGACGGTAGAAAGGCCAACTAGGCCAACTCGGATGGGGGCCATTTGGGCAGGTGATGCAACAGCAAGCAGGGTGAAGTGGACTAAGTCGATGATGATGAGATGAATTGCAATCAAATCAATGTGGTGGCCATAGCCTGTCAATTTATCTTGCGGCCTTGGCTGAACAGATACAATTGCACCATAGCAAATGTCCCACCATTTCAATTCTTCTTTAGAACCGTTTCCGCAACATTTCGCCGTGAGGCTCCAAAATCTCACTCGATCAACTTCAGATGTCGCGAAGTGAGTTAGCTTTGAGCTATTCTCCACTCCAATTCCGGCGCTAATGATGAGTATCCACTTGAACCCCGTCCTTGGCCCGCGAGCGCCGCGGATTATAAATCTCGATTGGGACAATTTTGCAGCCTCCTTTCCTACATGCCATGCTCATTTAGCCGCCACAGGACGTGACAAAATATGCCTATTTGCAGGAAGAAGGTGTGCGACCGGTGCCGCGCGGCCAAGGCCCGATGCAACCGAGGCAACCCCCGGTGTAGTCGGTGCATCGAGCGGGGCTTTGAATGCCGCTACGCCGGACAAGCCGCTACCCGCTGGTCACCGTACTCCGGCGACCTTTGCCAGAACGCCCCATCCGGATTTGGTCTCACCCAAGCAGAGCGGTCTATCGAGGAAGCCTTGAGGGGCTACCAGGGTGTTCAGGAGTGCCAAGATTCAATTCTCGGCTTGTCGTCCACAGACTCGACCAACATCACCTCATGGCCATTCAGCCAACTAGAGGCCGGGTGCTCGGTAGCCCTGAATCCACCCCTGGATTCCCTCGGCCAGATACTAGACTTCCCCCAAGAGCTCGATACGACGTATGGCCGGCATGGGCAAGTGTCTCTGACAGAATTTCCCAATACGCCACCTGACATCAACACCCTTGCTCCGTATTATAACTCTGCCTCTTTGCTTGCAAAACGACGGCCCTTGACATTGCAAGGCATGCTGACGTCAAAGATTATGCTCGGCCAAGTCGAGTCTTATCCCAAGATGATGATACAGGGCTTGACGCTGCCTCCTTTTATACACAGCAAGTGTTTGTTGGAGGATAGTATCGTAAATGGCTGTTTCGCGAAGCGGTCCCACCAGTGCCTTCCTCGAATCTTGAGTGTTTCTGCTACGCTTGTGCAACTCTTCTTTTCTAGAACACAGCAAAGTAGTGATTTTGTGTGGAGCACCATCTATGCTGAACAGGCTAAGCTGCATCGAGAGGTATATCCACAACGCGAGATTCCAAATTCGCTTCTGATTAACCGGGTACAGCAAAAAAGTTACAATGAAGAAACGCTTCTCCAAGCGCTTCAGGCAATGTGCATATATGTGATTCTTCAGTTACTCGACATGGATTCCGCAGCAAGAAACGGCGCGGAATCTCTGGTCATTACGCTCGGGGTAGGTCTAGTTTCATTCGTATTACTTTTTTTATGTACTTCATTGAGTGTTCATTTGGTCTAACACACCTTTTTGTAGGACCTCGCAAAGCGGTTACACGAGATGTCAAAGTACCAAAATTATGCTGACTTATCACCATCGCGCAACTTTCGACATCAGTGGATAGCACGTGAGAGTACACGGAGGTATATTGCACCTTATTATGAACCATGGAGAAAACATGCTAACTAAGCGGCCCAAATAGAACTATAGCCTTGCTATACGTTATAGAGACTCTTGTGGACGTCATGTTTGGTGAAAGAGACCTCATCTCTTGTGTTGGATATATGGGAACTCCTATACCTTGCGCACGAGATCTCTGGGAGAATGAATCGACATCACGCTGGGTTCAAGAGTATCAGTCAACTCTATCACGTCGAACGCTCAACAGACCACTTACTATAAAAGATCTGGAAGCCAACGCCACTAGATCACTATCGTCAGCAATGGGTTATCAAGTGGGAACTGACAACACCTTGGCCGACATTGCAGACTGGTGCGAACATTTGGATCAATTTGGCACTTTGGTATGGATGGCCTCAACCGTAGCGGTGGCCGTTTAATAGAGCGTTCCATTGCATCTTAAGTGATCGTAGCGGAGATACTTCTCCACCGCGCTTACTGCGCAATATCAAATCTGGCAAGGATGATTAAAATGAATAAAGGGAAAATAAGCCTGAAAAATCCCAAGAGACTGTCCTTATTTGAGCATGTTTATGTAGGTATTACCTTTATTATTTTGTCTAGAAATACTGAGACTTGTGGTCTATTTCACTTCCTACCAGAGACAGTAGCCAGATGTGGGCGACTGCCGATCAGATTGTGGACTGAGCTTCTTTTTAATCTCACAAGACGTTAGCGGGAGAATCTCCTCATGCAGGAGGTCCCGAAAATGACAAGGTAGAATGGCTTCGGAGTTTGACATTAGCAACGGTGAATGAAGAGAAATCGAAACAGAGTTTCAAGCAATCACAGCTAAACTCCGCCGTGTCGGTGTAGATAACAGTGTCCCGTCCCTCAAATTGTCTTTCCTAATCACTTTGCAGATAAGACAGACATTACCAGATGTTCCATCTTGTTGAATTTGAAGGACAGGGATAAAATTCACAAAAGAAAAAAAATACCGGTATGTCTGGCTTTTTGGGAAGGGTCCTGCGTAGCAAAGTGTCGGACTGAGAATCATTCAAAAACTGTTTGGTATTTTTGTCTAAAACTCCAGAGTAGGTTTCTTTTAAAGCTCCTCGAATTATGACTCAGCCTTGCATATCAAATTAAAAAATCCTCCGCGTACTCCTCATACTCATTCATGAATTCATGAATATTAAACTTGTCCTGCATCCCCTTGTCCTCCAAAATGATGGTGCCAGCCTCCACGTATCCCTTCTTGAAAGCCCCGAAAAGCTCACGACTTTTTTCGTAGTGGGGAATGAAGAGTTGGTTGTCTCCTATGACCATGGCCCCCTTGAATCCCTGATAAACCACGTGGGACTCTTGACCCAAGTCTACCTCGTCACATTGTCCAAAGTCGAGAAGGTACAAGCCCATTTTTCGATGCTGGAAGTCTGGCCTATCAGACTTCTGGGTCACAGATGAACCAAAAACAAATTCAACATCATCGCCGTTGACTCCCGCGCCCCAATGCATGATGGCGTATGCCTTCCCCATGTGGTAGGCCAGTTCGTAGAGGTCCAATTTGATCGTCTGCATGGCATCCAAGCACATGGGAAAGTTCCGAAGAGAAAAGTTTTCCGTGGAAAATCGAGCTTCTTTCTTTCCCAGGTAGGTGCGAATAAGACAGTGCTTGTTTGGTGGAGAGCTCAAAACAGCTTTGATGGCAGACTTGTCGACTGAGCCCGATGGCTGCGGATAAGAGATGATTGTGAGGGCGTTTCGAATAACCTTGGGCACCGGAAGAATGCGCTCCATACGAACCATATCCGTCTTGACGCGGTAGCCTTCGGGAAGTTTGGTAGAAATTTGATCCCAGAGACGGTTGTCAGTCTTGGGAATGAAATCCAGCAATCGAGGGACGCTGACGTGAGTCTTAAGCGGGTCTGCGTATCGGTCGAATGCAGCCAAGACTTTTGCATGAAGTGCAAATTCATGCTTCAGGTTCGATCGAAGAATGTCGTTCCCTGGCTTTTCCTTCTTGATGACATGGGGAAGTCCGGCCTGCTCAAAGATGGTAGCCTGGAGTCCTTCTCCGATCTGAACGATTTGCTGGAGCTCGGGACGGGACGCAGCTTCTTGGAAGCGCTGGGCGAATGAAGAGGTGGTAGAAACAACAGATTTAATTGTCAAAGATCGACCGAGTACGATAGTCTCAGGGAGTTGCTCGAGCTCGGTTGCGGTGAGGTAACGGAGAGCCACTCGAGCGTCATTAGCCATCGAGGGCGTGATGGAGTAAGCGGACTCGTTGGTAGAGTTGAGCTCGCGGCGTGAAGACATGGTTTTGGATAACAGTTGATGATTCAAGTCAAGTTGGTAGGGGTAAGGACGCCGCTTTTATTGAGTGTTTGTGAAGTTTCGGAGATAGCTATCTAGCCATTGAAAATTTTCATCTTAAAGTTACTCTTCAACCTGTGCGGACAAGAGCAGCAGGTGCGGTTCTGCAGATCACCTGACCCTAATCAGAAAACTTTTGCGGCAAGAACACCATTGTGGCCACACTATTTGTTTTCTTCAGCCACAATCGACTCCATCTCCGATTCATCCTGTGTGGTGGCCCTATTGTAGGAGATATAATCCGACCCCTGCAGTTGTAACGGAGATACTTCCCCACCACAGCCAAGGGGGCTAAGAGCGGAACTCGACCCTCCATACCTCAACTCATTACACATCCGCGCCAAGAGAGTGTCACTTGGGTTCCCGCCACTGCTTGAACATCCAGGCCCTGGCTTCTTACCATCGGATTTTGCATACTACTCTGAGAATGGCTTTGGCTGAGAGCCATATGGAATAATTCTTACCATGTGTCGTCTCTCGTTATCCTGGAAATCGGGCACGGCGGAATGCGCACATGAGCGTTGATCCCAAACGACCACTGTCCCCTTCTCCCACTTCACGCGACAGTTGAAGTCCAGGCTCTTTATGTGGTTGTGCAGAAACGACAGCAGGTGCTGAGATTCCTCAGGCAAAAAGCCCTTGACTTGCCGAGCAATTGCTGGATTGACGAAGAGGGCAGGTTTTCCGGTGACGGGGTGTTTGATGACGAGTGGATGCGTGGCATTGATGGCCTCTTTCAAGGCTCGCTCGGTGCCGACCCTTCTCACCTCACCCTCGGAAGCCGATGTATGTAACAGCTTGAGCGAGCGCAAAGTCTCCCTAAAAGCAGGCGAGAGAGCATCGTAGGCGGCTGTAAGCGACGTGAATGCAGTATCGCCACCTCCCGACTCGGGAATCTCAAGGACCCAAAAGAATGTTGTTGAGGGAACGTTGGGAGTGAATGTTTGGTCAATGTGCCAAAGGTCATAGGTTGTTCGAGGTCCAAGCAATTTTCTCAAGTTGCCACTGATTCATCCAAGGTTAGCTCGCATGGCGAAATGGTTGGCTGGAGAACTTGCGATTTTTCATCAGCGTAGACAACGTGAAATTCGGGCCCGGTGCCCTCGGGGTATCCCATTGTGGGATGATGATGAAGTGGGCCATAATGATTGACAATTTCTCGCTGTCTATCGAATCCTATGTCTGCAAAGTCTTGGTCTCTCTGGTTCAAGATGTCAGTAACTGATGCGCGCTTTTCATGGCGGGGGAATCTGACGAAAACAACCATGCCTCTTTCTGCTGCCAAGAGCGCAACCTCATCGAGGCCTTCTTTGTTGAGTATGCTAATCTGCACGCCTCGGACTTCGGTACCAATCCTGGGCGTTATGTTGGTCACAGCTGCCCCAGCTTTAAATAGGCTCGGTTTAGCTGGGTCTGCGCGGCTGCCAGGCTCCTCAGCTTCAAACAAGGGTACATTCTTCGGTGCGGCATAGCCGTCCGATCTTGTGGGGAGGTATGCAGGATAAAGCGGCCCAGAAGACATGGTGCCCTGCTAATACGGATGTCCAATGTGCGGATGACGAAATCTCCGTGGTGGGTTGGCGATTCAAGAAGCTTGTGTTTCAAATTCAAATACTCGAGCGCGACCTTGTTGCATAATAAGCTGGGAGCTCCGATACGTGCAGGATAGCGATAAGTCGGACTCTCGGACAAGTTGACATCGGCTGCAGGCCGATAATTTTTGACGAAAATGGAAATATCCAATGTCGTCATCAAGAGCCCGCCAGGCCATGCACGCTAGTGCAAGGAATAACTGCGCACCATCTGTGATTGCGAAGACGCCATCACCAGTATTTTGGTGCACGTCCCAACTTCAACACCAAACCCTCCAATCAAGGTAAGCATAATTAAATCGCCAAGGCAAGGACGGGAGTGTTCGCATGGTCCGGTCCCAAACGAGGAGAAACAGAGCTGGAATGCTAGATGGAGGAGAGTCAGTCTCAGATCGGGCATTGACAGAGTTTTGCCGAAAATGGAATTGCCCAGCAAGATTCGTCATATTAGCCTTGGTTTTGGGGGCAATAGCCTGTGTCCGTATTGCTTTTTAACGGTTGGCCCTGTAGGCTTGTGTTTTTTTTGTCCATAGTCATTAGAGTAAGCATCGAGACGAGCTAATGTCATTGATCTCATAAATAAACGGCCTCCATCTGCATCATTAAGTGTCTTTTCTCTCTTTGGGATTCGGGAGGCCACAGCATAAACTCTGCCCAGCACTCAGCAGCCGGGTTCGGAAGTGACAGCCATGTCTCCGAATTCGAGCATCAAAGGCCATCCAGGTCCCCAAGTGAGACCAATGGATGCTGTCGTTCATGAGTCCGCATCATGGCTTGCAAAAATCCATCCCTATTTCAAGGATCCAAACCATGTACTGGTACTTAAGCTTGATTTGCTCCTGCTATCATGGGCCTTTGTCGCTGGTGTAAGTCTTTGTCTCTGTGGCTGACTACTTTTTCGTGTCTAACTAGAGCTCAAGCTGTTCAAAGATATGGACCAGAGCGCCACAACAGCAGCCTACGTTTCTGGGATGAAAGAGGATTTAAAATTATACGGGAACGAGCTGGTGGAGTTCACCACTTATTTCTCCATCGGCTATGCCATCTTTATCGTGCCTTCGCAAATCATCCAAACACGAGTCCGACCATCTCTCTTTCTCCCCATTTGTGAGATAATCTGGGGACTGTTCACTCTATTTACCTACAGAGCAAAAAATGCAAAGACTATTTATATTTTGCGATTCTTTCTAGGAGTGTTTGAGTCGACGTCGTGGCCCGGAATTGTTTCCTTAATTCTGAATTGGTAAGCCTGAACAGGTACCCTTTATATAATTTTCACTGATGATAAATAGGTACACGCCTAAGGAACTGGGCAAACGCTTGGCAATATTTGGTGTCAGCGGTGTTGCTGGGAGTATGTTCCTCGGCATTGTCCAAGCCGCACTGTACAACAACCTAAACGGAGCCAGAGGCCTTGCAGGCTGGCAGTGGTTGTTCATTGTCTCCGGTGTCATGACTGTATTTTGGGGCTTTGTTGGACTTTTTTCGATCCCTGATTCACCTTCCATCACGCGAGCTTTATATCTGACAGAGGAAGAGAGGCAACTCTCCCGTGAACGCATGGATGACGCCGGCACAAAAACATCCAAGCTTATCCCTTTCAAGGTGCTTGTCAACAAGTTGAAGCTTCTCATCAAGAGCCCCATCTCTTATCTCTTCCTTGCAGCGTACCTTCAATTCGCCTGGAGTCAGCGTGCAAACTCATATTTCTTGCTCTACCTTAAAGGCTTGAAGGATTCCAATGGCGATGCCCTTTACTCTGTCTACACCGTTAACTTAATTCCCCTTGGGGGCTATGCTATCAGTATTGTTACCAACATTGGGTTTAATGCGCTCAGCGATTGGAAAATGTGGAGGTGGCAGGTTGCGGTTGGCGTCGCGTTTATTCAGCTCATAGCGACATCCGTGCTAGCAGGCTGGCCTGATTCTCGACATACCATCATGACATTCTACTTTTTGACCTTTGCAACTGCGGCTTGGGGATATGCATTGCTCTCTTGGATGGCCGAAATTCTCCGAAAAGAGCCAGAGGTCCGATCAATTCTGGTCGGCATCGCAGTCACCCTCGTGTATGTGGGCCATGCTACGATCCCGCTGAGAGCGTGGCGCGTGAGCGATAGCCCTCGATATCCGGTGGGCTTCCCATTAGCCGTTGCATTTGCTGCAGGAAGTATCATTTCAATTTTGGGCATGAAATTTTATGTCGACAAGTATCCTGAAATTGTTCACTCGGGCTTAGATCAAGATGAGGCTAGCATTGTGGAACCAGCCGTCGCCGGGAGTAATTCGAGACGAGACTATGAAGAATGATGATGAAGAGAATAATTATCATGAATTTATACTAAACTTGATGGAGAGAAAAAACGAATCATCATAGAAATCTTCAACCATCTGGTGGCCCCAACCACCTGTTGATTACTATTACAAGTCCGTTATTTGGGTTTCTTGCCGACCTCTTTTCCCACTCCCCATTCTTGATAAACCTTCGCAATTGCTTTCTATCGTTTCTTGGTCTTGTACTTCTTTACCCGAAAGAAATAGTACAAGGCGATCGCCATCAAGATGTTGAAGCCGATATACGCCCAGAATATCCCATAATTACGCCATCGCTCATCCCACTCGATCTTGGATCCTGCAAGATATTGGTCTGCATTGCTGACAGTACAATATCTGCACTTTTTATCATCTTCGGGGTTTTGTAGCTTGCCAGGGGCAAATTGAAGAAATGCTTCGAGATATTGTTCACACGTCATGCCAGTTGGTGGGTCGAATATTGATGTTTCTTTCTCTGCGCATGTGATCTCCCGGCCGTGGAGTGCCGTTGAGACAATCCCCCCAATCCAGTATGTGAAAGGCGACAGGCGATACATAAAGATCCAAAACCCGGGTAAAGCATCTGGAGTCTGGAGCACTCCGCTAAAGATTGTGCTCATGAGAGAAAATAATGTGACTATGCTGGCGGCTGTTTGTTGATTGGGCATTGCAGCAATGGTCATCTGCGCAAATGCACTCGCATAGATGAAGAGCTGGATGACAAAGAGAAGCACTGAACCTTCTCGGGCAGAACTTTGAACGCCAACGACAGCATAATAGAAGCAAAGATAGATGAGAATGCCTGTAATGATTTGGAAAGGTATTTCAACAATGGCGTTCGCAATGACGAAAGCTTTCCACGAATAGGCCTTACTTGGCTGTTCGCGAACTTCGTAAAGTGAGCGTTGAGTAATAAATAACGGTTGAATCTGAAAGTTTGTCAGCAACAAGATTCAAATAAATGGCTGGTGACCATACCTGTTGTACGAGTGTCGTGAAAATGGTGGTCAAGAGAAACACGGAAAATATCACATTCTGCATCCCGGCCTGCGTGTTGTTTGCATGATAAAATGAGAACCCGATGAATAAACCAGCGGCGATGCCCAATGCGAACTTGGAAAAAATGTAACTTGGCATCCTCCAGTATTGTTGGAAAACTCTGGCCGTCACCGCCTGGAGTTGAGTCCAAAATGGGACCGCGAATTCGGATGCCGACTTGTTGTCACCGCCGGGTGCCACTTCATTACCTTGAGAAGCATGAATCCTCCGAATCTCAGATCTTACGGCAGCAAGCTCACTGCTTTCTTTCCAGATATCGTCCCATTGTTTGCCGTAGTTGTTGAAGCCGCTGTTTCCCATTTCCAAAAGATATTCCGCCGGGTTTTCCTCCTCGCCACATTGTCGGCCTCCGTTTGATTCGAAGTAGCGGAGCATGGTATTGCAATTGTGCCCAATGTCGCCAAAATAAAGCGTCTTGCCGCCTTTTGCTAGGAAGAGCAACCTGTCAAATTGCTGAAAAAGGATTGCGCTTGGTTGATGGACTGTGCACAGCACAGCCTGTCCGGAGTCGGCCAGCTTTCTCAGGAATGCGCAAATCGCCCACGAGCTCTGTGAATCAAGACCACTGGTTGGTTCATCGAGGAAGAGAAGGAGCTTGGGCTTGGCAGCCAGCTCAACCCCAACCGTCAAAAGTTTTCGCTGCTCGACATTGAGACCTTCGCCAGGGATACCAACAACAGCATCCGCATACTCCTCCATATTAAGCATTTTGATGACTTTTTCGACATATTCGTACTTTTCCTTTTTGCTAACTGAATCAGGCTGTCTCAAAATGGCACTAAACTGTAAACTTTCTCGGACCGTGGCGGTCTGGAGATGCAAATCTGGTTGAAAGTGAGCTTGTGTCCATCGCACTAGTATTTTTTGCATACCTTGTTGTTGAACATAACCGGTCTTTCGCTGAAAGCTCGCATCAAATGGCTTTCCATTAACCAACATATCGCCCGTGATAATACCGGTGCTCACACGCTGCGCGAGCACATCCAGGAGGGTTGTCTTGCCCGCCCCACTGACGCCCATCAATGCTGTCAATGTTCCAGGCTTAACCCAGCCAGAAACTGAATCTAATAGTCTCCTCCATTCTCCTTTTAGCTCGATATCATAGACCACATCGCTCCAGGTAAAAATGTCTGTTTGTGGTTCAATCGCGCTCACATCTCCGTTTCCTGGATTCTCCAACGGTGTCGAGTTTGTTGGTGTCTCTTCATCTCTTTGAGCATGACCTTTACCTTTCCGCAGTCGGCTTGGAACTTTTCCTCTTTGAAAAACAAGTGTCTCAGCGGTGCTGGAGGTGGATGAGTTGAGTTCGGTAGCAACAAAATACATAGCCATGAATCCAATCAAAAACGCAATAAGAATGCCCAGGTTTCTCCAAACATGATGGTAGTAGTATTCATAGTTTTGGGCGATGAAGGCATCACCACTCACAGTGTGCTCTCCCGCAATAGCCCCGGTGGAAGCACAAATCCACGAGTCTCCAACAAGTGGTGTATAAGGTGGGATGATGCTCGAACAGGTAAAGTTGCGACCATGAAATTCGTTCGCAATGAGAATTTCAAAGGCGTAATATATTGGGTTGATCCATCTTATCCAAGAGAACCATACCTTCATCTCAGGTACCGGAATGGTGAAGCCAACGTAGACGACTAGAGCCAACACCATGACGCCGGATAGAGCCATGGCCTGCGACACGGTTTTCGTGACTGCAGCCAAAGTACGGAATACGGCGCTCATGACAAAGGTGGAAATGTAAGTAATCAGAAAATAGAGAAAAAAGTGGCCTGGCTCTCGACGAAGCCCTGCCATGAAATAAAGCACAACGTTGAAAACCGTCGCAGTTGCGAGTTTGATAGGAATGTCAGCCACGATTCCAGCCGCGGCCTCGCATGCTGGATGGTAAAAAGCATACGACGCATGTTTCTCCACGATTGGTCTTTGAGAATAGAGGTTACCGATTTCCGATATAGCTGTTAAAGCGTTGAGTAGGACGGCCATGAAGAGCACAGAACCTCTAGCATAGAACCCAGCGGTTGCATCAGGGGTTCCATAAAAGATTGAGCCGATAATGAGCGCCATGGTCAGCTGGACAAAGCATTGAGTGATAGTCGCCGAAATATCGTTCCAGATCCGTTGATAAGCCCGGTTTGTGCACAGCCGGGTCTGCATCCAGATACTAACCGTGTACGGTGATCCTTGCCGAACGTGCTTTGACTGGTCTCTTCTTTTCTGCTGTCTAAGTTGAGCAATGCTTTCCCCTTCCCTCTCCACCACATATTCTTCTTCGTAGTCGGCGATTTCCTTTCTGAGGGCATCGTACTCAGGTGATTCGTGCCAGTATTGCTCGAATTCCTCTGGTGTTCGTGGGACCTTCTCCTCCATCCCGACCTGGGGCTTCCTCTCTGCGGGGTTGGTGACAGATGTCAAAAAGTCACCAGTCGTTTGACGCGTCGGGCAGTACCACCCTTGTCCCTCAAAGAAGTCTCTAGCTCGATTCGCAGGGCCAAAGTAGATTTGCCGTCCCTCATAAAGCACAGATGCTTTATCAAAAAGGTCATACATGGCTTGGCTGGCTTGGTAGATGGCGACCACGTTTGCCCGCCTTCCCATGTCTGCAGCCATTCTCATTGATGAGACGAATTTGTAGGCGGTAGCAGAATCAAGGCCACGGGTGCTATTGTCCCAGGCGGAAAACGGCGAGCCGGACAAAATCATCTCGGCAATTGAGACTCGCTTTCGCTCTCCGCCAGAAACACCTCGGATAAAATCGTTACCCACCTTTGTGTTGTAGGTATGACTGAGACCAAAGGCAGCCATAATTACGCGGGCAATATAGTGGACAAAATCCTTCCGAGTCATGTTGTTGATGCGATGAGAAGGTGTTCTGACCGATGCTGCAAACTCCAATGTTTGACCAACGGTGAGATGAGGGAAATGTTGATCAACCTGGCTGTGTGAGTACGGCCCCATATTCATCATGTTTCCCACTTACCTCGTGATTATATATCGCTTCACCTTTAAACTCCTTTTTCATCAACTCTTGGGAAATTCCGTCATAGTGGATGGTAGATCCATGGTCGATACTCAAGCCGTTGAGCTCCCCGCACAAAGCCTTCAAAAGCGTACTGCATCCAGACCCGGGCCTTCCCAAGACAATCAAGAGCTCACCGCTCCGGACAAGGCCATCGAAATTCCGCAATATCTGCTTGTGAACCTTTTTCCGCGATCCCCGCACCTCGCTCAAACGCAAAGGCGTCAACAACATCGACCCCACCGTTTCTTGAACTTGCACGGCGGCTCCTGATCCAGTAACATTGAGGTCTTTGAACACCACGCCGGTCTGCTTGGCGGTAATGCCCTGCTCTCGAAGTGTCTTGACAAAGTTTTGAAGCCATTTTTCCAGATTAAAGAAATCGCTTAGAGGATCCAGTTCCGGCGAAGTTCCATCGGTAGAGGCGAGGGTGTGAAGCCCAGTAGCGGTCTGATGGCGAGAGAGCGCAGTGGCAATCCTTACTAGCTCATTTCTGTCGCTTGCTTCAATGGCAGGTATGGACTCCCTTCGGTCTCGGAAGAAGGTTGGACGTCGGCTTGAGTAGGGAGTCTGAAAATCACCGCTCCGGGAAGAGTAATCGCTACCCTCCTCGTTTGTACGCCCGTAGAATGAACTTTGACTAGGCTCCGTTACAGGCGCTTTTTCTGAAAACCCAGCCTCGTCGACAGGCGAAGATCTTTCTGGGCTGGTCTCATTTTCATCGCCTTCGGAGCGAGTCATCTTGACGCATCAACCAAGGAACGACAGCGGAAAATCATCCAAGGCTTGTTGTTTAGGCGTCCAGAATAAGAAGAAATATTTGGATGGGATGTCTTGGTGAACCTTAAGACCTTAATAAAATTGCCATTTTGCAGCATCCGTCGCATCAGATGTTATGAGCTAGCGAAGGTTTCATATTTGTAAACAGACCATGATTGTTTAGCTTTTGCTGAAGTAACACATTAGAATTACGATGTCTTGCGATGAATCCAGTCAAAGCCCAATTCAGATCTCATTTTACACGCCAAATTGGACACATTAGCTGGAACATACCTCTTGTCTAGGCACGAGGGCAAATGTATAAGAAAGAGCCTCCTGCTGTAGGCTTCATTTCTTTACCAAGAAGAAAGCCCCCACTCCATCAAAATTGGCATAGTGGCGATAAGGGACTCAGAAGCCACAAAACTCAAAATAACGCTCATGATCGCACTGCAAGCAGCCCCATGCGCTTTGCCCGTTTTAATTCCCTTCAATAATTGTGAAGACTCGGGCTGACCAGAGAGGACTTCAGCAGCGGTTGAGTCTGTTGAGACACCGAAAGCTGGAGAGAAGGGAGGAAGGTCAAAAGCCAGGCAAAGAGGGGTATTCAGGGCGGTTTTTGGAATGTAAACACCAGCGGGCGAGTTAAACTCATTCCAAGAATGAACCAGACAGAAATTAACCGCATATGGCGTAGCGCCCATATTATGGTCCCTCGGATTTGGTGAACTTCCAAGACCGCACCATTGGAGTTCAGTGTGCAGTGTGGCCACCACGGAATGTGTTAGCAAGCTAGCTTGTTAGCCACGCCACCCATAATTAGCACGCGATGTTTGGTGAAATGGCTTGAGCAAGCTAGTGCTGGATTTTAGTGACATGTCACAATTTTTTGTTTTCAAATTTTCTATATAGTGTCCCCGAACAGAATACCTGAAACAATCCAGTCAACCCACACTCAGTCGCATAAGCCCCCTCCCCCCATTACCGTAGGCGCCGGCCAAATTGAACCTCATCCTCCCATGGCCCGAGTCTTTTTTCTTCTCCTTGAGGGTTGTAAGTAGGGCTTTGGGACTCCTTGACTCTGTTTTCAGTCTCTTGGGTCACTTTCTTCCTCCACTCGGCCCCAAGTCGACGCCAAAGCTTGTCCCGTAGCATAGGAAGGAACTGAACATCATTGATGCAGTAGTTCACAATGTCCTGATGCATTGGCCGCTGATTAAAAACTTCATATGAGCCACCTTTGCTTGGATGAAATAGCTGTACACCTGTTTCCTTGACAGCTTTCCAAGCTTGTTTCTATTGCAACCTCATCGACCCATCGTATGAGATTGTCTTTTCAAGACCCGTGATGTATTTTCGTCGACCCGATGGTCGGCCTGCGTTTTCCATGAGTTGGACATCCTCGATTCCTTGCAACTTGATCCCATAGTGGGAGTACATGGCATCAGAATCGTTGCGGACATCGAAGAAGACCTTCGTAATCAGGGGCGTCTCCAGGATAGACTTCAACGTAGTTCCGTTCGGGATCGGGGTATTAAAGGCGGATGCACCAAGGGTGTGCACATCAACGAGATAGGCACGTTTCTCCTTTTGAATCCAAATAGTGACAATGGAGAGAGTTCCGTGGCGAGAGAGAGAGACTCCTTCCAAGTCGAGGTACAAGTTTGGGATTCCCCGAGGAAGCATCATGATGGTCTCGATCAAGTTGGCGACACCGGCAGCAGTATCAACCAACACAGCCATCTTGTTGGTGGAAGCCATGGTCAAGGCACGGGTAATTTTGATGTTGCTGAATTGATTGTTAGGAAAGGTGGGTTGTATGATTCTTTCTTTTCCGACCCGGACGCCTTTAATACCAACGAGTTGTGGAGTAAATACATTTCCTAACAAGCCCCCGCAGTTTCTGAGACCTGTCCGGCCTCCCGCAGATGAAACTAATTGGTCATATCTGAATGGCTTCACTGTCCATATCTTATTGGCCCAGTCTGTCACGGCCAACATGCTAGTGGCCAAATGTTTTTGGGCAGTTGGCACCACCTTCATTTTTACACTTTCACCCAAGTGGAGAGTAAGTGATACGACGGATGAGAGTAGCCCCCTGGTCGAGTAATACGGCACATGATCTGCTCTAGAGTATCATCGATGTGCGTGGGCCGTTGCTTCTGCTAAAAACCGGAAGGGGTTGGGTTTCCTGTGAGAGGAAAAAACAGACATTTATTAGTCACCAAATTGAAAACGCTTTCGGCAAGGTTAACTCCGCTGTGCCGCGCGATGCTATTGGAGATTTTATGAGGTGTCATGATTATGGAGTGCCACAAGGGTGGTGTGACTTGATTGAACTCCCTTGCTGCGTTTGCTTCGGTCGCGGTGGAGACGTTGACTATGCGCTGAAGAAATGGATCACGTACCCTGTATCCAGACCAACGTCCTCCTTTCCTTCTGGTTTTAATCACAATGATACAATGCTACCTCGTAGGCAATTAGAAGCTATTGGGTTTAGAAATTTTGCTGTCTATTGTAATAACAGAGATATTAAGGGGCTCTCTAATTTTATTTCACCCCAACTTTTGCTGTGTAAGGAGTAAAGTTTCGCGATCGTATTCTAAAATGTCAGCACAAACAACCAGGAGGCATTAGGTGATTGAAGCTGCGAATTGATTAGGAAGAGCGAGGCAATTTATTATTACCATTTTAAAATCCATAATTTTGAACGGGATTCTTTGTTTTTATTTTATTTTAAAAAAAGAAACTGGACGCTGAATCATTGAATCCCAACAAAGACATTGTTGTCAGACGGAACTTGCCGATTGCCATGGCAGTATTTGAGGCCACCATAGTATAACTCGCACTGTCCTGTTTCCCGCCCGTTGGACTGGGAGATCAGCATAGATTGTCTGTGATCAACGGATACAACTCAATCCTCCGGATGCGACTCTGCAAGAATTTAGGGATGTGTGCCCCAAAATATCCCTGTATTTGGCCACAGGTTCAGTGGTTACGGGCGCACTGAACCCAGCGCTGATCGATGACGAATGGCGCGTGTAACCTACAGGGATTCAGGCGGCCCGACAGATCCCAGCCTTTGTTTTGGTCAGTGCGGGATGCAAATTCTCCACGTTGACAATTTCCCCTGTATCAGAATCCGAGTTGGGCCGCCACGTCATTAAGTTTCACACTCTTTGACGTTCATTCCTTTTCAGCAACCTCTCCCTATATAACGGCTTCGCCTGTCTTTTCACATTCCCTATCCACACACACATACACAATGCCCGGTTCGCAAGACCAACTCTACTTCGCATATGGCAGCAATCTCTGGCTGCAGCAGATGGCCGCGAGGTGCCCCGGCAGCTCATACGTTGGACGCGCCATTCTACCAGAACACCGATGGCAAATCAACGAGAGAGGCTACGCAAATGTTATCCCGTGCAGCGGCTACAGCGTGCACGGCCTGGTTTACAGGGTCTCGGTTGACGACGAGAACCGGCTGGACAGGAATGAAGGCGTCAACAGTGGAGCCTATTCGAAATCCTACGAGAGGGTGATCCTATACCCAGCCGTTTCGGACCTGCAGAAACCTACCCGGCGAATTATTGAGGATGGAGGGCTTGCAGAGACGGTCAGCGCGGTGCGCCATCGAGGTTCAAGGGTTGTCAGCATTGAGCGGGAGCCTGTTCTGAAGAGCAATGTTTTGGTCTATCTCAGCGAAAACTATGTGCGCTGGAGCCACCCGAGAGACGAGTACATCGACCGGATGAACTTTGGCATCAGAGACAGCATCGCCCTGGGCATCCCCGTCGACTTCTTCCAGTCAGCTGTGCGGCCCTTGGTTCCGTTCAGGCAGACCTCAACCAGAGTCCAGCCTCGAGTGCGCCAGCAGAACCTAGCCGCTCCCAGCCACCCCAGAGGCCACCAGAGAACTCGCTCAGCACCCGAAGAGCCCAGAAGCAGGAGCACCGGCAGGAGCAGGAGCACTGGCAGAAACAGAAGCACCCACAGAGACCCATCACCCGACCGGCGCACAAGAGTTTCAGCCTGGACCGCTCCAATCTATCGGTCGGCAAGAAGCGTGTCACGTGGGGCCTCAAGAGCGCCACGCGACCGCGATGACGTTTACTACTATTGAAAACGAACTGATTCCAAGCTCTAGTCGCTGCAGCCGTTAGCCCGTTTGGACAGCGCAAGCTTTGCGGTTGCATTCGGCTTCATCTTGGATGGTGATACTGGGAATTTTTGCGCATGTACTTGATGGATTGGTCATTTTGGAGCAGACGGCAACGCCTCCTCGCGCATTTGCAATGTATTATTAGAACTTTAGATTTCAATTTTATCTCTCTGTCTCTATTTGATTTCAAAATCTCGTTCACAGACTGCTGCTACTGCACTTATCGATGTCAGCAATATATTCGTTCCGGTTTGCTCATTCACGTGTTCAAAGCCATCATGCATTGTGCCAGTGCTGACCGATGTTCAGTGAGACATTCAGCACACTGGGGTTGAACAACGGAAACGGGTCGCAAAAAGAGCAGTTTAATCTACGGATGCGATTTTGCGGAGATTCCCACTTCTCCATCTCGCCGAATGCACAAGCATAAGCCACCCCCAGTGTTTTTGAGATGCATGCATATACCGATTCTCACGTGGGAGCGAATTTTCGAGAAGCCGAATATTTCGGAACTTCAAGATCAAAGCCCTCAAGATATTTTTCATAGCCCTGGATATAAAGACGAGCGATCTGCTTAAAGTCAAGCTATTGGAACAGAGCCGCTCCTTTGTTGAAAGTGAGAACTCCCTGATCAGCTTGGTCCAATTCTGCGAGACGTGTGCCCCACTCGGGTCGTTTTGTAGCATGGCCCCAATTCTAAAATGTAGGTGCAACTTGCACAGCAAAACGCCCTATGGCAAGTCTGTAACCGACATAGTTAAAATGCGAACCACTCTAAAAAAAGTATGCTGGCCATGATTGCTGACTCATCGTCTAGTTATCAATTAGAGTTGGGTCAAGTAGTCACTTGCTGATGTGTCGCCTCTTGACCTGAATCTCACGAACCCACGTTGAGCCAGATAAAAAGTCCGATGAAATGATTAGTTGAAATGCTAAAAATTCTTATCCAGCTAGGTCTCTTATAGCTGCTGTTGCTAGCTGCCGGAGGCCGCGGCACGCCGGTTATCTTGTCTATATGAATGAAGTTTTTGCGATCAGCAGCTTAGGCCATCGTTATCAAATATCGTTGACCGGCGGCGTGGTCCGTGACCTTCAGGTAACCCCTTTACCGTTGTTGACGACATTGGTATGTGATTTCGGGTCCGAGGTATTCTGAGGTAGGCTTGTTGGATCAAGCTGTTACCTTAGAAGTCAGGCTGAGCTATTGAGACTATCTACTGAGTGTGACAAGCATCCTTTCTTCCTTGCATCAACATGGAAACGATTTCTGCTTGGCCAATTCTCCTCGCCAAGAGCAGTGGCGTGTTGCCGTAATCATCCACTTGATCAGGATCGACATTATTTGTCTTTAGTAGCAACTCAATGATATCCTTTCGCCCATTAATCGTTGCCCAAAACAAGGGTGTCCTGCCCTCGTTGTCCTCCATATCCGGATCAGTCCCGGGAGCTTCTAGAAGCAATTTTACCATGTCCAAGTCGCAGTTAAACGCTGCCCAAGCGAGGGGGGTGCGTCCCTCTTCGTCCCTCAAGTTTAGCTCAACGCTCCCATGCTCTAAAAGACGCCCAACAATGACTTCTCGTCTGTGTTTGACAGCCCAATATAATGGCGTCTTTCCATCCACATCCCTTGGGTCTGGGTCAACCTTTCCTGTTGCAAGCAGCGAGTCAACGATGGCTTCTTGGCCATTGAAAACGACCCAGAAGAAAGGCGTTTTTTCTTGAGAATCTCTGGAATCAATATCAAGACCATTAGTTTTCAGTAGCATGTTGACAATATCCTCTTGCCCATGTTTTGCAGCCCAATAAAGTGGGGTCATTTGGCTTCCATCTCTTATGTTTGGGTCAACGCCGACTGTTTTTAACAATAAATCCACCACGCCCACTTGATCGCTTAGGATAGCCAGTAAAAGCGGCGTGCAGCCTTCTGAGTCCCTTGAGTTGCGATCGATTTCATTGCATTGTAGAAGAAGCATCACGGTAGATTCATGCCCATATTCAGCGGCCTGTGACAGTGGAGTCCTCCCTGATTCGTCTCTCGCTTCCTTATCCACCCCCTCAGTCGACAGCAGCAGCTTTACAATGGTATCTCGTCCATTCTCGGCAGCAAAGGACAAAGTAGTATACCCCATTTTATCTCGCGAGTTTAATTCGGCACTATCAAAGCCCAGAAAGTGTTTGAAAAGAGATATACTTCCCACCCTTGCTGCCCAATGAAGTGGCGTCATGCCACCTTGAGGTATGAATTGGCTACCATAATCGAGTTGGTCGAATACCTCTTTGTTTAACCCTGTCTCCAAGTGGAACAGAGCTTCGACCGTAGCACGAGACCCATGGGCCAGAGCAGCAAACAGGGGATACTCGTACAACTCTCCTTGAGGATGAATGTTAAAACCGGGATTCAGGATTGTTTTTATCAGCTCAGGACAACAACTCTCGGCAAGCACGTATATCAAGCTTGCTTGAGGTGTGAGTTGGGTCCACCCAAATAATCCTCCCAGTTCGATCCAATTTTTTAAAGGAAATTCTTTGAGAAATTGACCCTGCCTCATAAGGCCTGCTGCCTCCTCGGCGTGATCCAAGACATGAAGGGTGGAATACTGGAGAAATGGAAAATCTGTTGTGAAAGTCTTTTCAAGGTCTGTACCGCCATTCGTCAAGAGCTTTTTCCCAACTGATAATACATTTGAGGAATTTGCTGTGAAGTAATCATAACAGCATCTCCTGAGTCTCTCGTGACTGCGACGCTCAAAATTATGGACGTAGTTCGGCCACAGGTCATGGATCCCGTTGTCCTTTAGGAGAAAATCTCTGATAGACTCATGGATGAACTGTACAGTGGAGTAATCATATGACTGAGTAAGCTCGGCAAGGCCTTTGGAAGAGCTTAATACAAACAACTCCATGTCTTCTTTTGTGATGAATTTAGGGTCCCACTTGGCCAAGTTCTCAGGTGTCGGCTCCAATCCAGACACCAGAGCATAGTAGAACTCTTCGCAGGTTAGTGGCTCCTTGGCAAATAAGATCCACTGAATGCAAAGCAGTAAATCATCCATATTCTGGGTATCCCTTCTGAATATTTCTCTGAAGAGCTCGCTCAGCTCGGCGGGCAATTCGTCTAACCGCCTTTTTACGGCAAAGACTCGACCTCTCTGAAACTCTTTGTTGAGAATGTCAATGACAAGGACAACCCACATAAAGACACCACTGGACTTTTTAATGATCTGCATGATGACTTCTTCGATGGCTCGACTGTGGCCGGCCCGCAGCTTGCCTCTTATGTACCTTTCTAGGTCATCGCGATGATCGCTTTGGTGCTCCAGCGTGAGCTTGATCCCGTATTGTATATCAATATGCGGGTAATGGCGGCTGGAAAAGCATGTGTGGAAATGGATACCATTTTGTGCCGCCATCTCACCCAGCCCTTCAAATGCTTCTACCATATCTTGTACATCAATTTCATTACACTCGTCAAGAGCATCTATGAAGCATGTCAGGTGTCTGTTCCCGAGCATCTTGACAGCACTGACGAACATGTGCTGCAGCGACCAGACTTCCCAGACAATGGGGTCCGATTCTCGGTGTCTTTGAATTAGTTCATCCAGTATTTCTTGAAGTTCGGGAAACCTTTCAAGTATCTGAAGGAGCAATGACCGGTACATTCCGATCGTTGACATTTCAAGCTCCGAACCTCGAGCATTGAAGAAGAAAGATACCACTGCCGCATCTTCAACATTTTCAAACCTGGCCTTTGAATGTGAATAAACGAATTTCAATAGTGTTGATTTCCCTGCGCCAGGTTTTCCCTTGATCCAAAAAAGGCCGTGGTGGCTGGGAAGTTTACTATTGTCTAACCAGTCTTGGTAGAGGGTGTGTGTAAGTAGCCACTGACAAGTAGTTCCATGAGCGTCCTTGATAGTTGCATGACGGGATTCGATTTGCTTAAAATATAAAGAATCAACCCATAACCTTCTGATTTCCGGCAGAGGCTTGCGATCTGGAACCTTGTCAGTGCCAAAGTATTGGTTTGGAAACATTTCGACATACTAGCTTTGGGTGCAATATGAGCCACTCTTTGACTCGTTGGTATTGTGCAGAGGAGTTCCTTTGCGTATGCCGCTGCCGTGGCCGCCGAATACCGTTGCCAAGTTTTATTCTTGTGTGAATCGGAATAATCACAAATCCCTCGAATTACCAGACATGGGAAACAGTCCATCACCCCAGCTGCCTCCATCTCAAAACATATGATACTGAGTTCTTTCGCCAGGTTTTCTCTTGCCTTTCCATCCTTTATGACTTGATTCCCTGACGCAATCCTCCCGTAGTGAATGTGAGGGTTCTGGTTGTCTCGTCCAGGGCGGCTTTCAAGCGCACCCGGGTCACACAAATCACAGCTGCTTGTAGTTTCCATGTGGTCATATTCGGTACGAAACAGTTGATCTGGAAGTCCAGGATGAGCGTACTTGGACATATTTGGGTGACGGTCAGAGATTTCCTTCAGAATCATCGGAACTTTGCTTGCTTCCACATCGTGTTCCGCCCGCAGCTTCGATACAGCGGTCATGAGTGTGTGCGGGGGCCTAGTAGGAAGTCCAGTTCGATGAAAGAGGCCTTTTGGTAGAGTCTTCCCAAAGTCATATTGCATTACCTCATTAGCAACAACGACATCACCCAACCGCACATCTGCCATTTCAGGAACTCCACCACCAATACCGACCAGCAAGCCTTTATTAATGCAAGGGAAACTTCGACGCATATTGTTTGCAACCGTGGCAGCGTTATTTGTTCCATAGTGGCCAGTGGGAAGACATGCGATGACAACATTGTGGCCGTCAATACTTCCGAGGATGTAGGCATTGCTGTCATCTAGCTTAGCCGGCAACGGTTCGTGAATCGCGTCGAGGACTGCTTTTGCGGCAGCCATCTCGATTGACAAGGCGCAAATCCATCCGACGGTATAATCTTCATGCTCGAACCTTGTGAGTATGTCTTCCGTGTTCAGCCGACGTCTTTTCGGCCATTCTTGGTTGATTTCATCGCTGGTCGGAGACCGCTTCCGAAGCGCGCTTTCTG
This sequence comes from Calonectria crousiana, assembly GCA_013406985.1. Lineage (NCBI taxonomy): Eukaryota > Fungi > Ascomycota > Sordariomycetes > Hypocreales > Nectriaceae > Calonectria > Calonectria crousiana. The sequence goes on along the minus strand of VTGD01000021.1, from coordinate 173,583 downwards.
TCATGTTCGCAAGTCTTTGGGATGCGGCATCCTCGTTTGTGAACCATTACACATTGGTCTCGGTGGTAATCAGCAAGAGTGGTCGATATAGATGTGCATGAGTCTTTCCTATGCCTATGGGTGCGTTGATGTAACAGACTATAGGCAATCTGGATTCTTTGCATACCATAGAATTGACCTGTGGTAGATAAGGATATGGCGCACAACACGTGACTTTTAGTCAACTGTGCTGACACGCGTCTAACTGCATTCGCTTGGTCCATTGGTATTTCCTCACAGGCGACCATGTCAGCCCCGAACAAATCTCCACTGATCGCCATCTCCGTGCGGCTGAAAATATTGAGTGCCTGATTAATTCGGGAGACAGAAAGCTTCAACACACTGGCTAGAAGTTTTCGAGATTTATTTAGAAGGTAATTATAGAAAATGTATCCTAGCGAAGTTGAAGCAAATAAGCGCTACTCTGGGTCTATCTTTATCTTCCGCCCCTCAAATCTCCGGCGGGATTGCGAGACTGCTTGCGGGCACAACCGAACGAAATGTAATTGGCTCCCCCAAAAAAGAAAAAGAGAAAAAAAAGGAAGCCGGGCATAGTCGAATCTGAATCAAAGAGGAATTTTGGCAAGGAAACCAAGGAAACAGGCAGATGCTGGCTCTGACCAGGGTTGCCAATATTGTCAACAGCTAGCTTCGCAGTCTTGTCAGAGTTCCTAGTTGACAGCTAAGATCTCATACTCTGCTTGAATCGACCAAACTTTTCAGGATCCTTTATGGAAAGATCGCGCTTGCGCTATGATAATATCACCTGGTGATTCATCATATCCTACCCTTGGTTGACAGCTGTGGTTCGAATCAAGAGGACTGTTATGGACTTACCTAATGAACAACTGTTATTAGGGATCAACTTATTGTTATTCATAAACTTAAGGAGCAGGATTCTTTCCTCCGCTTCTCCCCCTTTTATTCCTATCTCTTCCTTCATCTCGCTTACTTGTCTCCTCCCTTTCCTACCCTATAGGACGGGCCAAAGGCCCTGTCGCTTACAAGGACAGGTGGTTAGCTAATTGACATTTTGGCTTTAGCATATCAGAGGGAGCATACCCAATGGTAAAACCTGATGTTTAGTGATCCGTAGACGGAGCCTTCGGCCGTTCCAAATCCGCATCCGACCCCACCAGTCTGCAATCGATTGGGCTCTCTACTTAGCCCCCACAACATCTCTACGTTCCTCACGAGTCGTGTATTTTCACAGCGTCAGCTTTCCAATCTTTTTTTTTCTTTCAAAAATTATTGACTTGGTTTAATTTAATTTTGTATTATACAATGTGCCTTCTTTGCGACGGTTAAACATTCCAAATTCGGGAACCCCAACCCTCCCCTCCCTATCCTTGGCACTTGAAGTCCAGCTGAATTAACACAACTCAGTGTGATAGGTTTCATTATTTCAGCCGAACCTACAAGTATTGATCTCATCACTTTGGCGGAGGTAGTTCATCAGGAGGGGGAGCGAAAATAGCCTTATGATCGCTGAGGAGCAGTGGCTGGTCCTGTTCCTGATATCCCTGCTGATGCGGCGGCCTGGCTCTAGCCAAGTGAGCAACAGGATGTTCTATCTGCTTCTGTGCCTACAGGTGATGCAAACACGCGGTCTGATTCACTTGGCATGCCCTGGAGACGGGTCACACATGGGGGGAAACTTTTCGCACTGAGCTAGAAGATTCCATCACTGTTTCCAGCTGCTAAATTGCTCACCCCCTTGACTACTTGCAAGCGACTGAAAGGTGAATGCCTCCACCTCCGCTGTCACGAGATAGCAAACAACAGAAGACTCCAACAAACAAACACTCGCGGCAGCTCGAAATATATAATACTATTTACTCCATTGGGACTTCCATCCGACTTGCACCTTTCACCTCCATCGACATCCATTCAGTATCACTGTCATCGATTCTATCACCGTGTGTGTGATTCCTCATCTATCTTCTTGCCTTTGCTGACTTTTCAACACAGCGACCTTCATCTTGAGTTCGACAACCACACGACGTTCTCTAATCATGTCCGAGGTCCCTTCCTCGTCAAACACCCCCAGCTCCAGCTCCAGCTCCAGCTCCGGCTTCATTTTCAATTCTAGCTCTAGCTCTGGCTCCGACTCCGACTCCGCTCCACCTCTCACGGTATTGGGCCAAACTCAGGGAAAATGCGAGGCCTGCGGAATACGCCGTGCAAAGATGGGCTGCCCCCACTGCGGTCTTGGGGGCTTCTGCGGTGAGATTTGCCTGGAAGTCTCCATTGGCCGGGGCGGACATGTTTGCGTGAGCCGCGAGCCCACCTCGGCCGATGATCTGGAGAAGGGCATTGCCCTGGGTGAATTTCCTACCAATCAGCAGACGTTGACCGACTACTATTTCACCATGTGCGCCACTGCGGAGGACTGGTCGAAGCTTCTGAGCATCTACCACCACCTCGTCATCGACCATCATATCACCAAGTTCCAGTTGCATGAGTGGATGGAGGCCAAGGAGATTTACAAAAACACGGTGCGCACCTTCAATCGAAACTTGAAGAAGGTCCCGCTTGAGTACTTCATCTGGCTCGACGTTCGCCGCTCCGTTTTCGCCAAGGAGGACATAAGTGATGTCCTCAACACCAAGGCTTTTCTTGCTATGAGATCCAGGCAAAGAGGTTTCTGGTGATGTTTGTAAGAAATTTTGGGGCTCCCTCATGTTTGGTCGCGACAGGCCCCTAAGGGGCATTCTGGAGGCTGCTGGAGATGACTAGTGATGCAAAGATGCATCCTTTTATTCATCTTTCATGTTGACCTGCAGCATCCGCTCAGAATTTTACTTGGACAAGATGCCTAAAGAAACAATTGGAGAAAATTGATATTGAATGTCTGCTCGCCTTTCACTCTCCTCTTCATTGTTTTCTTTGGTCAAAGTGATTTCGTGGATGCTTCCTCCCACAACGGAACAAAGTTCCTTTGGAAGGCAAAGGTAGCCACAAAATGGCAAAAAATAGGATTTTAGTGTTATTTGTTTTTTTCTACGGGGAAAGCTTGCTGGTCCATCGATATTCACGGAGTCGTATCCTGTGTTCCAATGTTCCGCTGAGCCATTTCCTGATTTTTGTAGGACCCTCCGTTAGAACAAGTGGGGCGCCATGGGCTGTAAAATATCGTCCATTATCTGCATCCGATTGTCTTGAAGGTAACTGGCGTGTCCCACGTGTGATGGACTGTTGCTCGGATAAATGGGATTTGCTAAATGGGTGGCCGGCTCAATGCCCCTGGCTACTGGAATGCTGAAGCAGTGGAATGGGATATCCACTACTCCCGAGTGGCGCTAGCAAATAGTATCTTCAGGTTTAGAACAATTAGATTACTCCTGAGACATGGAGGGGACCAGATCGGTCATCGGATGTCTGGAACGATTGGGTATGTTGCCGGAGGCGCTTTTTCGAACAATACATTCATGCCGCTGCGACCAGCCTTCCTCACACCCGACCTCCCCGATGCACGCAACCTTTCGAGATGAGACGCCTGAAACCCCTTTTTCGTTTAACGCCGTGTGAAAAGGAAAGTACCCTATCCAGGACAAATGGTCCAAGAGATGGGCTCACTGGACGGCAAAACAGCATGTAGACCAATGATAAGCTCAATTGGGATAAATGGGTAGAATTTCATGTGAGGTGGTTGAAAGACCTTGAACTCCTGCGCAACCTCGCCAATAATGGCTTGGCTCTGAAAGCGGGTAGGCGCGCTCGGCGTTGGATGATGCGCACGACCCTCGGGGTGAGACACTGCGCTTCGTGACCAAGCAACTTTGCTAAACCAGGAATGCTCTCTTAACGATTAAATGATTGAAACCGGCTAAGGGCTCTTGCAAGGGACATTTGCATTCAACGGCTCATTGAGGGGTTAAAGAGGATACAAAACCCAATCCCTCCCCGTCATTGAAGGTTTGTTAGTCGGCAACAAAGTTTCCTATCGGCTACATCGGCCGCTTTCGATTGCCACATTGATTGATATTTCTATAAAAGGAAAAAAAGCCTCTATCAAGATGAAATCCGTTGTGGCAATTACAGCCTTAGTGCTGGCGTCTTGCTTCGACCTCTGCGCAGCCAAGCTCTGCACGATATCCAAATCGAAAACCATCACCAACACACCACGTCCTGCCAGCACCCCCACCTCGACAGTTGTGACAAATCTGGTTCGTAACGGCAACTTTAGAATTGTTTCTCCAAAGTCCAAGATTCCCGATTTCCAAATCCAAGGCGATGCCCGAACGGTTGTGGGGGCAGGATATACGGGGGACAACAGCCCGGAAAAGAACGCCGCTTCGTTGACGGCTTCCAAAGTTAGAACGAAGAGGGACCTACAGCCTGCTGCTGGGGTTGCGCAAACTCTTGAGGGATTGCAAACGGACAAGAGCTACACCATTCGTTTCTACTATACCGTCGCCTCAAATGCTGTGGCTGATGCATGCACGTTGGAGAGCTCATTTGGCGGACAGGTGTTCGACTCAAGGGTCCTCGATACAGTAGTGCCTCCCTCAAATACCGATGACTTTCAATGGGAGATGGTTCTTGCCCAAGTACCTATTTCAAAAAGTGCGGCTATCATCTCGATCAGACTCGTATGTGAGTCTGAAGGCTCAGCCGACGTTTACATTGACCAAATCTTCATCTCGGATGAAGTGACACCCCAGAACATCGGAAGTTTCTTTCTTTCCTACGAATCTGAAGCTGCCTCGAGCACTCAAACGCTGTCTGCCGGTCCTAACACTTCCCTGTCTTGGTCAACAACAGTCACATCTGCTACGGTTACATCTGCTACGATCACATCTGCTACGGTCCCATCGACTGCGGTCCCACGTCCGACCGTTACGACCACAAGCAGTTATGTTTACACAATTCCCAAAAACCCCAGCCTTCCCAAAACTTCCCGATCAAAAGACATCTCGGTACTTGACGTGAGTTCAGTCGCGACAGCTACTCAACCTCCTTTCTCGGCTGGCACAGCAGTGTGCCCCAACGGAGTATCTCCTCCAGGTGCATGCTTTGTCACGAGCCCAGCTCCAGCTTCCGCGCAATGTGAGCGCCTCGGCCAGCCGCTTTCCAGCACCTACCAGTACGATTTGTCGAGGCGCCCCGCCCAGAGAAATATTCAGGACTGCGCCTTCATCTGCCAAAGTACCGCGGACTGCAAGGCTGTCGCGTACAACGCAGACGATAAAAACGCGCCCTGTGTCTTTGCCACTGACACAATCAGCGGTGGCGGTTTCGACGCAAACGCCGCCACCAAACTGCTCTGGAGCGACGTCAAATGCTTCCAGTGTTACAACTGCAATTTTGTGGCATCTCCCATGACAAGCACGACAAAGGCTTTGCCTCCGCCCTCTGCAACCGCGAGCGCAGCACCTGCTGCCACAACATGCCCTCCTGATGTCTATCCCGGGTTCTGCACCGCTACAAGCGCCCCTGCCCCAGGCTTGTCATGCAGCCAGAGAGGCACGGTAACAGCCAAGCCCTACCAGCTCGACCTCGATACCTTCCCAGAGCAGTATCGCCCGAGGTACTGCGCGTACATGTGTCAAAAGAACCCGAAATGCAAGGCTTTTGGCTTTTCGTGGTCGGAATTCCCTTGGACTTGCCTCTTCCTCACTGTAAGTCTCAACGAGGGCGGCTTTGTGGCAAACAAGGATGCAGAACCTGCTTGGTCGGATATCGGTTGCTGGGACTGCATCAATTGTCCAAATGGCACAACTACTGTCTAAAAACGGTCATCAATCATCGGCGTTGGGGGGGCATTTCCATTTTTTTCTTCATTTTATGAGCAATTGTTGTTTTCATCTTGAGATTTTGTACTTTTAGTTTGCAACACAAGATATCCATAGGGGCCTACAAGAGGCATTCATGTGCGGTCGAAGAAAAAATACTGTAAAACAATATAGATATCAATGAAATCCCGTTTGATGAGATATGTGTGCCCAGCCGCAGGCTTTTGACAGGGAATGTTGGAAGAGGGCGGGTCTTTGCAAATAAAGGGAATAAATGCTTGCATGATATATTACCAGCACCATCCAAAATCATTCACTGTTTCTACCTGGCAAACTCCCCCCAGAGCAATGGCGGGGGGCTGGCAAGCCTGAAGCACAGCAGAAGCTTAGTTATCTAGGAAGTAAAGATGCAATGAGACTTTTAGTCTAAAACGAATATTTCAGCTTTGCATTCTTCTCATCTTAATTTGCCATTACACCACGAAACCGTTTTTCGTTCAGCAGGTGTGGTCCCAACAGGTATGGCCTACGTGTGGCGAGCGAGCAGATTAAAAAAAAGGTTTGTAGCCTAACTAGCATTTGGGTCGTTCGAGCCATAACGGTCACCTAGATTTTAAAAAAGCTCTTTACGATGGGGATCTCCAATATCCAGATGGCTATCTCCAACGCCTTATCCAGCCTACAGCCGGATATATATAGGGGCCAACGAAGCAATAACACGACGACCAGCGACCGCTGAACGACAACTCCAAAGGTGGATCGACCGCACTCAGATTATCATCCTTTCACCGCGCCGTACCCGTCGCACAGCACTGCCTACTCGACTGCGCTCCCCGAACGTTATCCTGCTATCCCCCATCAACCACCACCTTACTCGACCGCGCAACGATCCCAATTCCTCTAGGCGCCTTGCAATGATTGCCCAACGAGTTGGGATCGCCGCCCTCCGCCGAGGCGTGGCGAAGCTCTTTTTTGCCCAGAACATCCCCAAGGTGGCTCTGACTGCTGGTGTCTCGACCACTTCTCCTCGGCCCATTGCCATCACCAAGCTCACCCCCGAGGGGGGCCAGAAGCTACTTGCCGATCAGCGCCTCAACCGCCCCGTATCTCCTCACCTGGGCATCTATAAGATTGAGCAAACCTGGTTTGGCACCTCGGCTTGGACCCGTATCACCAGCTGTACCCTGTCCAGCGCCCTTTACCTCTGCATGACCTGGTACGCCGCTGCGCCCCTCCTAGGCCTGCACATCGAGAGTACCAGAATTGCTGCTGCCTTCGGCTCTCTGCCTATTGTTATCAAGGGTGGCCTCAAGTTTAGCCTTGGCTTCCCCTTTGACTACCATTTCCTCAGCGGCTGCAAGCACCTCCTCTACGATACCGGCAAGGGTTTCGCCAAGGCAAGCATCCTCAAGGCTGATAAGATCCTCTGGACCTCAAGTATTATTGGTGGATTGATTCTGTCTCTGCTTGTGTAGCGCGGCGCCGGCTGGTGGGTCTCGGTGGCCGAGGGCATTGATGTCGTCAGTGAGAAGCTGTTTTATGGTATAAAACGTAGGTCTTGGAGACTTTAGTCAAAATCAACTTTGGTTCACACACATACTCGAGTCCCAAGAATTAAGAACAGACTGCCGGCTCTTTGTACAGCGCTAATCGGAACCTCGGCGGTCGAGATGAGTGAGCATTCGACGCTGGTTGAATCTTTGTTCACGACACATGTGCGTTGTCCTGAAAGATCACTCCTACTCGCCAATTGTGGACATTTCATTCCATACAAACTAAATAAATACCCAATTATGCATCTCATTACGGACCACCGGACAAGCAATTCCCGCCCCTCACTAAACGGAAGATATTAAGATAGGAAAGTGATTTTATCTCATCCAAGCTTATCTTTCATTTTTACCAGGATAGGCCTCACCCACTTGGCAGAGGCGGGGGTTGCGCGCCCCTGTGTGTATCCGATAGCTCTGGAGTCGAGCCTTCAGCCGTGGCGCTGGAGTGAGTTACAGCCTTGCGAGGGGATTTTAGCCCTCAGCTGTGGCGCTCGACTATTGCAAATAGCCTGAGCGATTAACGGAGAGCTTAGGCTGGGTGGCCCGGATCATTGTGCTTTAGCTTGTTCACCCTGCTTATTATGCTTAAATTTTTAGTTGGGGGGCGCAGAGCCAATACCAACACCGCTATCCACCTGAGCTTGTATCCTGAATGCGATGCTGGAAATCATCGACGTTGATTCCACCCAGTATAATTGAGGGTTCGACGCGCCTTCTTTCCCATCTTTGCTTGGGTTTGGCTATCCTCAATCCAAATCAGGCTGTCAAAAATCCTGAAAATCCTGAGGGGGCGCCGGAATCCGCGCCACTAGGGCTGCAGACGAAGGCCGGGCTCGCTCAGCCAGCATAAAAAGCGCGAGGCAGACTTCCCGCCCTCGTGTTGTGAGGTCTGCTGGGCACAATAGAGTCGGGTTGAGCATGAGGCTGGACGCTAAAACTGCCAACATCCAAATAGGGCTGAATAGCTGAGAGCTTGCCATGCGCCAAGTCCGATCTTCCCGGGGACGGGCCACACTTGGGCCAAATTCTGCGAGTGGAAACTCATCCGGTTGGGCAGGTTACTAAGTAGTTGGCAGACAAATATGCGGAGTATCATGTGGTGAATGATTCTTCGCCTGGCCTGGTTGGGCCACTGAATTCGAGTGCACGATGGCTCCCTGTCGCCGTCCACTAGTTTTTGTAAGCGCATTTTGTTGACTGGGATCTGTCTCCGCAAAAGCAGGTTGAGGTTCGAGACCCAACCCTAAGAGACGGAAACTTGGTTGTGGAATAGTTGCAGGCTAAGCCAAAAAAAAAAAAAAAAATTATATAATTCACAGAATCCTCTCCTCTCTGTGTCGTGCTTTGGTGGGAATGGTTTGTCCAGGCATTGTCAACATTGGAGTCCTCTTTGGACTTCCCTCTCTCAGCGACCAATCTTCCTAGTCGAGGAACCTCCATCAATCAACTCTCGACATGTTGCCGCGCTTTTCATCGTCACTGTTGCTGTGGCCAATCATTGGATTGGCCACGTGCAAGCCGGCATCGGGATCTGCACATCAAAAACTCATTCTCGGGGTTCTTGATGTGGGTGACGGCAAAACAAGCCTTTCAGTCAACAGCTTCATAAATTTGGCTGCCTCGAGCGACTGCGGTGATGGTAGAGTTTCATGCAAAGGCAGGTGCATACCCGAGAGCGGCAAATGCTGCTCGTTGGGATCGGGCTGGTGCGAGGCCGAAAAGGAGTGTCTGGGCACTGGGTGCACTGCAGGGTCCAGCGATGATTCCCTCTGCTCAGATGGGGACGAGGTATGCGGCGATGGTTGTATCCCCGAAGGAATGGTGTGCTGCGACACGGGTTACTGCAAGGCGGGCCAAGAGTGCGCTGCCAATGGGAAGTGCAAAAATGCGAATACTTGTGACGATGGCAAGGAACAATGCGGCGACGGTTGTATGCCTGAAGGCAAAGTGTGCTGCGACATTACCTATTGTGAGGAGGATGAAACATGTATAGGCAACGGGAAGTGCCAGGCTGCCAATACCTGCGGCGATGGAAAAAAAGCTTGTGGTTCCAAGTGCATTCCTGAAGGCAGCGTTTGCTGCGACGGTGGCTTTTACTGCAAGTCGGGACAGACGTGCCAGTCTGACGGAACCTGCAAGAACCCAGATCCCACGTGCGATTCGGGCAAGGAGCTGTGCGGCAGCGGCTGCATGCCTGTGGGAAAGGTTTGCTGCGACACCGGGTACTGCAACGAGGGCGAGACGTGCGCGGCCAGCGGCAAATGCAGGAAGCCCTGCGGCAGCGATGAGGAGAAGTGCGGCGACTCGTGCATGCCCAAGGGCAACGTGTGCTGCGGCGGTGGTAGTTACTGTCTGGCTGGGCAAGAATGCACCGACAACGGCAAATGCAGAAACGAGAACCCGTGCGATTCGGGCGAGGAGCTGTGCGGCAATGGCTGCATGCCCAAGGGCGGTGTCTGCTGCGGCGACGGAAGCTTCTGTCCCGCCGGGAGAGAGTGCACGTCCAGCGACGACGGGACCGTCTGCAGGAAGCCCGGCGGCGACAGCACCAACACCAAGACGCTCGAGGTCGACAGGCCGACTAAGGTTGTCGCCACTGTGACGGCCGAGCCGGACCCTGAAACGGCGCGTCCGGCCGAGACGACGGCGACCGAGGCAAGCCAGGCCTCCTCTACGTCAGACAGCTCGCCGACCGAATCGGCATCAGGCTCGGGTGGCGATGGAGACGCTCAGGTCGGGTCCGGAAGTTCATCAAGCCCTGGGGGTTCTTCTGGGGAATTCGATGCTGGTACAGGCAGCAAGCCGGACAATGGCGCGTCGGACCTGAGGGTTTTCAACTTGTCGGTCATTTTTGGTCTTGTTCTGATTGTCGTTTTGGTGCTCTAGATGACAAACAGAGGCTTGGAACGGTGTCGTTCACCCTCTTCACTTTTATTTTTACTTGGCATCATGTCGGTGGGCCGTGTTGTGGATAATGAGGGAAAACGTACTTTGCAATGAAGCGTGCCTACTTTAATGACATTTCTTCACGATTCAAAATTGGTCTGCTTCTTGAAGCTGGCGTCGAGTGTTTGCAAATACGATGGCGAGGTCACGGACTGGGTTTCCCGCTTCATGCAAGCTAAGGTGGCATCTTCGATTGTGAGCTGCACATGTTTAAGAACGCAAACCCGTTGCGTTTTTCTTCTTTTTGTAGTACTTTCCATGCGGTGCAATAACAATAAAAGTTTGGACATCCTAGGAATTGAAATGCGCTTGTGCGAAAATACTTTTCGGGCAGCCAAGTTGCTCGCGTCAACGCAGTAGCTCGAATGAGCTTGGGTGTTCATGTCCCGACACGATGCGCTTCCTCTTGTGCCCTTGTACCTTGGAGAGGTCATCCTTAATTCCCAATAAGTCGTCATGAAGATTAAATTTATTTCCAGCGGCAAAAAGGCCTGGTGGGCTCGACCAAAATACCCAGGAGCCAGACCGCCATGGTGGCATCGAGGTCCCAAACCTTGACCATCTCAACGTTTTCGCTCGACCAAAAGAACAACCAACTCAGAGCTAAACATTTAATCACTGAAATCTCCGATTCATTCTATCCCCGCATTCACACAACTCCCAGCCCAGTCATTTTTTTGACACGCATGCCTTCACCCAAAACCACCGCCATCGCCCTCGCGGCCATGGCCGTCTCGGGCGGGAATGCCTCTCATTTCCACGTCGTCCTTCCCACAACTTCATACACCCTCAACTCAACAGCAACCACCACCACTGCCCAGTCCGCGAGCACCTCTCAAGCAATCACTGTACCCGCCCTCAACTGCCCCAAGTACGAACTGATTCCCCAGCCCCCTTCACCGCTGCTGTGCGGCGTCCCGGGCGTGCCCTCGGGTCACGAAATCAAAGCCCTAGACGCCAAGTCCCTCAACTACTGCGTCAAGCGGTGCTACGAGAATCCGAAGTGCCTGATGGTGGGGTACAAGGACTCGGTCACCCCCGACGCCACAACCAACTGCTATCTCTGGGGCCAGCACTCGCTTCAGGAAGGGAATCCGAACCCGCAAACGCTCTACTACCATATCGACTGCTTCACCTGCAATCCTATTCGCAGGGGACCGCAAAGTCACGGAACCAGGGCGCATCAAGTTGAGGATCTTGGTGGACAGTATAAATACTGCGGAAAACGCCGTGTTAAGCGAGGAAGTCATGGGGGACACAGGAAGAAATGAAGAGCCTGATTAATTTGACTTTTATTACTCCATTAGTAGGAGTTTTGATAGGCCACCACAGCCCCAGCTTGCTGTTTTACAACATGACATCCACGTATAGTCGATGCAGTCTGCGCGATCGCTCTTGGCAAACCAAACAGTGAATGCAAATCATCCGCCAAAGTTGAACATTGAACAAAATAAATTCGAAGCTATTAAATATTTTAATACATAATTAGAAATCCTTCTTAATCCACTGATGGCTCAGCTTCTCCTTGCCTGCCACCCTCTGAACTTCATCATATACTCTTGCTGTCAGATATTTGTAAATGTACACGTCTGCCCCATTGTAGTTGATACTGTGATCGCTGTCCGTAAAGGCAAACATCTTCATCTTCTCCGGTGAGACGCCCTCGCCCACAAGAAGATCAACAAGGGCTGCTGCATGCTGATAATGCACATTGTCGTCGCCAGTGCCGTGCAGAACGCTGAAGCCGCCAGCCACATTCTTGAAGCCGTCAGCCTTGTGCACAGCCGTCTCGGTATAGCCATCGCTGTTTCCCTCGAGCGTTTTCATGTATCGCTCTGTGTACATGGAGTCGTAGAAGCGCCAGTCAGATACTGGTGCGGTGATCAGTCCGAAAGTGAAGACGCCCGAGTCAACCTCGAGGGTTTTGGCTGTGAGGTATCCACCGTATGACCATCCCCACATTCCAACTTTTTCCGGGTTAATGTAGTCAAACTTCTTGATCAGTTGTTCAGCAGCCCAAATCTGGTCTAGAGGTTCCAGTTTGCCCAGTTGCGAGGTGACAGTGGATCGGTAGGCACGTCCGCGATAGCCTGTACCACGGTTGTCAACCGTGTAGGTGATGTACTCGAGTTCAGGGTCGGAACTGATGTACTGCTTCCAGTTGTATGTCTGAAACCTTTTGTAAACATACTGTGAGTTTGGGCCTCCGTACGGAGTAAAAAGGACGGGGTATTGTTTCGAGGAATCGAAATTGGCAGGCAGGTTTTGCATGACGTTCAACTTGTAGCCGTCCGGATGCTCCAATTCAAAGTAAGAGATGTTTGGCAGTTTATACTCGGAGATGATCTCATAAAATGCCTTGTTATCCTGAACAACACGCAGTGGCTTGGATGTGGAATTGGAAGAGTAGACTTCTTGATAGGGGACATCCGGGCCCAGGTAGTTCAGCACATAGTAACCACCATTGGAGGAGAAGGACGCGGACCAATAGGCAGAAATGCTATCATCAACGAGAGGCGAAGTCTTTTTCGTGTCCCAAGAAACCTTGTAGAGATGACGCTCTGTCGAGTGGCGAGTCGTCGCTTGATAGTAGATGAGGTTTTGGGTGCTATCAATGTACAAAATGGCAGTGACTTCCCATTCGCCCGAGGTTAGCTGAATGGGAGTGCCACCGGTGACAGGATAAAGGTAGATGTGGTTCCAGCCATCCTCGTCAGAGAGATCAACGTAATAAGTACCGTTAGTGGAACCCTTAAGATTGCCGACATATGCAATTGACAGCAGGTTTTCGAGCCAGCCATCAGTACCATCACGCTCACGGACAACTTTGGACGTCAGGGAAGTGGGGTCAACAACAACGTGTGCATCCAAATCCTGGACGCGGTTGAAGGCACGATAAATGAGCGACGTGTGGGTATCCGTGACCCAGGAGACTTCGCCAATGATGAGGTTGTCAGGCTCAAACACATCAACGGGAACCGTCTCGTATTCACCACTCGAAACGGTGAGAAGATTGAGCTGAACAGTTGGGTTGGTGGACCCGACTTTGGGGTATCGCAAGTCCAATTCTTTAGGATAAGTAGGAGCCAGCTTCTGTCCGTCCATGTAGTAAGGAATTGTGAAAGTGCCAACACCCGTTTCATTGAAGCTCAAAAAGGCGACAAACTTGGCGTCTGGCGAAAACCACAAAGTGTAGCGGTCGCCAAAAATCTCTTCCTCGTAAACCCAGTCAGGCACACCGTGAAACATGTCAGGTCCACCATCTGTCGTGATTTGGCTAATTTTGCTCGTGCCTTGGTCCAGGAGGAACAGGTTGTTGTCGCGCACGAATGCCACGGCATCACCAGTAGGAGCTAGCGCAGCGTACTGAATATCGCCAACTTGGTCGCCGGTGAGAGGTGAAAGCTCCCCAGACTCGATATCAAGAATAAAGTAATCAGCGAAGTACGAGTGACGGTACTGCTTGGTCGCATTGGCAGCAATGAGCATGCGACCGGTGCCGCTACTGATCCAGTACTCCTCTACATTTTCCGGGAGTTGATCAGCGGTAACGAGAGTCTTGGTGCTCCCGGAAACAATGTTGCCCAGGACGATGTCGCCAGCTGAGTTCGATGTTATGTATTGGCCATCATCACCAGCAGAATACCAATTAAACGTAGAGCTGGAGGGTCTGATTGTGGCGCTAGGGCTCGTCTCGTTGAACGTCAAAAGACGTTCGCCGCCTCCAACGGGCTGGTATGGGTTGCGAGGAGGATCAATTGCCAAAGCCAAATGAGAGAGCGATAAAAGGGCCTGAACGGCGTACTTGATTGCCGCCATTTTATCTCATCGATGTATCCAACCCCGGAGTAAATCGACAACGAGTTGCAACAACTGAGAAAAAAACGGGTAGAGGATCCAGTCTCTTTTAAGCTGGCCGAGGGATTGATGAGCTGCCCTTCTGTCTTGACTCCATATTTTAGAATCATGATTCGCATGCATATCGCCTTCCTGACGGGGTGCACTGACCTGCTACTTTTGGAAGCAGGGAAAAAGTTCCTGCCAAGACTGCAACCATTTGCCTGCAAGGGTTAGCTCTAAATGGCGTGTCCAACAGGAACAGGTGAGGTTGCATAAGTCCTCGTAACTGACGGCTAGTAAATAACGAGGCATCGCGGCGAATTGAACGGGCGCCAGGGTGGCGTCAGGGGTTGCTACGGCGTCGCAATTAAGGACGGCGTACGTGTGTTTTGGGTTATGCCGTGGAACATTGGTGTGCATGCCGGCATGGGATTGCGATGTGTTGTATTGCGCTCCGCAGATCACCCTTGCGTGAGGCACCAATCACGTCGCGAACAAGAGGGGTAAATCTCCCCAACACGGCGATGAATGCCAATTGTCTCGCATAGGGACAAGATCAAGATTTAGGGAGGAGCATAGGAAAATTGACGTACGCGACTTATCCCGGTATCGCAGGCATTCATCAACGGCGGGTTATCTCTTCCAGGTTTCGCTCCGACGCGCCAACGCGGGGCTATCCTGGCCATGGCGATGCAGATCCTTGGGCGGATGATGGTCACGGCCGTTTCCATAATAGGCGATTGCGATAAGATTGAAGAGGAAAAGTGAGAAATATTCTCAATTAATTCTTTTTTATTATGTATTTCTTCTTAATTTGCGGCTCAGAGAACTGAACGTGTGTGGACATGTGACTCTAGTTGACCACCCGGAAGATGGGGTACTCATCCCCTGCACTCAAGGGAATGATGTTCGTGCTGGCGTAAGAATCTTCGCCTTCCGGCTCCAGCGCAACAATTGCAAGTCCCGCATTCTTCTGCCTCGTGCTCACCAGAAAGCTTCCTTTGGGCAATTCCTTTGTCCCAGTGGTGGATTTGGTAACGACCGTGGCGAGCACGGAACCCTCATAGTATTCACCCTGCAATGAGACCGAATTAACGGTGAGTGTCTCAACCTTACCGCTCCAGGTCTTGTCGAGCTTCTCAACTTCGACTCCAGCCATAGTGAGTTTCTCCGCTACATCGCTCCATCCCGAAGGAATAATGTACGCTTCGGGCCTGGCCCTGGTGAAATTGGCCACCTTGGGTGTAGAGGGGCGGAACCGGATGGGTGCCTTGACGACGGAGCCGTTGTTCACATCAATCATGGTGAATGTGCGATCCTCCAACTCGGAATAGTCCGTGATGATGATGTCCTCCTTGGAGGCAATAAAATCGTCAATGGCTGTCTCAATCGTGGAGAGGACCTTGTCGGCGTTGTCAGCAGCCGTTTGGAGGATGCTGGACGCCATTGTGAGGGCAGCAGCCGTGCGACGTTGGAACTCCTGGTCTGCGAGACGAATACCGCGCGTTTCGACCAAGAATGTGACGCATTGGGTCAATCCCATGGCATTTCGGCCAATTCGAGCGTCGCTGCCGGCTTCGGCAAAAATAATCTCGGAACCAGGCTCTGTGCTGGAGTCGACCTCGCTTTCAATGTACGGCTCCCATCGCAAATCACGGGCTTCCATCGCATCGCCAATATTCTTGGCGAACAGGTCTTCAGACAAGCTGCGAATGTCAGGGTGAATGTTCAGGTTCTTTGCCGCGGAGAAAAGGCCGTCGGAGCCGTGCTTGTATGTGCCGTACTGACGGTTGGCGGTATACTCATGCATGTCGACGGCGACATGGGGGTTAAATTCGTTGAAAAGCGCCTTGATCTTCTGGGTTTGTTGGCGTGCCAGCTTGACATGGTCGCGGTTGGGGTCAAAGTTCGTAGCCAGCGTCCTCTGGAAGTAGTAGACGCCATCGGGGTTATAGCGTGGCAGGACGAAAAGCTCAAGCTTCTCAAGCAGCGATGAAGCCCAAGTCTCATTTGCGCTGAGAGCGCCCAGCAATGCTAATAGAGACTGGTCGCCGGCGGGCTCATTTCCGTGGACTCCGCCTTGCAGCCAAACCCGAATCTTGCCCTCTGAGGAGCCTGAAAACACTCGGGCGTACGGGAACGGACGGCCTTCTTCAGATCCAAAATCTGCAGTGTGGTAATGTATCCAATCCTTCTCATTGGCCAGGCGTTGAATGTAGGCGTCTATGCAGTGTCAGCCCATGGCTCGCGATTCGTGTGCACTTGAAGCTTTACCTAGGACCTTGTCGGAAGTCGGACCACTGGTGCCATTGGAGAATCCAGCTGGGATTTTCTTGTCGGTGAATGCGGGAGAGAGCAATTTCACGCTGTCAACATCCTCGAAATTCTTGGCGACAATGTCGCTATCCTTGTCGACCTTGAGGTAATTGTATCCGTACGTGGCTGCTTGAGCGGTCGCGACCATCGACAGGCCAACAATGGCGTTTTGAATGGCCTTCATTTTGACAACCAACCCACAATTACCGACGATAAATGTTGGAAGAAACACTAGAAGGACGTCAAATCATTTCTAAAATTGCTCCGGAACGCGGTAGTAATATAGTGACAGCGGGGGAATACCACTGTCCGTGCTGAGACTTTGAATGCCTGCGCCGCGGACTAATTTCTACCTACATCGATGCTCCTACAAGGATAGGGCTGTGGAGAAGTTGACCAACCTCGTAAATCCGCTCTTATCAATAGCCCGCCGTGCACTAGGTTATATGAGGAAGCCAGCAAGGCAAGCAGAACAAGCTTGCAGGGAAGCTTAATTACCAGGAACAATGCCAAGCCCGGCCAGCCTACTAGAAAGGGCACGGGGAACCCCCGCGGTATTTTTGTTTCCACCACCTTATCAATTTAAGGAATACCGATCATCTGATTTGCACCTGCCATGTAACAATTCTTACCCCGCGTAAAGCGGGTTGATATGCGAATTTGGTTTCTTCCGGCCCTACCGACCGCGTTCCTGACATCAAATCGACATGATGAATACATATCACACCATATCACTCTAATTAGAAAGCTCTATCAAACTGAATGAGTAGTTTCTTTTTCTGGTGATGCAAATTTCAAAATCTCAAGTTCCAAGATGCGTGATGAAAAGGAATTGAGCCCGTACTCAAACCCCAACTGAAACCATTGTGGGGTACGAGTAGGATCAAGTTGGTACATTTGACAAAAACACCAACCTTCCATATGCATCTACTGGGTTTGAGAACCCATCCTCTGTTGCTAAAAATGAGAAACTCCTAATGGTTTATCCCGTTCTGGTGCATGGGTAAGTCTCATTAACATTCCACGAAACAGTGAAGCACGGTATCGGTACAAAGTCCAAACTGTGGCAAGGCTTGTCGCTATTCTCTTATGTGATATAATCATCATGCTATCCAACATTATATTGTCACCAATACCCATGTGCCAGATCGCTGGCAACGCGTAAAGCACTTTGGGCCTAGTTCTGGAGCCTGCAACTGAAATGATCAACAGCGGCTCAGGTAGTAATTTCGCTTTGAATTAGCTAGAGCGGTGATAGCACAAAGGAATGTCTCAGATTCAAAATTACTGGATTTGCTTGAGTCATTGGCTCGAAACCCTTTCAGTTGCGTTCACGACGCGTCTACTCCCAAACAACCACCATCTTTGCTCCTCCGCCTCCCTCTTCCATCAGCTCATGAGCTTTTTGAATATCTCCAACCCCAAAAATCCGAGTATGCACTTTAATGATTCCCTTTTCAATATCTTCCAGTAGGTCCTCAAGTGGCAAAGCGTGTAAGTCCATAGGCCCTCCGCCGTATGCGCAAAGTCTAACCCTGTTTGGAAGTTCAAGAAAAAATGGAGAGAATCCCTCCATAGTCCAGGGACCGCTGCTTTGATTCCCAACAACGCACACAGTTCCTTTTTCCCGCGCACAGAGAATGCTATCTCTCAGCGTTTGTGTTCCAACAAGCTCCATGACCTTATGAAAACCATGTCTGCCTTTGAGGTTTTCCGAAACCAATCCATCATCGATGAATACTTCATCTGCACCGACCTCTTTCAGCATCGCGATTCTGTCCTCCCTGCGGGTTGTTGCTGCTATGTATGACGCTCCAAGCTTGCGGGCCAATTGTATGGCGCAAAGCCCTATCGAGCTTGTCGCGCCACGGATCAGGACTGTGTCGCCTGGTTGAATATCCAACCCCGCTGTCATTGCTCCCCACGATGTCTGAAGCATTTCAGGCAAAACAGAGAGTTGTGCCGTGGGGATATTGGTTTGAGGCACAGGTCGGATATTTTCGATTGCAGCACAAGTATACTCCGCGTATGACCCAGGCGAGGTCCGCCCGAGGCCGCCCATACAAGTGAAAATGTGTGTACCGATCGGGGTAGATTTGTTAGCCTCGGATGCGTGATAGCCCGCGACCGTGCCATAACATTCAATCCCAAGAATTTGAGGCAGTTCCATATGGCCCCGGCCAAGACGAGATAGCATTTCTAAAATGAAAAATTAGTCAGTGCAACATATGTCTTTCCCGGGTAGCTTCATTACCTCCGCGGTTCAAACCGAACCCAAGAATCTTGATAAGCACTTGCCCGATCTGCGGTTCAGGCAATGGGATGCGGTGTGCAACGAGGACAGATGCAGGACCAACCGTCTCACAGATGATAGCGTTCATTGAAATAGGCAAAGACATGACGGTATAAATATGGATTCAAAGTGTTTTTGAGCTTGATACCGAACTAGAAACTTGATGATAGGACTTTTTGACACTGATGGAATACAAACTGATATGTGGGAAACAAGACATAATTTATATTTTGAATAAACTTCCTAGGTTCAAATAGATCCCGTTCTTTTCGGTTGGTTGTTTACTTCTACATCACTAGACGTGGCTCTAATAGCGGTTGTAAAGGTCGGATTTATCTCATCGGGTAGAGCGATGTCCGGAAAGCCGATCGAGGCCCCACTAAGCATGAGAGGAGCCTCCCTTACTAGCATGGTGCTACTTGCTGTGTAGTGAAATGAGTGAAGACGTGGCATGATTCACAATACGTGATCAGTCGCATATAATGGTAAAAATGTTGAATATAAAGATGAACATGATGAAATAAAAGCATAGCATACAAACGGGGCATAAGTTGCGCTGCTGCGAGTTGGTGGCATCTGCAACTCGTATCCAAGCTACCCTGTAATACAATAAAAACCTTGAATGATGGTGAGTTTGACACTATGGAACGAAGCTCTGAAAAAAAGCACATACCTCGGTATTTTAGCTGACATAAATTCCTCTACTGCAATTATTCACGGGCTGGATTGGACAGCTCCGTCGCAGTGAAATTTTAGGCAAATTCCATGTTTGAAGTTGAGCCGAACACACAGACGGCAAGACATTGGATCTCTTACATTGGCCATTTCATGCCTCAACAATTGCTGCCAACGTGACTGTTGGCTCGTGACTTAAGGAATGAGCGACTCAGCGCTGAATCAAGAGGGTGAGGCAGATCCGCAAGATTCACGTAGCAACTCAGCGCCGTCCACTCCCACTCAATTGGACGGCTTCCGTAGCTCAGTTGGTTAGAGCTTCGTACTAATACTTACCTCAGAAGTGTTGGTCATGCGAAGGTCGCAGGTTCAAGCCCTGCCGGGAGCAGAAATGTCTGACCATGCCATCCAATATTTTTGCTTCTTGTTCAACATTTATATATATATCCCTGCGCTTGTTGTATTATAGCTGTTGATTGAAGTGTGTAAATGCGGGGAATCCGCGGAAGAACAGTGATGATGAGAGGACTTTCTCTTTTTTTGCTGGTTAGCTGCCCCACCCATCACGAATCTAATGACCTTGAAAGTGCACTAAACCTACCTTGTTATGATTATCAAGGCACGGTTCAACGGTTGTCAATAATACTCGCTTTGCGCATATTTAATGGAGGCTAGCTAACATGTTAAAACGAGTGATCAATTTCTGAAATCAAATCTTTATTCTCAACCAACTCACAACTACCTTTAGGTAAGCCATGCAAGAGCTGAGGCGACATCAGCTTGGTGAGACTGCAGTCCGGCGGCGACCATAGCCGACTCATTGCTGGCGATGTCGTCGCTCACAGCCTTTACCTTCTTGCAATAACCAAGAAGCACAGCGCGCAGAGCTTCCAAATCCGCCACTGAGTGGGTTCTCGAAAAGGTCAGCAAGGCCGGTGCAACCGTCAAGCCCAGATCATCCCCCAAGACGCCAATATTATACTGGAGGTTATCGTACAGGAACAAATTCTGCCCGAAGACTTTGACGCTCCCGTATGATTTCCGATCATTGTAATGCGCCGTCGACCACTGAATCCAATCCATCACCGCGGTGTGCAAGGAAACCTCGGCATGGCCCGTCTTCTGAGCTAGGAGTATCAAGGCATTCACTGCAGGGGTACGGGCCGAATTTTCCAGCATGTGAGCGAGCGCCTCGGCACCTTTCATACCGGCCATAAAGAATGCCTGCTTTGTTCCCTCAGTGGCCGCCCATTTTCCAAAAGAGACAGCGCCGTCAAGAATGGCTTGGCGAGCGGTATTGGCCGCGGCCGTGGTGCTGTCGGCGGTGATGCCAAGGCTAGGCACGTTGTCCGCTGCGATGATGCCCGCCTCCTCGGCGGCTGCGGACTCCCCAGTTGCCGCACCGGCACCCGCTTCGGCACCTGCAGCTGCGCCCGCTTCTACACCTTCTGTCGCTCCCGTGACGGCACCTGCTACATCCGTGCCGACCTCACCTGCTCCAATAACCTCCGAAGCAATCTCAGCAATGGCTGGAATAATGGCAAGACCTTCCATGATGGACCTTATTTCACGCTGGTAATTAACTAGTGAGCAATTCTATAGCCAAAGTTGGTTTAAAAAATCTTACTTTGTGAATGTTTGTAGATTTCAATGGACTGAGAGTGAGAGGAGTGAGCGCTGTAGGAGTTTCTCACCACGTTTAGCAAAGTCAGTAGGTGCCTTTATATTCGTTCAAGAGCCGTCTTTCAATTAACCCTACGAGACTGCAACACACAACTCTCACTATTGGCATTCCAGCGCCTGTATTCGCCTATGATTGAAACATGGGCAACTTGGCACCATATTGCGCACAGCACTTTTCAACCACATTGACAACCTTGTGTCACTGCCATGTATATTATCGCGCTGTGGCTTATCAAAGTTTCTATTCTTGAGCTGAACGATCTGTATGAACATTAAACTGATTAGAACCTAGCAAAAGCCCTTTGATGTCTTACTCCGAAGAATGACCTAACGGGACAAGGACTTCCACATGCGGCCCAAGAAGTCCTAAAGCAGGTTTGTGTGCTTGAAGCGCCAGCCCAAATGGGATTGGTACCTTGGCCTACTTGACTGTGGCTGAGCTGACACATGGACCTTTGACCCCGCCCGGGCTAGTTTGACATCTAACTAAGTGATGGTGCTTGTTTAAAGCTTATGGATGCCTAGTCTCTTAGCTTCCGGAGATTTCATTAACTCAACTGTAGTCCTGGAAATGACTCGGAATGCATTTTCGCGACAAGCTATGCAATTCTCAATAGTTCAAACTTGATTAAAGCAAAAGGTGTATAATCTAGCCTTTTGTTTTGTTTTTTTTAGCTAGTTGCAGCCTCGGAAGGGGCATGGAATAGAAACTAAATTATTGATGGCTTTAGTAAAATGATCGAACACATTAGATTGTTGTACTTGATGTGCGGTCCGTACCCAGGGAACAATATACGGTCCGTTCCGCTGCAAAGATGTCCTCATATTTTGCAGAGGAATCTTGATCCTATGTTGATATTCGACGGAGTATTATCTGTTCACTACGTTGATCGGTTTTATGCGCCGTAATCCAGTTCAAATCGCCACCTTGATTGCTGGGATGCTCCACAAAGGAACCTCAACTCTATTCTCGCTCGATGTACTCCATGATGAGGCCAAACAACGAGTGGGGTAAATGAGCCGGTCTAAACTGCTTTTCATAAAGCTCACAGTGACAGCGTCTAGAAAGCACATTCAGCACTATTAGTTAGGTGATGAAGGAGGTTAGTAATGGTTTTGAGGGGTCACGCCAAGCTGATTGCTGTTTACTAGTGTCCCATGATGCGCCATAACCATCACGGAATGGAACAAACTCAACAGAACGCCGGAGGTTGAGAAACCTCTGAGGTCCCTAGGTCGCATTCACCCTCTCTTGAATGACTCATTAAAGGCTTACAATAGAGTTGACCCAGAGCCTATTTTCCAATAGTTTGCTCTCAGTAATTTACAATCGCGACATCCTCTGACGTTAATGACACGAGTCTCGGCTCACCTAGGCGTATCTCTAAACGGGGTCGTGATTGTCCGACGCAAGCCACAATGAAGCACCATCCGAACCAAACACCCCAGTAACCCTTGCTAAGGACCAGACTACGATGTTATCCGTGGTTGGGATAAGTATAAATCCCCCTTCAGTCTCATTCTGAATGCGAAAATCCCATCACAAAACAATTTAATCAAGCATTCTGTCTCATTTTGCACATCCCTTTATTCATAACTACATCCATCAAGAGTGCCTTGATATATCCAATATTTTGAACTCTGTTCTTTGTCTTGACAAAATGGCTGAAGAAGAAGTACTGTCCGGCCTCGGCGACCTCTTCGATAGTGCTGATGACGGCGCTGATGTTGGTACTGGCGATGATCCTGTCGATGATCCCGTCGATGGTGGAGAAAACCCAGACGATGTCCCCAGTGATGTTTTGAAGGACCTTGACATTGATGGAGCATCTGGTGAGGTGGAGAGTGGCGGACAGATCCAGAAGGACGTCCAGGACGGGTTTAATGAAAGCAAGAAGGAGATGACAGATGCGCTGGAGAAAATTGAGAAGGGCGAGCCGGGTGCTGCTGAAGCGGCCAAGGAGCTCGAAAGCAAGTGGTCAAAGATGTTCCGGAACGTGTGGGCATCGGCCAAGACGTTTGGCAAGTTCGTCGGCGTGGAGGCGGGCAAAGGCGCGCTTTTCCAAGCGGGCATGGAACTTGTTCAAAAGGCCATTGAGAACAAAGCCGCCCAGGCTCAGGCTGGCAAGGCCAATGGCAAGGGTGCTGCCCCAGCCAACAACCCTGGTGTGCAAATTATGCAGGCCATCAACACATCAGGGAACACACTGCAGGCGGCGTTGACCGGCTGGATCAACTGGCAAGCTGCGCACTACGATTCACGCGAAAGCTACGGCGACATGGACACTGGCCTTGGCGGACTTACCGAGTCCAAGTTTGCGGCGCTGCAGGCCGCCATCGCGGGCGCTGGGGACAAACGCGATAAGCTTGTGCCCTTGGCGAATGCGTTCAAGACCAGTGGCGCTCTGGCAGATGGCCAGGCCTTGCTGACGGCCGATATCGCCTATGCAAAGACCATCGTCAGCCTGAGCACCTCCATCGCTGGCCTGAAGGATATGGTCAACGATGGCTTGCAACCCATGACTGATCAAGTCCAGGCA
The DNA here is from genome assembly GCA_013406985.1 of Calonectria crousiana. Classification (NCBI taxonomy): domain Eukaryota; kingdom Fungi; phylum Ascomycota; class Sordariomycetes; order Hypocreales; family Nectriaceae; genus Calonectria; species Calonectria crousiana. The sequence goes on along the minus strand of VTGD01000021.1, from coordinate 149,960 downwards.
GCGTATGCTGCTCTTGTCAAGGCCAGCCAGACGATTCCTAGCGCAGCCAGCACCAGCACTTGATTTGCCAGGGGTCAGCGTCCTAGACTTTCGCAGTTTAAGGAAGGATTGATTTGATGCAGTTAGTTCGGCAGCAACACCGTCCTAGCGATAAAAGCCCCCTGGCCACAACACCATAGGGGCCGAGCAGCTTTATCTTAACATATAGTTCTGGGCCTATTTCTTGGAATTAAGCTAACTTAACTGATGCCTTGATATCACCTAGTATAAAATTAGCTTATATTCTATTGGATAAGTTGAATGAAAATCTTGCCTTGTACTTGGCATTGTTCCCAAATGAGTGTGTTTCCGGAAGTGCGAGGGTTTTACTGTATTTGTCGTTTCGCATGGCGTTCTAGTGGTTGAAGGAGATGAGCTGGGGCATACAGCTGGTTTCTCGGCAATAGGATAGACTGGCTCAAGAAAGATAATAATCCACATTCAAGAAGAGGAGATGTATCACGTTTTGTGGCATAAAATTAGTTCATCTTCACATTCTTAGCACACCCAATGTTATAATCGTGCCCTCATAATAGCTGTTATTTGTACCAGTAATAGCAAGCATCGGGCTTATTGACTTATAGTTTGAACTAACGATTGATCTAAGCAACAGCAAACATGAATTCTCACATTAATCCACGCATACAAGAGTTCCTTTTTCTGAGCCAGAACAATAGATCACAAACGTCAATAATCTCTCCCGAGGTCGGGACCAAGAGTCATAAAAAGCCAAAGCAATGGAATGATGGGAAATTGTTCGAAGGGTCAAATTCTGGTTTATTACTAATGTATTAAACTCAGATTCCGCATTGTGAAAACTTGAGCTATTGATCGTTCGGCACTACCCAGGTAGATCCATCAATTCACCCCACAGTTCCCTAAGGGCTCCGCTTAACGAGGTTCCACCACCTGTGATTGCCGATATGTTGATGAATCCTCGAAGCCATCCCATCAATGCTTAACCCTGCACTGCAATAGATTATGTTAGTATTAAAACACCTATGTTGCCGGAAATCACCTACCAATGGTCCAGGTGACGTAGGCATTGTCACCACCACCACCCTGGCGGCTGGTAGCATAACCAGGGGAAGTACTCTCGGAGTAGCTATTAGAGCCGCTCCATGGATTATCGAAGTTAAGGGTGATGGTTTTGCCATCACCAGTCTTGTAGGTAACAGACCCCTCATCGCCAGTCATAAAGCCAGCTGACTCGGCCTGAAAAACGGCACTCTGGCCCGCAGAAATGATGTCAGGGGGGCTCAGACTCTCAGTCCACTCTCCGTGATCCAGGCCGCTATCCGAGAGATTGAGATCATCAGAGGTATTGTTGATGATGGTCACATTGGTTGAGCGAGAGGGAGACATTGTTATGGCTGCGTTTGGGTTGAACCAAGTGTGGTTTCCTGATATTTGTATTGGTAGATGGTTTGCAAAGCGTGTTGTAGTAGATGATGAAAGCAGGTCCTTGGGATATCATTTTTCTTAAATAATATTCTTGTAGTACGGATTTTCCTGCCTTTAAACTGTTTTTGGCCGACGGGCCAGTGACCTTGGCATTCAACACACAGCTTGACCCAATCGGTCTTCCATATTGCCACTGGCACCTGTTTCTATAACCTTTAGCTATTATTAGTTTTGGTCATACCGCAAAGAATCTCATAATATCTGTCGTACCATTGCAACATGTCGTGGTTAACAAGCTTCCAACTAGTCAGAAATAAGAATACCACTATTGGCCAGCCAGCTTACCCAATAACCTAACCCGCATAGCCCATACCATGTAATAAACTAGTCTGAAGACACTCGACACATTCCAAACTTTGGGTAATCCTCAGCTCGCCACATAACCTCCACACCACCCTTAGCAGACCTGGATTTATTGAGTTACTTGACTCATAGCAATCGTCAGAGGCACAATTTCGATTACCTCCGACATATTAATGGCAACTAATCAATGAATAGAGGCATGCAAATCAAAGCTAATTCTACCAGCTGATGGGAGACTTCCAAGTATCTCTTCCAACTAAACTCCAGCGCCTCAGCTCAACACGCTCAGATGATTAAAACTCTTTTACACTTAATTCGAGTCAACCAGTGGTTCTATGGGCACATCTTGCCTTCCGGAGTGGTTTCTTGATCAACCAAGACAATATTCTACAGTGGTGGTTCTGTAAAGTGAGAAATGACGTGATGAATTTCGTCAAATAGATGGGTTAAAACCAACCTGCTATTAAAAAACAAGCGAGCACCTATAAAAACGACACTTTGGATATCTAACCAGACTTGGTATGGACTGGTACAATGAAGCCGAGCGCGTTTCTGCCAGAATCGCCAATGAGTTTTCACAGCTCCTTTCAACATACATTCAACCTTAAATCACATCATCTCATACTTTACTACAAACAGAGATATTGCCAAGCCACATATCAGATTTGGAATACGGGTTGGCCAGTGGCTGCCTGAATCTGCTTTCAAAGCTCGCTAGTATAGCTTGGAAGCGTACATCTAAGGTAGGCCGAATTCCTTGCTCTGTCAAGAAATCATCTTCATTGCTTTCCACTAGCCTTAGCCGGTTGGGAACTGGCTTATTCACAGGCATTCGTAGTATTAAATCAATAAATTGGGTTTTCGTGCGTCTGGAATGTTGAGGAATCGAGATGGTGATGGACACATCCAGTGCATGAGCAATCGTCAAGGGAGCTGTCCGAAGCATCCCCTATCATCACAAAAACTCTGACTCACATTGCGCGGTTAGAACACTACATCTGACTGTGACATAGCCACGTACACCTGTCATTTACCAACCTGTCCTGGTCATGGAAATGGGGATTGCTCTTTTCCCCTCATGCTGGGATGGAGTTGAGTTGATGGGGGGATAAACCACACACCGAATCCAGAACCAACAAGAGCTGGCTTGCAGCCTGGGGTCGTGATAGAATCAGTGGCTTGAAGTGCCTTTCAAGGCAGAACCTGAAATGAAACAAATAAAAGAATGAGCCCATACAGCTGGATCAAAGCGAACGTCACAAACGTCATGAGAACCACGTGATCAAACTGTCCTTCAACGAGAAAGCCCCAAAATGGGGCCAAAAGACATGAATTTTAGACCGCCCTGATGTAACAACTTAATGTCGCAGCCAAAGGCTCTTATCTCACCAAGTCTGGGACCCAGGCCGGGCTGACTGGTTACTTGACCTGGCCCACATCAAGTCACTGTCGAAACTGCTGTCTCTACTCCCATTGCAATGTCCATAACAATACCGGTGATAGGAAACAAGAAAGCAAAAAGAGATGTAAATTATAGTGGCTAGCATATAGTTGATTGTAAATATTTATAGAACTGGGATTGGTATAACAATCTCATCGTTATACGCCAAAAAGGACCTCCGGCTGCATTTGCTGTTGATATATCAACTTATGCCATTGTCCAGATCGTGAATTGTGCAGGGGTTTAACATGAATGGGACTTGCCCTAAGAATTCCAGAAAATGACGCAGCAGATAGATATTTAAAGCTAATACCTGATGGCTATGGCTAACCCAGAAGCTTTCACCCAAAAGCCTACCAAGATATTGGGATATTGGAGTGAAAGAACGGTGGACAGGCCACAGAAATCCAACATGACTTGTGCCCAAATTATTAGCTAGTTGACCAAAATTCGTGAAGGCTATTGGCCATGAAACACGAACAAAAACCGAAATTAGACCAATTATTATTCTGAGAGAAAAAGCACATCCCAGCCATCCTGCCTGCCATTATCCTGACTCTAATGTCGAAGAGAATGCTTTTTGCAGCAATAATATCTTTAAACAGATTATATATTTCCAAGTATTTGGTAAAAGAAGGCCATGCATATTCCGAAACCTGCGGGATAAGATGGGCACTTTCGGAAGCCGAGAGGGGACATAGATCTGATCGGAAGGAAAAGCTCTTTGCTGGCTTCAATCCAACTCATCATACAGACGAGTCAATGTTAACCTGACTTCTTCCGAGCTCGATGCTAAACGCAGCTGCTCGAAAGCATGCTTAATTCGCAGAAACGTGAGGTCCGGTATTAGTTCGAGCTCTTTCCTCACAGCATAACAGATGGAGCCGTCAGTGATGTCGGGACAGTCGTCCAGCTCGAATTTTATGAGCTTGGACATGTCGTCCCAGACCAAGTTCCTTGTCACCTCGATTTGAAGAGACCACTTCTGCAGAGCCATGCCGAGGCCGCTCTGTCTTCCAAATAAAAGAAGGTGCGTTTTGCGATTGGACTTGAGCAGCTGGATCAAAATGCCCACTGGACTACCACTGGTGCCGTTCCAGTCATCGGTAGACTCATCAATGCCATCTAAGATAAAGTATATGTCATACTGGTGCATTATGTCTAATTTCTGCATCTCAAACAAAAGATAGTCGGCATCCACCAGCCGTTGCTGGTTCTCTAGCAAGTGGACTATGAATTCGCGTTGCTGCTGCTGGGGCAGGTAGTGAAGCAGCTGCCACAGAAAGTCCCGTAGCATGGCATCGGCTCGCCTTTCCTTTTGGTCCTCTGGGAACGAGAAGAACAGCGACATCTTGTGTCTTTTTCGCAAGTCACTGTGCACCGACTCTGCCAAGACGGACTTGCCGCACCCTTCAACGCCATATATCAAGAGTACTCTGGTGTCGATGTCGGGTTTATCTGCAAGGTCCGTAGATGAGGAGAGGCCGGGGTTCACCGTAGGCCTCTTCACCCAGTACTTGAACTTTTCGTGTGACCAGATCCACTCCCCCGTGCCCGCCAGCTTCCTGGGAATGGAATCCTTGGTACACGGCCGAAGGGCACGACGCAATTGTGCCCAGTTGCGGTCCTGGATAGTTGAATCTTCGAGGGAAAGCTGCAATGACGTCCTCAGCCTTTCAAGGCGAGGGCACCATTCCTTGGCCTGCTCCTCAAACCCAGAAAACTTAAGCCGAGCCTTCTTGAGAAACCGGGGCCCCCGATGCGAGCCCTCAACCTTGTCTACGAGGCTTCGCAAATCCGACAGCTGGCTATAGGCACTATCGAAGGGCTGCGTATCTACGTGGCCTTTGGAAGCCTCCCTTTTGTGTTTATGCATGCTCTGAAAGACGCTGTCGAGCAGGTCGAGCTGGCTCTGGAGCTCGTCGAGGACCCCGTAGCTGCACATCTCAGGGCTAATTTGCCCCACCTTGGCGCGGGTGTCCCTCACCAGCGTCAGGGCCGCGTACATCCCTGAATCAGGCTCAAGCAGGTCGAAGCCCTTCATATCGGATCTGTAAATAAATAAAAAGAAATCGCTGATGATGGCGAAAAGAAAAAAAAAGTGAAGAGGCTGGAGGATAAGGAGAGAAGGCATCAGGGCAGAAATGCCAAGCAAGACGCCAGATGGCACCACCTTGGACAGGCACTAATCAGGTGAGGGGGCCAAATTGCAGTGGGCATACCGAGTCAGCACTAAAAATGAAGCTGAAGGCGAAAGTCCTTATGAGATGCAGCATGGAAAAAGATGGGTTGAGGGATGAAATTCATTTTCGTATCAGCTATGAAGGCTTTTTCTTTTCTTTTTTTTTATCCTAGAGTATATCTAAATTTTCATAAAATCGGTGCATTTATGTATGACATTCCTTAGTACGTGTTTCCCTCGCGGGTGTTGGGCCAATCGGCCTCGAAGCGACTCCAGCCTCCGTGCTCGGGCTCATCCGCAAGGAAGAGAGTGCTGACGACCATGTCGTAGTAACCGTCGGCGGGGGTTCTACCCTGGCAGACGTTTCCTCCCATGGCGACGTTGAGCAGGATGGTCATGTCGCGCATCGGCCGGGTGCCGGGCGGGATGCTCCCCTTCATGACGGGCCTGCCGTCAATATACCACAGCATCCTGCCCTGGCCGGGCTGGCCGTTGGGCTGGTCCCAGACGAAGTCGTACCGCACGGGGCGGGCGTGCATGTCGGGAATCTTGGTGGGCAGCACGCGGTGCTTCTGGGGCTCGTGGTGGAATCCCCAGTGGAGGCACGACCTGTTCTCCAGGTCCCCGTTCCACGTCTCGGCAATGTCGATCTCGCCGTCGGTGGGCCAGGAAAAGGGCTCCTGGGGGAGGAGCCAGAAGGCAGGCCAGATGCCGCTGGCGCAGGGCGAGAGGATGACGGCGGTGAGGACGCCGCGGTCGCGGGCCAGCGTCTGCCTGCTCACCAGGCGGGCAGACGTGTAGCGCTGCTCAGGCGTGGGCGCGGCATTGTTGGCCAGCGCGCGGATCACTAAGCGACCGTCTGGGGTGCTGTTGTTGCACTTGGGGTCAGCGAGACACATCAGCGAGACGCATCGGTGTCATGTCGTGCAGGCTGGACGCAGACGTAGACGTACTGGAAGGCATTGGCAGGGTCGGCCGTGTAGTGCTCCAGCTCCTGGTTTCCCCAGCCGTCAGGGCCGTTGCCCAGTTTGGCGTCCCAATCAACCGTGACGGGAACGTCGGGCTGGAATCGAGGCTGCCAGTACGGCTGCGGTGGAGGTCGCGAGTGTGGCGGGGGCACGCTTGGTGGCTGATTAACATCGTGGCCGTGGCTCTGGCTCTGGCCTTGGTTCTGTTTGTCAGGATCAGCCATGAGCTGCTCAATCTCCTGCTTGGCGCGCTTCAAGTGGTCTTTCCAGCCCATCGTGGTGGCTTCGGTTTCGTTTCTGAGGCGTGGTGTTTATTGATGGAAGAGGATGGGAACTGCGATAAGCTTTCCAACGGCCTCGTCCCGCCTTTTGTTTGGTTTTTAGTTCTGCGAGCTTGGATGTTGCATTGAAGCATGATGTGGTCCAGTGGATTGCGAAAATGAACCACCTTGGCGTGACGTCACGCCGTTATGAGGCTGTGCTTTTCTGCTACCATTCAGTGCCGACGTTTCCTCCGATTGCCGCTCTCTGCTGTTCGGTTGGTTCATCAATCGTATATACCGGAGAAGCGGCACTTTGCCGAGCGGCCAAGAGCGAGGCCATACCTGGCTCGCTTGCGTCAGCAACGCTCACTGCACGCATCGCTTTGATAAGGGTCTAATCCGTGACAGGGTTCATTCTTTAAATTTTTTATTCTTTTTGCACAGCCACAAGGAATATATATTCAGTCCACCTTGCATCTGTTCCCAAGGTGGTCGTATATCCGGGCGCCTGTCAGCCAGCTTTTGTTGGACCCCACCACAGCTTTTGGCGGGGATCGTCCCATCCACTTTGGGCGGGGATCACGATTGAGACTGGTAATGAACATGAAAGGATGAGGATTCATCTGTGTACAGACTGTTGAAATATTGCTTTCTTGAGCTGGCACTTTTTCTCCGCGAATCCCTGCCATGAATCATGGTACATCGTCCAGCGTGTGCTTCAGCACGAACGTTCATCGCATCGCGGTTGTAAAACCTAGCGGTAGCGGCGAGCATGGCGCTAGCCAAAAGTGCCCAAAGGTAGTGAGATAGTTGGCTAAATCAACTAATCAAAAGCGCGTTCAGTACATACATGTGTGTGTGTGTGTGTTACAGTTGGGGTGTTATAATTAGGGTGTTATAATTAGGGTGCTGGCAACATGTCATGCAAACATTCCCTTTGTTTGCAAAAACCTGTGACGAATGTAGGTACCTGGTGGCGTGACCAAGCAGCAGCGCTCGCAGGCTCACTGGGCTCATTAGGCCCGCCCCTCTCCTTTGGAGGGGTGGTAACACAACCCGTATCTGCGTCACTGGAGTATCTACTGTGGCGGGTGTTTCCTTCTAGGAACTTTCTAAACAACCCTCATCCTCGGCTTCGTTGTCCCACTCTTCAATCTTGAAGCGAGTCCAAAATGGATCATCGTCATCATACTCAGGCAGAAGGTCAACAGCTTCGGCACCGCCAGCCATTGCTGTTGCATGGATTACGGCCCATTGTATATCCATCATAGCTTTGAACAAATGTGCAGTCTTTTTTTCGCGTCGAACTGTGAAAACCGAGCCTGACAATATGGGGCAACCCGTCCGAGCATCGTGCATTGCAACGACGCCAGTGGCATCACACAGGGTGCAGTCTGACGGGCAGCTTGACACTCCATAGTCGTGGCTCAGTCGGAGTCGCCTTGGTAGATTCTTGTTGTCATCTTTCTTGTCATCGAGATCGATCGTGTGAACCTTGTGCTGGTCGGAGATTTGGGGCATGAACCGTATTTCCAATGTCATCTCCGAAATCGTGGGATCTTCCTTCATTGGCGTCAGCTCCGAGCACTTGAAAGCAAAATAACACTTTCCCCACCATCTATGCAAAGTAGGGGATAGGAAAATCATATTCCATAATTTGTCAGAATACTTTTCGTTTTGGAGGAAAGGCAACTCATTCATGATTCGAAAAATTGACTCCTTCGTCGTTGGGTCATTAATCGTTTCAAGCATTGGTGCAAAAATGAGACCTTCGGTAGGAAACCTAGCCTTCTTCGCCCGATCTTGGTTCTGGGTTGTATTATTCCATGTGAAAGGGATTATGTGGCAAGCGTCGGGATTGATGGAACCGGTAACAACACAGACATGATAATCAAAATGACGGCAATTGTCCTTCTCCCCGTCATTGCGATTCATACCGCTCTTTTTCTTGTCGACAGGGGTATCTCGATCGTTGTCAATGTCAAGGGCTGGCCCCTTGCCCTTGTCGATCTGTCCTGTTGGCACAACGGCACTTACACTTCGCATTTGTTTTATCCCCGACAATGTTCCTGGGCCTTGTGCAAGCATTCCCATGGATGATACCTGTGGTCGCTTTGTTGCTCCGGAGGATGTGGTTCCCAATCGTTGCGATCCCAACTGCTGTGACGATTCAGACCCGACCTGAGATCGGGACCCTTCGGGCTTTTGAAAGACTATAAAAATGTGTTGGCTATAAATCTAGTAATGAAGACTTATTACTTACACAATTTTACCATGACATCGATACCAGGCATGATCCTCTCCATAGCCGAGAGCTGGGCTCTCAAATTATTGAGGTAGTTTGGAGAAAGCCTTGCCAGGAATGAGAATTGTATTGGGTTAGGCATCCAAGATTCTTCTTTCATCCTGGCCCTATAGTCTCGGACAAGGGTTTCGATAGCCTCCACCCGCTGTATATAATCATCACCGGGCATGAGGTCGATGGGAGGCTTTTCAAGCGGCCTCTCCCTCAAAATATTTCGCAACGCAGTAATGCGTCTGCCATCATTGGCGTAGTCCCGTAGGAACTCTCTGCAGATTCCCACAGTGTCCTCTGCGGTCTTGTCGTGAAGAGAATCCATCATGGATGCAGTGGATTGATTGCTCTGTACAAATAAAAAGTCAGACGAGAGGAAAGTAGAACAAGGAGGGAAACGGACAAAGAGGGAGAGAGAGGGGGGGGGGGGGGGAGCGGAGCGGAAAAAAAACGATAAAAAAGCCAGCCTCTCTTGAGGCCTGATAACAGAACCTTCGAAAGCCTTCCACAATGAGGGTTGACGGCTGTCGGCGGCCGGCGAGCACGAGAAGGTGGCGGCGGACAGGACACAAAGCTGCACAACTGCAGAGAAAACGATAGACGAAGGAAGGTTTAGTTAGGGAAGTCCAAGAATAGGGTCCCCCAGGTTTTATCTCGGTTGATTTACTTCTAACTGAGAAACAAGCTGTTGGCTCAACCGGGTGATCCAGATGTGGCAAAAGATTAGAGTTATACAAGAGGATTGGCTGTAACAATCTTATCGCCCAGCCAAAGGAACAAATATTTTAATTTCCGCGCCCAAAACAAACTTTGCCTTTGTGAATATCTCCCTTGGAGAGGTGGTAACACAACCGGTATCTGCGTCACTAGGTCCAATCGGTCAGTCGGTCAGTCGATCTGGGCTACAGTTGCAGACTTCAACAGCTTCCCGACATGCTGAGAAAGAAAATCAGGCCCTGATTTCAGCGGCTGCGGTCACGACAGCTAGGGTCACAAAGGAAAGAAAAGACCTTGTGGAAGGTCAGGTTCGCGGGTAGTCATCGTAACAGCCAGGCCAGCTATATCTAACAGCTGTTGCAGCAGCTGTTCTAGCGTCTGTTCCGGGCCGTAGGTTGTTTCCGGCAATAGCTGCTCCAGCTACTACATACAATTCAGATCGTCCTGTTTTGATATGTCTTTTTCTTCCCATTGCGCCTCCGAAACCGTAATAAGTTAAAATAGGGCAAGTTTTATTAAAATAACTATTAATATGTGTAAAAGCTATCTATATCAAAGAGCTATCTTACCCCAGTATCGGCAATAATAGGCAACAATAGATAACTTTGGACCATTGTCTCCTGTTAACGTAAGCAGCGTTCTACATAAGCCTCAAGTTCGTGAGGTATCTTGTTCACCGAATAAATTCATGGGTTAGATTACCCGTCGCTCTACCTTCTTGCGCACCATATTCATCGTCATTGATGCTTACTTGGTGGGGAGAAGATGATGCGTTCCCGACCCCGCAGGTAAACCTGGAAATCACCGATAAGCCGCTTCCGAATGCAGGCTGATGTGAAGATGGAGCAGCCGCAGCTCCAATTATTTCATCATCACCACCCCAGCTTCTCAACGAAACATTGTGATTCCTTTTCGATTTGAAAAAAAGAAGAGAGAAAAATGTATTAAGCATGGACGCAGTAAAACTGTATTGTGTTGCCCGTCGATGCGGTCTCTGCCGCTTCCACTTCATCCAAGGCGAGACCATTATTGCCGGTGAGTGCCCGACGGCCCTACCCGGGAATCCCGCGCAACGATGCCATCTGACAAAGATGCAGTGAAGCAAAGCGGAGAGCTCTCTGAAGCATTCGACTGCGAAGTCCCGGTCGATTTCAGAGGAAACACGTTTTACATCATCTGCCACAGCGCATCCGTGCGGGAGTGCTACCACGAAAACCGAGCGGTCGGGTGCCACTTGGACTGCATCAAGCTGCTGCCCGCCAAGTCGCCCTGGGAGTTCATGAACGCCATTTCCTACAACTTTGAGCCCCCAAGGGATACAGAACGCTCACGACTCACAATGCTTCGGTACCGCCTGGCCGAAAACCTCGATACTCCCGTCTATCTGCCCCCGGAACTGCGTTTCAAAATGGCCAAGCACCTGCTTCACCAGTATGCCGCAGGCTTGGCAACCGCCTTGCCGTTCGGTAACAGTGCATCTTCATACAAAATTGACATGTTTAAGGATATTTGGTCTTCGGCGATCGAGTTTGAAGGAATAAAGTACCTCGCATCATTGACAAACAGCCACGATTCTGACGAAACCAAGGTCGCCTCGGAGAGAAGCATTGCTCTGAATGCAAACTGTGAAGCAAATGCCTTGTACATATGCGAAGATCAATGGGGTGTTCGCAAGGCTATTTTCGGCAATGCCGATGAGCCGCCATTCGCTGATGTCTCGCTGGATGTGTGGTGGAAGACGTTGTCCATATCTGATTCGCAATCCGTGCTCGATGTTCAAACTGATGCAAGTCCCGCCTTTGGAGCACGAGGACCTCACTAACCGTGAACGCAGGGCATAAAAGTACAGAATATAACTAGCGTTAACGGCAATGAGAGGATATTCAGCAACGACCTTGTGTCATGGGCCATTCCGCAGCCAACCGTTGCCACGCTGCAAGTGTACAAGTTCTACCAAGACTTTAGGGCATACCTGCCACCGGCTCGGATGGCATTGTTCCGATATAACGAGCCAGAAATCACCGGCTACTCCGTCTGCTGCAACCCTGCACCCGTCGCGATCCACGCCCACGTTGCAGGTGAACGAGATGTCTCGCTCTACGAGCCGGCATCAGAATCATCCGTCTGGATCTACATGCCGCTGGATTCGTCCGAATTCGTGTCCGAGATCTGGATGCGAACGCACGGAATCAACCACACAAAGCTAGCATTGCTGTTCAAAAGCAATCAGGGGCGGGCTTGTCTGATGGGGACCCGGCTGCCGCCCATTTCCTCCCATGCCACGTGGACTCTCCTGGACAAATCCGATGGTGACGCAGGCCGGTTCTTCTTCGACAGCTGCCCCCAAGGAATCAGAACCCTGGCGTTTGAGGACCTTGTGAAGCCCGAGCTGAATGAAGTCGAGCCCTTGCTTCCAAGGCCAGCATCTGCCTTGCCCCAGAACAGGCGTCGGGACGACCCTTTCTACTCGTCGGCCTCTCTCGAAGGCGTCAAATCAATAACTGCCTGTCGGCGTGAGGTTCAGTGCCAGCTGTCAATCATAGGACTGCTCATTCATTACTGTGATGGCCACGCGGAAACCCTCGGGCAAGTTCGGCTCGACTGCCTTGATCAGCCAACGCTGATAAATGATTCCGAGCGCTTTTCATTGGGATTTGCATCAACGGATTCCGGCCACTCCCAAGTAAAGGAAATCTCATTCGGAGTCCCCGTCGAGGAACCAGATTGCGAATGGTTCGACATGACTTGGGATGGAACGCTGGAATGGTGGTTCTCAAGTTATGACTGTCAGGTGTGTTATAAAGGCAGAAAAAGCCGAGTATAGTTGGTGTGCAAATACATTTCTGCCAACAGCACGTGGCTAAGCAATAGTCTGATTCATTCCATTCCTAAAAACACAAAGCTCGGCCTCAAATAACATTTTATAATTTTAGGGCTTACTTTGTCCACTGGGGCTTATTTAGGTACATACCTGATAGCTTTAGGGTTCATGTTATAAAAAAAAGTATCACGCACTCAGCTAAAATAAAATAAAATAAAAATAAAAATAACCCTCAAAAGGATTTTATTCCTAAAATGTACAGCCTCGACTACCATTATGCCCCATAATCATCGTACCCTTGCTGCTGAAACTCGTAGTAGCCCGATCCGACCTCCTTGGTCTTGTTCCCGTTCGGCAGCGTCACCAGCGCCTTGGAGTTTGGCGGCACCCACAGGTTCAAATTAAACTGGCCGCTCTCGATCCACCACTTGGCCCTGACCTCTCCGTACCCGCTCACATACCTGGTGTCGGCGCTGGTGATGTTGCCGCCCGGAACGGGAGCCACCTCGACCACCTTCCAGCCCGGCTCGGCGGGCGCCAGCCCCCCGATGGTCTGGTGGATCCAGTCGGCGACGGAGCCGAAGGCGTAGTGGTTGAAGCTCGTCATCTCGCCCGGGTTGACGCTGCCGTTGGCCAGGAGGCTGTCCCAGCGCTCCCAGGTGGTGGTGCCGTTCTGGACGACCTGGTACAGCCACGAGGGGACCTCGGTCTGCAGGAGCATCTTGTAGAAGTCGTCGGGCGCGCCGATGCGTCGGAGCGCAGGGCCGAGAGCAGGGGTGCCGGCGAAGCCCGTGCCGACGAGGTAGTCGTTGTCCTTGACGATCTCGCGAAGCGTGTTCCCGGCAGCCTCAATCTGCTCGCTGTCGGTGTGGAGACCAAACTCAATGGCAAGAGCATAGGCAGTCTGCGTCTTGTTGGCGAGCTCGCCGTCATCCATCCAAGCCTTTTGGAATGCGGTCCGCAGCTTGCTGTGCTGCTCGTTGTAGGAATCCGCATTGGCCGCGTCGCCGAGGGCGTTCGAGATGTTGCTCAGAATCTCCGTCATGCGGACGAGGTAGGCGTCGGCGACGAGGTACTTTGCCGTCGTCGCCTCGCCAGGGCTGTCGGCGGGTGCTTTGGGGTCCAGCCAGTCTGCAAACTGCATGCCGGTCCGGTTCCAGAGGCCGTCGTCCTTCTTTGGGATACCTGTGCCGACCCAGTTGCTGGCTTGGTCATACTGCTCGCCCAGCATGCCGTCATCGCCAAAGAACCTGTACAGGTTCCACGGGTTCGCCACGGCCACATCGCCCCAGTACGCAGTGGCTCCAGCGAAGGCGGAAGCGCCATCGGGCGGCAGAGTTGGGACATAAAACGGAACAATCATGGTACCGTTCCTCTGCATCTCGGACCAAACGTCTCGGTGCCATCCGCGCCAGAAACCTGCCGTGTTGTACAGGAAGTTGGCCGTGGGGCCGAACGCGTGGGCATCGCCTGTCCAGCCCAAGCGTTCGTCGCGCTGCGGGCAATCGGTGGGGATGGAAAGAAAGTTGCCCTTCATAGACCAGCGGACGTTGGAGTGGAACTTGGTGAGGAGCTCATGCGAGCACTCGAACCATCCGGTTTGCTCCATGTCGCTGTGGACCACAATGGCAGTCAGAGTGTCGCCATTCAACGGCGTCTCGTCTGGCCAGCCATCGACCTGCACGAACCTGAAGCCGTGGAAAGTAAAGTGGGGTTCCAGAGTTTGCACCCCGTTTCCGTTCAAGATGTAGGAATCCGCTGCTTTTGCTGTTCTCAGCGGTCGCAGAGCAAGTTCGCCATCCTCGAGCACCTCAGCGTGGTGCAGGGTGATGTTTGTGCCCTTTGGTCCCGAGACTTGGAGTCTAACCCAACCAACGAGGTTTTGGCCAAGATCAACAATCGTCTTCCCGGAAGGAGACTTGAAAATGGACTCTGGCTTTCTCTCCTCGACCTTTCGGACTGGGGGTCCATCCGGCGGTGTGAGCGTGCCCCTGAGGGCATCCATTTCCTTGGTTCCAAGCCAGTCATCTCCGTCAAAACCGGGAGAGGACCAGCCTTCAATGTCAGCTTCGAGCGTCGAATCATACGTCTCTCCGTCGTAGATCTCCGACGACACAATTGGCCCCAAGTTTGCCTCCCAAGTGGTGTCGGTTGGGACAGTGAGGGTGGATCCGTTGTTAAAGGTCACTTTCAGGAGAGAAAGGAGTCCAATTGTATCTCCCCAAAATTCTCTCTCTCCCTCCCAAGCAAGCCGGCCCGAAAACCAGCCCTCGCCGACAGTTACACCGATGGCGTTGCCGCCTTGGCTGACGAGCTTCGTCACGTCGTGGGTGTCGTAGACGTGGCGGAAATTGTACGACTGCCAGCCAGGGGCCAGGACAGCATCGCCGACGCGATCTCCATTGATCTCTGCTTCGTACAATCCAAGCGAGGTGATGTAAAGTCTTGCAGACTTGAATGGAGCATCCAGGTTGAACTCTTTGCGGAAGTAAAGGGGTCGCTTCGTTGCGTTCTTTTCCGTCTCCCGGTCTGCTGTGATGGGTACGGCACCGGCCCAGTTGGCCGAAGACAAGAGACCCGTTTCCACGGTCACCCAGTCAGACCATGGAGTCGAAGGTTGACCTTTCTTTCCATGAGCTCTAACCCTGAGTGAGGCTTGCTCGGTTGCTTCGAGCGGATCCTCGGGCCAATCAACGTAGAGGGACGAGGATGAATTGAAGGCATGAGACTTGGGCTGAGCATCTGATCCGCGAAGAAGCTCGAGATCATAGGCGCTCTGCTCCCAGCCCTCAGCGTTTCCTTCGAAACGCCAAGAGATCCGGGGCTCAGTCTCGGCAATTCCGAGAGCTGCGCGGTGGTGCTCGAAAGAGACCTGCGAGATGGACACAGCCATGGAGGGCAATGAGAAAAGATGGAATAAGCTTTGCTGCTCACGGGACTCTCCGCTGTACATCATCATCCCCGTTTCCTTTCTTATACCACTGGCTGCGAAGGCGTGATCGCATCGTTTCGCAAGACATTGACCCGAGTGTCAGGGATCCGCGGACAAACTCATGATTAGTCTGATGATCTAAGAAACCATCACTGCCACTCTCGATGCGGGGATGGCACCGATCCCCACGGGGCAGACGGGTGCGGGGAGGGATTCTTTTCCTGATGAGGTAATTCGTGCGGTCACAGGCCTCGGCAGGCCTGCCGGGAAATCCGACCCACCAGGTTTTTGAGTAATGGCATCATCAATCTCCCGCAAATCGGTCCGAATGATTTCGTCCGGTTCTGTTCCGGGCAGCGAGCCGTGTGTGATGTTCGGGCTTTGATAATGCGACACGGAAGGAGTTGCATTTGACTGGGCGCGGATATGTGTGGGGAGTTGCTGCGAGAGATTGCGGGGTTTGGCCATGTTGGTGTGTGTATGATTAAGCTTAAAAGAAACGTTTTACACGAGTGACCCGAGATTTCCTATTCCGTGAAATATTTATGAAGTGGCGTTTATACCACTCCACCTTGTTTCATCGCCCGCAATCTCCATCCCAATCCTTGCCTCTTTTTCTTGCTTTTACACCTTTGTTCTAAAAACCCCGGGTACCAGATCGCATCGTATTCCATAGATGATTCACTCCCTGGCTCAATCAAAACAAAGAAGCAAGAGGAAGGTTAATAAAATGCTTAATCAAACACAAGCACGCACGTGAGGGGCACCTGCGTCATGGCGTGAGAGTATGAAATCTCAAATTCATCACTGAATGCGCCACTACCAGCAACTTGACTCGTGCCGTCGTCTTCGCGAGTTCTCATCGGTCAAAATATCAACTGCAAGAAGATCCATCAACGCAACCCGATGCTGGAGCATTTATTTGCCCTTTTTAAGATGTCACCTTCACTGCAGCATATGAACAAGGTGACTGCATGGACGCCCTGCCAGCTGTCCGAACTATTGGTGCCTACGCAGTGATCCACGCAACACAAACGAGGGGCGTTGCATGCCGTTATGCCTTGCGGAAATATTCCTTCATCTCACTTCAATTTGTGTCCTTTTTTCCAACCATCCAAATAAAAAAACACATCTCCAATACCTTCTCTTCCAAGTAGAGCCCCAGAAGTCTCGCAACAAGTCTTGTCGGAATAAGCAAGATGCAATGACTGGCGGACTTGTTACCCGTCAGATGAATTGCTCCCCAGCTTGCTCAACCTATACTGCCACTGATTCCTATCGCTATCAGAGGAATCACTTTTGCTTCTTAAAATCAGGCATGGTTGTTGTCATGTCTAGTCAATTGCTCCCTATCCTTCTCGACTGATGCTGCTGCCGCGACACATGCTCCTTCGACGGTCAGGTGTATCCTATAGGGTAACTATTCGGATGCCAGCGTTGCTATTACCCGCCAAACTAGCATGTTAATTCGACCGCTATGGTATTATCATCGCGCGACTCTAGCGAAGTGGTCAGTAGGGGGTTTTTATCTTCCATTTGCTCAAGATAAAAAACGTTTGTCATGAATATGTCAAGAGGATGGTCATCACAAAGTGGATGGTTAGATTGTTCGTTGATATCGTGCTACCTTCTTGGATTAACGACCAGCTCTAAGAGATCTGTGCCTGCGAGGTCATTAAGGGCTATGTGCACCAAGGGTTCAACCGGTGCGCTTGGATAGCAGAACTAGAAAACACCAATGACCTGGGTTACCACTCCCAGTCCATCGTTGCCCTGGGGGGTATACCTTTTCCACGTTTGCCAAGATGGTTATGAGGTCCTCTGAAGACGAAAAGAAGTACAATATTATGAAGCACAATTTCACAGATATGGCTAGCAATCGGTTGTTCATTGCGGGGATGATAATGAGCCAGCGCCCCCCTCCCGGATTGTCAAGACCATATTGGCCACGCATTCCGACAGGATATCTGAGTTAGAATTACCCCTTTTTCCTGTTGCTACTTGTGCAAAGAATCGGTTCAACAACCTGGGAGTGGCGGCGTAGATCTCTATGACATGGCTAGAAGAATGGATCGGGTGAGGAGGAAGGTCTGTCTGAGGCCACGACCACTCGCAGCGCCTGGCAATCATGGCCGCCTGCGTTGCACTATCCACAGAAATCTTCAGGCTGTGGGCTGCTATTCTAAACAGCTCTTGGAGAATGCAGGTCTGCGATTTGAGGTGGCTTGGCGGCGACCCAGACGATAACTTAGGCTTGCTGGCTCTAACTCATAGTTGAGTTTAATGAGGAGGTGCTCGGCTTCGAGATCGACCTTGATGATGTCGCCTTTGCGCCCTATTTTTACAACCAGCTGTGCCCATATACAATGCCGTCATGTGGCGGATATTCGGTAGTTCGTAATCATGGCACAAGTGGTTGCGAAGCCACTTTTGCTCATACCACAACTCTGAACTTTATCAGGCTTGGCATGTGTTTGCCTTGACCGCCGCCGTGCTCAGATATTGTGTTGACAATGGGGCCAGTGCCATCGAATGGACGAATTAGTTCATTTTTCTAACTAACAGATACTCATCGCCGGAGCATACATGTTCGAATGAAATGTCTTCGAGGCCAGCAAGGAGAGGGTCCCTACAGCACACCCACCGATCGCTCTAGATACGCTTGCAAGCGCATCGTCTTCTTGTTTTCCTGGGTTCCGATTCTTACGTCGCACCACAGCATTCCAATCTCCTTCAGGCTCCGAGGTTGAGATGGGACATGTTGGGCAAAGTTTGGGCCATGTCTACGCGCAGCTGCAAAATCCTGGGGTCGGACGTCGATATCTCAATAATATTGAATCACTCGCCCAACATGGTATCGCCTATTTAAGAGACCTTACCCCTCAATAACATTCATCTATGAGTGTATTTCTGTGGGACACTTGTGGAAGCTACTGCAGCTTTTGCGTCAAAAAATCTTTGGGTAGAAAAAAGTGAACAAAAGACGGTTCAGGGATTCCTCAGCGCATCCACGCGAAAGGAGGTGTGGGACAATGTCATACACAATTCATTTGCTTCATCTTAGACTGGCTCAGATTCGAGTACCACAGCTACGAAGCTCGTATTATCCGCACACGTTCCCATCGCTTTGGTATCCAATTTCGGCATCGAGCTACTAACTGCATCAGCTGGCCCTCCAAGGCCTCGATAGACAAGAGCAAACTACCACACTGCAATATCCCTCGTCGCGAAGTTCAAAGAAAAATCGCACGCGCAACTACTCTTTAACAGGAAGATCCTCGGCCACCGTGGTTCCCGGCGCGACAACCTTGAGGTTGCCCTGCTCAATCTCCCTCTCCAAGGCCTCGAGACGACTGGCCTTGGTGCGTGTCTTCCAAGCTGGGACTCCAGAGTCGAACACGTCGTCCATTTCTTCAAGGGTGTATCCCTTGGTTTCGTACGCGGTGAGGAACATGTGGATGAATGCAGCACCGTTGACTTGGAGGTATCAGTTATCGTCCAGGATGGGAGGGGGGGAAAAGGGGGTGGGGGATACGTACATGCTGCAAAGATGTAGTACATTTTGTAACTATTCATTATTAGCAAAAAAAATCTTAATCGCAAAAAGAGTCGCCTCACTTGATGTTCCAGACTGTCATCATGTGTTAGCATCTTACTCACCACCCTTTCAAAAACAGGGATACTCACGAAGCGGCGGCACACCAAATGCCAGAACCATATTCCAGAACCAGTTTGTTGCGGTACTCAAAGACACAGCCTTGGCACGGATTTCACCAGGGTAGATTTCGGCAGGATAGGTCCACGAGGTCGGACCCCATGTGGTGGCAAACGTGGCTACGAAAAGGTAGGAGCAGGATACAATGGCCGACGAAACGGGTCGATTGTTGTTGACGATCCAACTGATGTCCTTATTGTTTGCGGTTTGTGTCTCCTCGGTGTTGGGTTGGCCATAGTATTGCTGAAGTGCGCCTTTGATATGGGTTAGTTCCCCATCTAGCAAGCACCGTGGCAAATGCGCAGCATACCTGAAATGAAGAGCCAAGTCATCAAGAAAAAGGCACCAATGACCAGCGACGGCCTCCGACCCCATTTATCCAAAAACAAGATAGCCGGAAGCGTGAGAACGACGTTGATGATGTATTGAATCGAGGCGGTCAAAAGAGGCGACGCGATCTGGGCACCCTCCATGATGTACACGATGTAGTCTGTAGTCATGTTAGCACATGAAGACCCCTCTCAAAGACGTTGATACTTACACATCATGATGTTCATGCCACACAGCTGACTCCACATCTGAATACTCATTCCCAGAGCCACACGCTTGAGCATTCTCGGCTGCACCAAGACGGCCCAGCTGCTGGCAGCTTCTTCGCGGTCGTACCTCAGAGCATCCTCAATTTCTCGGTACTGGGCAAGCACCATGGGGTGGTTGATATCGCCTCCACCATGCAGCCTTCCAAGGACCTGGAGAGCCTCCTCCCAGCGATCTTGAGATGCGAGCCATCGCGGGCTGTAAGGGCAAAAGTAGAGTCCAAAGAAGAGGATGATGGCGGGGACCATCTGGACAGCCCACGGGATTCTGAAGGCGGCAGTTCCCTGGTTGGGGTCGTTGGGTCCGCCTCCAATGCCCTCAGCACAGCCGTACTGGATAAAGTATTGGATCAGGATGCCCCAGGTGATGGCCCACTGCTGGAAACTAAGCCATGTCAGTGTGCTCGGGTTCGAGTCAAACATCAGATCATCTTACCTGACAACACGG
Organism: Calonectria crousiana; assembly: GCA_013406985.1. Lineage (NCBI taxonomy): Eukaryota > Fungi > Ascomycota > Sordariomycetes > Hypocreales > Nectriaceae > Calonectria > Calonectria crousiana. The sequence goes on along the minus strand of VTGD01000021.1, from coordinate 129,775 downwards.
CCTCGGATTCTCTTTGGCGCAATTTCGGACTTGGCAGCGGTAAGCACCACGTCATATTCCCGCATCCATTTAAGCATGCCTTACCTGATACACAGGAACAACAGAACTAGCTATACCAATGCAGAACCCAGAAATGACACGTCCAGTGCAGAGCATTCCAATGTTCTGGGCTGCGGCCTGGATGATGCTGCCAATGACCCACAGAATGCAGCTCACCTGCAGGGCAACCTTTCGAGAGTACTTATCGGCAATGAAGGACGAGATGAGCGACCCGGCAAGGGATCCCGCGGGCATGGAGGCCGTGATGGCGCCCTGTCGATAGGATCTGGGATTGTGGAAGTAATTCTTGTAAGCCTGGGTGCCCAGCACACCAGACATGGACGAGATATCGAAGCCAAAGAGCCCACCCCCTGGGTGACACGATTGTCAGTTTACAATGGTGACAGAAATGGCAGAATAATGAAATGATCAAAACATACCTATGGAGGCAAAGGCACAGATGCCATAGACACTGGATGCCTGCCACATCTTGACCAAGTTGCAAAAGTTCAGGCAAATTCAGAGTGGAGTTTTTCTCGACGCTGGTAGTCTTGCAGAAAAAGGGAACCCATCGCATCCCCGATATACGGGGGAGGGGGACCATGCCTTCATTTGTAGGATTCTAGGAGCTATGCGCCAAGAGGCGCAGTGTTGCCTCACATCTCGACACTGCTCCCCCTCATCCCACCACCCACACCAGGAGACTTGAACCCCGGAAAGAGAGAAGAGAAACCCCAAACTCAAAACCGGCGTATCCGTCGCGGGCCGACTTGGAGCTGTGTTGCACTCTTTGGGAACAGGGTATGGCTGGGCCGTCAGCCGTCCGTCAGGCGTTACACCTGGTGGTGCGATGCAGCAAGGGCTGGACTCGAAGGTCCAGAGTCGAGGGAGGGCGACCATCCAAGGAGCTGGGGGGAGGGGAGGGTCAGGAAAGAGGAAGTGATCACCAGCGCGAGTGCCACGCCATGAACCAGTTCTGTGCTAGGTTGTCCGAGAACCGATTCGCAGCTCGCCCACTAAGGTCAAGCTTGGGGAAATCCTTTTTGCGGGGGTGGTGGTGTGCATGCGAATGGGGGAGAAGATTAGGCAACCTTCCTTTTTTTGCACCCGAGTTCGACTGAACTGAGCAGAGTCGTACATGTACAATCCACGAATGAAAAGACGTAATGCTGCTTTTTTGTCAACTAAAGGGCGGCATTCACACTCTCAAGTGTAAGAAAGAGACCCTCTTTTCTTCCCCGCAAAGATCGCCGTCAGCTGGGGAATCCCACCAACCTTGGTTGGACCTTGCAGTCCATTGGGCATGGGCTCACTTTTAGCCGTCTGCCGGCAACTCTCTTTGCTCCCTGGGGCTGCATCTCCGGCTCAAGTTGGCAGACCTTCTGTCCTGTCTTGGAAGTACTCCCGAGCAAACCCATCTCCAAATATTCGGGTCCAGGAGGGTCTCGGATCGTCTGGTGTGTCACAGCACAATCTATTTGTCTCGTGTTGCTCCGCTCGAAAAAAAAAAATCTTTGGCATTTCTTCTCAGCGCACACTAGCCGTATATTCATATTCCTCTGCATCTTCTGACAGCGTGCTCTGCCTCCCAAGTAGCGCCGACAATGCTCCGCGACCCCCTGCCCGCAGTGTCGAATCCCACCAAGCAGCTGGCCATCCAGTTCAGTTCCTTTACCACCTTACAACCAGTCACTTGCAGTATCCCTGCCGTCAACCCAGCTACGCCTGTTCTGGAATTCAGGGATCAGCTTCCCAGGTAACCTTGAAACGAAGCTTCCTCGAATTGACTTGAAGAACCCCCAACCTTCCCTGGTCGGCCCACACTTGCCCAAGGCAAGCTCATGATCCGACACAGCATTCTAGCGAAAGCCAAGTGCAACGTTACCCTTGTTAGACATCATTAACCAATGTTTTTGGTGCCACGGTTTCTGAGCTACACGTGATGCCCGGGGCTCGGCACCAGAGATCCTGCTCGGAAAAAGTGTTGCCGTTTCCAAACGTCCGCTGAGCCGACTTCTCAACCACCTCCAATCACCAGTGACCCAAGAGAATAACCCCTCTCCGCAACCCGGCCATGGACAGAGCAGCAGTGAGGAAAAGGTGTGGCAAAACCACAAGAGTATCCCTCCAGCCATCAGCTGGAATGTCAGCCTTGAATGATCAAAATGTGCTCAATCAAGGTATCGCGGGGATGGTTGAGTAAAGTACATCAATCTGCCACTAAGTCGTCAGCATACCACATCGTGGGCCTAACACCCAAAGCCACCATCACTGCGAGCGTTAGTAGCTCCGGGAAAAGAAGAAATCTCGTCGGTGAATTTTTGGCCACTAGGCCCTGATCCTTATGGATGCCAAACGAGATGAACCAAGAACAAGCGTCAAGCATACCGCCAACGCCTGACTCCAACCCAAGTCGTCACGGCGTTACTATACACGGCTCGATGAGAACAAATAAAATAAAGAAACCCCATCCCATCCCAAAAAGTGCTCCCTTCCCGGTCGCCGCTAAGTCTCTCGAATATTTATGTCAAAAAAATGGAATCGTGCTCGTCAAACTGCAACTTCGACACATCGCGGCTGTTGTAACAAGAAACTCGAAGGTTCGAACGATTGATATGAATCGCATTATTCGGAACATGGTCCTAAATGTTTCTCGTGAATGTGCCTCAGGTAGTCTCGTTGTTTGCGAAATGACGAGTAGTCGCCTTCGAGAATGATATCAAGAATGCCTCCCTTGGTAGCGCCATCTCTCACTTCGCGCATACGTTCTACTACGGCATCGTACGCCTCATCAAATCGTGCTAGAATGGCGCGAATATTGGAAGAGCCGCCCGAGATATCGTTTGCCGGGTTGTTGGGATCAATGATCGACAAGCGATCAGTGCTCTTGTAGGTAAAGGTAGAAACGTCCCTCTGTCAAGCACATATTAGCAAACGGAGAAACCGATGTCAGATAGAAGTCTTACCTTTGGTATGTACCCAACAGGTCTGGTCAGCGAGATGGCGTTGACCTCGTGGCGAAATTCACGACCATATAGATCAAAAAACTCTAACAACATTTCACCAAGGTGGTGCTCTGGGACAAGGTTGCCACTCTGAACCTGGGGATTGAGCTGGAGCATGCTGACCACCAGGCAAATGACCGAAAATCCGCCGATTCCGCCGTTGACTGGTTCGTTCAAGCCTCGCATAAGCAGAAAGTGCTTGATGACGGTCACAAGGATCGGCATGGCGGGGTACTGTTCCTTCCATCGCAAAAATGTGTCAATGGCGCCGACACCGCCAAGGTTCTCAAACGACACGTCCACTTTCAAGCCCGTCATCTTGTCAACGTATTTGACCAGTGGAATTCTAGCGTGGGCGATGACTTGAATGGAATCCGACTCCGCAACACGCTGATCTACAAGGAACTTTCGGAACTTGTACAGCCAGCTCTTGGCACCAAGATAAGTTGGTGGGCCTCCTCTCATGAAGCTCGCTGAGCAGACAACCAGATCCATGTCAGCGGTGGGGAGATACAGCCCTGACATAAACGAGCCGAACGGATGCACTTTTGCGTTTGAGAAGCTTCTGGCATCACGCATCATTGCCTTCTTGAGATTCTCCACCAAGTCGTTGCGGATGCGCTGTTCAAACTCACGCGGTCGCACATATTCGTAAAAGTCCATGACTTCCTTATGTAAACTGGAAGAAAAGCAGTCAGTTCTTTGTTCATCCTGTGCATCATATCGTAGATCAGAAAACCCCGTAGCTTACCGGAAGCCCATGTCCGTCGTTGCAGAATGATCAAACTTTGTCCAAGGGCATGCATCTTCGTTTGCCTTTGGCAGCCAGGCAGGCACCAACATGCCTTTAGATGGCCTATTGGCACCTTTTTTCAGCTGGCCGTACTCGGGAGGTTTAATCTCATCATCAGCTGTACGTTTGCGAGAGCCTAGGGGACCGCTCTGGTCAGGTCTGGGGGGTAGGCCAGCTGGACCTCGCGGGGGAGCAGGAGGCGGGGGCGGTGGTGGTTCTTTGGGGGGTGGAGGAGGCGCCTCGTCAGGACCATCGTCCTCGTCCTCGTCTTCGTCGTCGCTGAGATCGAAGGAGATGAAGTCTTCGGCGGTGGTCGAGGCTGTTGGTTTAGACTCGGCCTCCAGACGCGCCTTGCGGATAAGCTTGACTACGTCCTTCTTCTTACGCTGGCTCTCGTCGGGGCACGGAAGAGCAGTGTATGGGTCGGGGTTTGACCACTTGGGCGCAGATTCCGCAGCTTCGGTTGTAATCGTGGTTCGCGCCCGCTTCTTGGAGGGTCCCTCTGCGTCAGACTTGTCGGATGAAGACGATATGTCCATATCTAGCTCGTCATCATCTGAAAGCTCGTCAATGGAACGGAACTTGGCGCTTCCATCAAGATCGCCCACTCGCTCCTCAGGTAGGTTCTCGGTTGCGCCAGAAATTAGAGCTCGCTCTGAAAGATGCGGTGGGGGCTGCCACCTGGGCCTGCCGGGTCGCCGGCCGCCACGACCGTCTCTGCGCCTGTCGTTGCCGCCGCGATAGTCTCTTGGAGGCAAATCAGAAATTCCGGAAGGTTTGTCGACGCGAAAAGTAAAATCGCCGCGGGGTGCCTGGGGACGATATGAGTCCGAGGGCCGGTAGTCGTCATAGAACGGGCGGCGGTCACTTGGTCGCCAATTATCGGAGTCTTTCTGATGGTTGCGCGGGGGCGGAGGAGGGCGATACGACCGATTGTCATTTCGGGGGCGGTCGGGCCGCCTCCTAGAGCTGTTGTTTGTTCGCGCCATTGCTTTCTGCTATGTTTGCGCCTCGAGGGGATTGTGCGGTGCGAACGAAATGCTCACTCACTAAGTGGTTGTGGGTGTCGCAAGAAAAAAAGAAAGCGCGAGTCGCGCTAGCTATTTTCGTGTAAATTGGGGTATCGCGTTGCGCTGAGTCAGCGTGACCGTCTCCAAACCTTGCCTGGCAGTGCATTTTCGGACTCGGCAGTGTGGGCGATCACATGGTTCCATCCCATCAGCATCAGCATCGTAATCATGTTGAATCTTAGATCATATCTCGCTCACATGTAAATCGCTACTCTCAAAAGTATACAGCGAAACCCTGTCAATTTTTTCCGATAAAATAGCATTCAATACATAATACTGCAGGTTGCGGTTACATCCCACTATAAACCAGAACTACGCTCGCATCCCTCACTTCTGGGCTGCAGCACCCTCAGGGTCGTGAGCCGAAACCTCAATCTCCACATTCATCCCCTCAACTCCCAGTTTTGCCACCCCGATCTGGGTCCAGATAGGCTGGTGATCCGGCATCCACTTCTTGAGGTTTTCGACCATGATGACATTGACCTCTTCAGTGTGGCCCACGTGATACGAGTTAACCCGGAAGACTTGAGACCATCCCTTTCCGCCCGCCGCCTTGAGTACGTCGTCCACGTTTTGAAACGCCGCAGCAATCTCCTCCCTGATTTCTGTAGGGATAGTACTAGGGAGATGATCAGGACCCTCCTCGGGGAACTTCCATCCTCCTAAAATCCGTCAGCAGTTATGCTAGACTTGTTCTCTAGCCTACCACCTACCTTGTCCGGAGCACTCGATGCGATCTCCGACTCTAACTGTCTGGCGATATCCGAGGTTTTTGCTCGCCCACTGACCTGCGGGGGTGGAGCTGTCGTACTTGAGATGAGACATGATGTTTTTTTTTTAAGTCGAGTTGTTAGTGAGTGTAGGTTTGGTATGAATGTCTAGATGCTTGTTGTCTGTCTAGATTAGGATTAAACAACTTCACTCACGAACACACTCGACATTATATACACATGGCCAAGAAAATCTTTACAAATCGGCATCTCACAAAAAATAAACTAGTTGAATTTCTCTCGCAATCTACCAAGGCCAAAGCGCATCTCGGGTCAAAGTCCATCAACTAATGAGTAATGTCGACTGACGTTCTGAGAATCAGGACCACATGCTACCATAAACCGCAGGCCAAGCATGAAACACGGAATAACATGAGCTCTTGTCTTACAAATCTTGTGGGAAGTTTGAGACTTCATGGAGCAATATTCCTCCCGAGCGGAGGTTGGGGTGACGATGGATCCAAAACTACGCTTGGCCAAGACTTGGTACCACTATTCCCATTGGTCGGCTCGCCATAAATCATCAAAGCTACAACCCAAACACGTCATCCAATCCGACGAAAATTCGATCTGCTGATGTAAATTTCTAATCCGTCAGGAAATGCGGGTTCGCTTAAAAAGAAATTGAGAGACTAAATTTATGCGACTGAAGAAAAAAAAAAGGATGGCTGCAAGATTGAGGCATCTACTTGTTCTTCTTCAGTCTCATGTTCGCCGCAACCTCAGCATTCACCTTTTCAATCTCGGATCTTGCACCGTCCCACTTCTTGCGCTTCCCCTCAAACACGCGCCAGATGAAAGGTGTATAAATTCCATCCATGGCGAGCTTGTAGAATTCTCGGTCCTCAAGCCAAAATTTCCATCCTGCCAGCCCCCATCCGAGACGCTCATTCACACCACAGCCAGCAGCCTCATTCGCCCATGCGACCCATTCGCCTTGTCGCACCCAACCAGGCACGGTACTGCCGCCCTTTGCGATGCTGCAGATGAATTCATGCTGCCTATCAACCGCTTTGTTCATCTCCGCAATCGGAGGGAGCGACGAGTTGCCCTTCCAGATTTGCGCGAGAGCCATGGAGCACAAGTCGTAGAGGGGAAAGGCGCCAGTCGCAAACGCCACACAGCCCATAAAGGCAAGTGAGTCGGGATGGTCGAGTGAAATGAAATTTTGATATAGCCGAGGTAGTGGCTTGCCACGCGATCCGATGGAATTCTCCCATGCAGGAGTGCTATGGCGAGTAGGATCAACACTGGGATCCAGGATGCTGAATTCGGTCTGGTATCCTGTGCACCAGATTATAGTATCCGCCTCCAGCCTAGTTCCATCGTCGAGTTCAACTTCCCTAGGACCCGAAACACGCTTGAGGCCTGCAACGGAGTGGATCTGTCCAGCCTCAAGCAAATCTACCAAATTGTCCGAGATGATTGGCACGGCATGCTTCACTGGAGGAGCCGGGCTAAGCTTCCATTCGGGGCGGATTTTGAACGCCTTGTCCTGCATCTTCTTGATCATGAAATTGAACAGGAAGTCAGCAACGTTCGGGAAGTTGAGCTCCAGGAACCCCATAATGGCAGCCTTGCGAGCGGTCATGGAGTGGTCAAATGGTATACCATCGGTGACCCGAGATAGCTTTTTATTACGATTAGCGATGGAGCAGGTTGAATTTTAGAACACACACTTACGACTAAGGCACCGTGTTTGTGAGAAATGGAGACTTTTTCCGCAACTCCACAGAGAACTGCAGCAGTGTCTGCTCCAGTGTTTCCCATCCCGACAACGACCACCTTTTTTCCCTTGAATAGTTCCGGCCTGCAGAAGAAATATTAACTCATTTCTCGAGTCGTCATTTTTATTAAATATGGAGGAAATACTTCTTGAATGCACGAGAGTGCAGGACTTCACCCTCGAACTGATCAAGGCCGTCGAGTGAAGGCACGTGAGGGCTCGAATTGATACCGATCGCAACGACAATCTTGTCGAAATACTCTGGTTTTGAGCCATCGATATCTACTAACCAACGGTTTTCCTTTTCATCACGTCTCAATTTGTTGACTTTTGTGTTAAGGCGGAGCCTGAACGATAGGTCAAAGTGCTTCACATAGCTCTCGAGATAGGCTTGCACGTGGGCTGATGTACAATGGCTGGGCGTATCATCCGGGAATGGAAAATCAGTAAAGCATCCCTCCATGAAATCAGCACTCGATTAAATCAAGGATTTCTCTTGGTTCGCCGAAACATACCCGCTCTTTGGAAATGTTGATGATGGTTGCTGTGGACGATGTCAAGGAATGTTCCGAAGCGGGTCTGAAGGGGAAATGCTACTCACTAGGAAGCACCGACGTCTTGTCCGCATCTGTATAATGCCACAAACCGCCGACATAGCTGTTGCTGTCAAACCCTGTCACATTGAAACCTTCTTCGGCCAAATTCTTGACGGCCACCAGCCCAAGCACACCTAGGATCTGTCAGCGTGGTCATGGTGGTTCTTCTGGGGTACAGGCGTACCTAGACCTATGACAGCAACAGTTGGCGCTTCTTGTTCCATGATCGTATACTCGGTACAACCTCAGCTATCTCCCAAATTCGAGATCAAAGCAGCGACAAAATATGGTGCGCGCTGACATGTTATATCGTTTGATCGACCTGCGTCAGCTGAATCGCCATATGAAGGTTTCGTGCCACTTTTAGACATGGGCTGCGGAATTGACGCCGCTCGTTCTTGGCAAGCCACTGACGCCCGAACTCGGTGGATGCTCGCACCTACAATCGAGCTTTTCGGTTGCCATTATTCACTAGTCAGGCAGTTCATGTTATGCTAGCTATCATCTATTGTTTCCATTGCGCAAATCACAACATCACGTTTTATCTAGAATGGCAAATACGACTTCAGCGCGTCTAGCCATAGCCCCAAGCAACAAACCAAGTATTGAAACCACGACCCTGATGGATGTTGATTCCGGTTACCGGGGGTATCGTAAACCCTGCACCAGCATCGACAAGGTCACGCTAAAGTGATTTGATGAGATTGATTAGATGGACTCCATTGATCCACTTAGCTGAGCTTCACTCGTGCGGCCACTGCAAAGCGCTCAGCCGAGCCACGCATGCTGGATGCCACATGTTTGACCGAAATACCGAGAGCGGCCAAATTTATTACCCGCACCTCCGACATCAAGGTGTCTGTATTTTGCACACGGGCTCGGGATGTCGCTTCGGCTGATCCAGTTTACCTTGATATTCCCCACACACTGTTCACGCTCCTTGGCCACCTCGTCTAAATACTGGGCCTCCCCAATACCGTGTGCGGGTTTTGAGTCAGTCTCATGTACTGCTAGCCAAGATCTAGTTTTTTATGACAGTGTGCAAAACTACCGGTCCAAATTATTACTCCTGTTTGACCATTTAGTGTCACACGATCAGCCTTGCCAGTGAACAATTCTTCATACTGTTGTCTCACTTGTACATGATACAAAGATCGTCAATCGATCGCTCGAATACAGAAGCCCGGAATATGCCTAGTTTCAGTCTTGCCAATTCCCATTGTACTATTTCAGCATAGCTTTGGCCTATTCGGTCAAGGGTTTCAGGCACTAAATTCCTGTCTTCTGCCTCGGAGGCCATGGTGGATGTCTGGATCGGAAGTCGCTCACCTACACGCCGGCATGTCGGCAGTTATTGGCCGATTTACTTGTGTTCGGGTGAATCTTTGGGCCGTTAAGGACTTTGGGTCCAATGGTCGAGCACTCGATTCCGAGCCTTGGCGCGGTATATGGCTTCGTCATTTCCAATCTCTTGATTGAGGACCTACAGGTCTTTCGGCAATACTGGTTCTGAACTAGTCGAGTAAGACGAGAGTGTGGCCACTTTTCCAGAGATTCTTGCAAGAAAGAAAAACATATAAACAGAACCAATGAAGCATTGAAGCAGAAGCAGAACCGCCGAAACCAAGAGATCGACCTTCTTCATTGGGAGTATTTCTGCCAAACATTAGTTGGCGGTCATAAATCGCCATAAAAGAACCCACGTCAGGCGACACACACTTGCGCATATAAAAGCACCGAAATTTTATTTGGGCGCCCAACATGTGAAGCACAAGTCTCATGCACAGAGGGGGTCAAGCCAGACCACTAGGTCTGAATAGTCCACTACACTACCCGCAGGGTGAGACGAACAAAATGTTCAATCTGGAGCCCAGTAGTGTTTCAAAAAAACCTTTTAAGATCCGAAACTTTCTTATAGATATTCCGGGAGGGGATGCTTAGTAGAAGATGCACCGCGTTATGAGTTGATCCATGTACCTGGATCCCGCTTCGCTTTACATCCTTTACGTTGACCAAACGGAGTGCTCGTCGCCGTGAAATTCGGGATCCCACAGAATATACCCCAAGTATTCTGTAGAACCGTAATACCTTTGAGTTGTTTATCTGTCAATCGAAAACATTTCTCAGCAATTTTGAGCATAGTCATGTGTTAAAAACGAACCCGAGTAAGGCGCTCAAGGCAAACTCTTTCGCATGTTAGTAGAAACAAGAAGACGCTGAAATCGAAGCAAGATACGCACTTCGCTGTCCAGAGAGTTTGTCGCAGCAACTCTAATGAATGGCGATGTAAAAGCTGGGTTCTTCCTAGACTGGCGGGACTTCCTGGTGCATACTCCCGTAATTCTTAGTATGCCAGCGTCCCTTCCTCAATCAATTCTCTCGCAGGGAAGGTTATGAGAGTCGCAGTAAAGACCGAAAGTCCAGGAGCCTTAGGATTATACAGAGTAGCTCAGATAGGAGATTGTCCAAAGCTCCAAACTATGAACCTGCACAGCCATGATAAATGGCTGCAGCCCTAGAGAAGGAGATCTTTCTGACAATGGCGAGCCTTATCGTATGTGGTGTCGAGTGTTGACTTGGTCACTGTTGGTAGTCAGCCGTTTAAGTTACCACCTGAACAATAGATAGTTGTTTCCTAACCCTCCAGTAGACTCCAAGGTGGAAACTTTTGGCAAGAATGAACAGGTAAAAAAAAAGAATGTTTGATATAGTTGTCTACATGGCTTTTACATATATTGCGATTCCAGTATTCGTAAGTGTCTCTCCTCAGATAAAGATAAAACGTATCCTTCAAGTAGTGCAAAGTACGGCTGATAGCTTGTACTGCTAGATGACTGGCAAGAGCTGGATGCCCAGCCACGTGGCGCATTTCATGTGACTTGAGCTCTTTAGCGTCTCCCGCGTCAAAGCATCACCACCAACCTACTGAGATGTCATCGTCGTCACCAGTCCTTTGTGACTAAGAAATCCTCGAAATCCTTGCAGAATAGGCCATGGCGACCTCCAATAAGGCCAACAGCAATAGCGATGGCTCAAAGCGCGCGGCAGAGTTTCAAGATGCCATGCTTGGGCTGCCTGGATATGGAGATGATTCAATATTCTTCATTGTTCGCTATGTGAACACAGCCAAGGTGAATTAGCCACATGTCCCTGCGTAAAAAAACAAAACGAAAAAAACTTATGCTTATACATCATGTAGCAAAGCCTACGAGAGTGCGACTTTGACGAGTTTATGAGCAAATTTACGCAGCTGAGCGGGTTATGGGATAAAGCCCAGCAGGAGGATTCTGATGGAGCTGAGTCTCGGTACCAGAAGGCACAAGAACTGAAGCAGCAAGCGCTGGACAAAATTCAGGAGTACCCAAACTTAGTCCGCGACTTTGACAGACTATTGTCCAATGGTCGATCGGTAGCAAAATTATTTGGGAACCTGGAGAAGAAGTGATACGATGGTATGATTTGATACAAGATGAAAATGTCAAAGGGCAAGGTGTATGATTCTTATGAGCTATGATAGGTTTGCTTGAAAGTCAAAGAATGTGTTTGAATTCGCTCCCTAGCTAAAATAGCAATCGACTTTGGCACTTTCTACCCATATCCTGCCAAAAACATGCCGGCTTTGGACATTTAGAGAAATCTACTTTTAAATATGCGTTATTTTATACAATTCTCTGATAGAACTTAAATAGATTGACTGCAGAAGTTATGCTGTTTTGCAATGCGACATGCAGAATCTGGGACAATCTCCAGCATCACTTTGCCACTTGAAACGGCACCAGCCACAATCACCAGCCACATACCACAAAATACTCTACACCAGCCTCATGAAAGCTACCTGGTAACTAGGCGTAAACCTACGGTCCAACTGTCCTCATCATCACCGAAATTCGCAGGCGACGTGTTCAACGCTCACCACCACCGCCCACCAATCTCTCCCTATCTCCAATCCGCCCATCCTCGTCGCAATCCGAGAGATAGCAGTAGAAGACGCTGCGCCGTCTCGCCCAATGTCGAACTACTACGGTGGCCAGCAAAACTACGGCGGCGCCCCTGGTGGCCCCTCCAACGCCCAGAACCTCCAGTTCTACCCATCCACCTACGACACACACGGCGTCTCGGGCGCCCAACCCCCGCAGCAAGCCTCGTATGGCTACGGAAACCAGGCCAGCTATGGCGCCAGCGCGCCGACCCAGGGCTTTGGGGCTCCCGGTTTCACAGGCGGCGTCTCGGGCCGCATGGGTGAGCAGGGCGGCCTGCGCACCGGCTGGCTCGCCGCCTTCTCGACCGAGGGCTATGAGGGCGAGCCGCCGCTGATGGAGGAGCTGGGCGTCAACTTTGGACACATCCAGACAAAGGTACAATTCCCCCCGCCAATATGCGCCACGGGCGGCCTTGCGACTTTGCGCCAGCCTCGACTAACCAACAAACCCCTGTAGACTCTTGCGGTCTTGAACCCCTTCAAGCCCATCGACCAGCACCTCATGGACGACAGCGACCTCGGCGGCCCTATACTCTTCTTCCTCCTGTTCGGCTTCTTCCTGCTCTTCTCGGGAAAGCTGCATTTTGGCTACATCTACGGCCTGGCCCTCCTGGGCTCGACCTCGCTCCACGTCATTCTGTCCCTCATGTCACCCTCAGACGACCCCACGGCGCAGTCCGCTTACCCTCAGTACAACGAGCCTCAGCCGCCTCCCCAGGCGCAGCAGGGCGGCCACTTCTCCGCGACCCTCACATTCCCCCGCTCCGCCTCCGTCCTGGGCTACTGCCTGCTCCCTCTTGTCGCCACCAGCCTCGTCGGTATCGTCATGCCAATGGACACTCCCCTCGGTATTGTCACCACCTGCGCCGCCATCACTTGGTGCACCTGGAGCGCCAGCGGCATGTTCTGCGCCGTCGGCAGGATGAAGGGCATGCGCGTGCTCGTCGCCTACCCCCTGGCCCTCTTCTACGTCGGTTTTGGCATCATGGGTGTCTTCAGCAGCAGGGGAAGCGGATCGCTGGCTGCCGCCGCCGCCAAGGTCAACAGCTGAGCGAGTCACTCAAGCAACGCTTATTCAACCCCGGCGATACGATTGCGCTTCTACCTACAACTGAGCGCTTCGTAAACTAGGCCGAACCACGAACGCACGCACACACAACCACCAAACATAGCAGGATGCCGAGTAGCTACCATTTCCAAGACGGATAGATCTTCTGGGGGCAGAGAGCAATGGGAAGCATGACAGCGGATTCGGCGTTTTTGAGAGAAAACTTGCATTGATGAGATGGATCCTTTGGGAGGGGACAAGGACCAGACCCGTCCTTTGTATTAGATAATATCGAGAAGTAATGACCAAAAACCTCATGAACTGTATTTGTACACACATGGACTGCAGATGTGTTGAGTCGAAAACCCTCGGAGGGAAAACTTGAGAGAATATGCAAGACGTCTATAAAACTAGCGAAAAACACAAGCATACGATTCCCGTGCCTCATCAACCCTTTAAGCAGTAAAAATCCACCCGTAAACCGAATTTCCCCAAGCCAATTTTTTTTTCATCGCCGTACATCAGAAGAAGTATATTATCAAAGCGGAGGTGACTCCTTGCCCGTTCCCTGGGGCAGAGTCTCATTAATAACAGGGCATGCGGGAATGCGCAGCGTAAAACAATCATATGCGTGTCTGGAAGATTCCACATCTCTATGCGGCACTGAGTAACCAACCTGTATCATTTAAGCCTTTGCACTCTCATTCTCCTTGTCGTCATGCGCATGAACGCCATTGGTTGTCACACCGTTGGCCTTGGGGGCGTCAGCGGAAACACCAACAAGGATCGAGAATTGACCACCGGCTCCGGCACCAATAATCTTCTTGTCTCGGATAGCTGTGTTGTCAATCACAGTGGGAGTGTGAATATCTTCAATGGTGCCCTGGCCAGTCTGGTAGTTGCTGGAGAAGCCCCAAGAGTACACCTTGCCCTCAGACGTAACAGCAAAGCTGTTGTCGGTGCCGGCAGCGACGGTGACGGTGTTCTTGACATCTGCATCGAGTTAGCAACTGAGATTAAACGCGAATAAAATTGATGATACATACCGGGCTGGACAGTGGGCTTGAACAAAATACGGGCATTGCCTCGCTCATCAAAGATGGCGCTCTCCTTATCGAGCTCGTCAAATTCGAATCCGACCTGGTAGCCATCGACACGACCCCAGGTGAGGAGGTCACCATTGTCGGAGCAGGCCAGCGAGTGGTGCTCACCACCGTCAATGTCAGTGATGGTGTAGTCATCGAGGTACTCGAGCTTGGCAGGGCGGAGAATGACAGCCTCATCCTCGCCAGCGTTGGACTCGACGCCAATCTCGCCAAAGTTGTTCAGACCCCAGCCCCAAACACGACCAGTCTTGTCAAGAGCAAAGCTGTGGTAGGAACCGCAAGCAATCTTGGTAATCTTGCCTCGAGGCAAACCAACGCCTTGGGGAACGAGCGACGACATCTTGTTACGCTCAATGATGCGTCGGCCGAGCTGGTTCTGCTGACCACAACCCCAAGCGACGACATTGCCCTTGTGGTCGAGGGCAAGAATGTGGTTGGAGCCGGCAGCGAGCATCTTGATGTTCTTCAAGATAGGGACAATAACGGGCGTCGCCTGGACTTTGACGGTCTCGGAGAAACCCAAAATACCATCACTGGAGCGGAATGTACCCCAGCCATAAACGCGGCCATCCTCAGTCAGGGCGAAAGTGGCGCTGTCGCTGGCGACAACTTGGACAAACTTGGTGCCGGGGGCGAAGTGCTCCTCGGAAACGGCGGCAGGAGTGCTCTCGTTGGGGTTGAGGCCGGTGTCATCATCATCGTCTTCGGAATCAGAGTCCTCCTCCTTGTCCATGTCGCGCAGACCACCCTCCCAGGTAGTATCGCGGCCCAGGGCACCCTGGTCATTGACACCCCAGGTCAGGATCTTGTTGTCGTGGGTCAGGGCAACGGCATGCATGCCACCGCAAGAGATCTGAACAACACCAACATTGGCGGCCGCAAGGTTGTCATTGAGGCGCGGACGCTTGACGTCGATGGGCTTCTTGTTGTTGACGCGCTTGCTGCCAAGGCCAAGCTCACCCGATGTACCCTCGCCGAAAACGTAAACATCGAGGATCTGGGTTGGGGCGTCGTTGATCTTCTTGCCAATGTCGACGTGCTTGATCTTGGGCTCGGGCTTCTTTGCGGAAACGGCAGCAGCAGCGGCGGCTTTGGCGGCAGCGGCAGCGGCAGTAGGGCGACCGGGCTTCTTCTTGATGGGAGCGGGCTTGGGTTCAGGCTTGTCTTCAGGCTCGGACACCTCGTAGATGTCAGTCTTCTCAGCCTTGGCCTTTGTTTTGGTCTTCTTCTCAGGCGCTTCGGCCTTTGTCTTCTTAGCAGAAGCGGCCTTGGCCTTTGTCTCCTTTGCAGCGGGCTTCTTCGCGGGCTTGACATCGCGCTTGGTCTGGGTCGCGGCGCTGGTCTTGGTCTTCTTGGCCTTGGGGGCCTCCTCTACCTCAGACTCAGGCTCGGTATCCTCGGCCTTGCGCTTCTTGGACGCGCCATTGGTTGCGGGCTCGGCCTTCTTCGCGGACGCCTTGGTGGCAGGCTTCGCGGCAGCCTTCTTGACGCTGGCAGCGGCTGTGGTTGATGCCTTCTTTGTGGTGGCGGCCTTTGGCGCGGCGGCTTTGGCTCTGGGTGCCATCGCGTGGGTTCTGCTCGCTGAAGCGGGACAACGCGAAAATGAGCAGTAAAAAAAGTGATTCTGCGCAGACGCTGCAGTGATCCGGAATTCAGACAGAAAATGTATGTCTAATTCGATTCCCACAATGTCTCTTGAGCTTCTCAGTAGTCTCGAGATGACAAAAAACAAGAGACGTGGCGCAATGTTGATGAAAGCAGGAAAAGCTTGAAAGCTGACTGAGCAGAGAGCTGGCGCGCGAAGTTGGGCGGCGAGGTTTGGATGTTTTTTTAGCGTGTGATCTGACCACCTGGGGCGCAATCGGCCCAGGTTAGCAGCAGGGGGTCCGGGGCAGGGGCTTGACCAACGCCCACCACCTACCCAAAAACTGCGTTCACCGCCCGCGAACAGGGACTGTTTTTGTCCGGCAGTAACTTTTTTTTTCCGGACCTTCACCGCGTCAGAGGCGTCGGCGGTGAAACACGGGAGCCCCGAGAATGCGGAATTGCTGATTCCACACACACACACACACACACACACACACACACACGATCGGTGTCTTGGTCAGAATGAAAAAAAAAATAACAATTGATTACGAATGGTGTATCGAACGTGCTTGTCGTACCTGTGTTTGGCATTGGCATGATACGTTTCATGCATGCAAGAGTGCTGACAAGCCGACATGTCGGGCGTTTCTTATACCTGCACTGAGCAAACAATCAAACTAGTACCAAGAACCAACGCGCGCTAACAACCGTCGTACAATCAGAAATGCATCACGCGCAGGGTCATCGCTTTGTTTGGCAGATTGAATATTCTTTATATTCTTTTCGTTCGTATGAACGTTCATTTGATAGTCACTAACCCCGTCCAGCCGTTTCAATGCTCAATAACCCGCAAACCTCCCAACGCCGCCGTCCTGTAAACCCGGTGGGTACTCGAGTGAATCACTGCCCACATCCATGTCTTAATCTTGTTATTGTTTGTTTATCGCGCCCCAATTCTCTCCCTTTATCGGCGGGTGGTGAAATCGATCTCGTTGGCGGGGTTGTATCCGCCATCGGCGGCCTTCTCGCATGTGCAGGCGTCTGGCAATATTGGTCAGCTTGTTTTTTTTTTGTTGGGCCTTCAAGACAGGCAGGGGGATGCACGTACTGGCAGGGCGAGATCCGCAAGAGCAGGTAGCTCCCGCAATAGACGAGTTTTCGCTCGACGCACGGTCGCAGGTGCATTCACCAGCGGGGCGGGCCCGGCATGAGCATCGGGGGCCAGTCACAGTGTTCTCGAGAGAGGCCTTGGCACAGGTGCATTGAAGAGCCGACTTCTGGCCACAGGAGCAGGTTGCCTGCTTGGCTGTAGAAATATATAGTTAGCGAAGTGATTTTAGTCCAAGTCAAACTCTGAACATACCACAAGCGCACTCAGAGGTGTTTCCGCGGCAGCAAGTAGAGGCAGTCATTGTGATAGTGGTGGGGGTGGGTGATGGTGTTGTAAAGGTGAAAGTCGAAATTGAAGGTGGTGGAAGAAATTGGAGATTCTGAATTGAGAATTGTTGATTCTTTGCTGGGTTTCCTTGACTGATTGGCGATATTGAACACTCTCTCGTCATGGGCGCCTTCAAGTTTTATACTTGACGTTCCTGGACCCACATTCCATGAAGCTTAGATGCCTCTGGTCTCGATGCAAGTAATTGCCTGCGCTTTGATTAGCTAGAAGACCCATTTGCCACCCTCGCAGCCAATCAGCAGCTGCTTATTTCCAACTTTTTGCATTGACCATCTCGACACCGTCACTGTCGGCTCAGTCATGACCCATCATGATCAATCACATGGGCTGTTACCATGTCATGGTCTGTCAGCTCATCGGGTCCCGCCATTAGCGCCGCAGTGCCCGATACTATGCATGGTTGCTCCTTGGTTTCCCACAGTCAATTGAGTCCCGATCGCTCCTCTCCCCGCATTCCTCACACCCATCCGTCGATGTCTCATGGGGGAGTGACCAAACAATGTGCCGTGATTGGTGTCGCCATCAAAGCCTGACCACCTGGCACTCAAATGGGCATTAACTATCTGGCCGGCAAGATAAGAGTCGTTGTGGCGACTGTCCGCAGGCAAACACGTCCAACTAGAAAGTTAGCCGTAAGCTGAAATGTCACCGCAATCGTGAGTTGCTTGAAAATGGGATCCTGCGTATCATGGGAGATAAAGAACTTCGGTGCCAGGTTACCTCGGGCATCTCAAGGAGATAGCGGTGCGGGGTTGATCTGGCCCATGTAATTCTGTTCCTATCTGTGCCGAACTTCTGTCAAATCACCTCGCTGATGAGAACGTTCTGATCCAGTAAAAAGTAGAATGCAAAATCCAGCTATCAAAAACCTCTCGTAAGAATTAGACCCGCATTATTCGATCTCGCTTCTAACTTGTGGGTAGATGCAAGAGGTGCCAATACAGAAAGGTGGGCGCCAAGAAAACCGAATACCTGGGAACTCCGGCTTACCCTTTGCTTCGGATATAGCTGAAATGTTCGCGAACGGAACCGTGCCACAACTGCGTCAAAGCAAATAACAGCTGCGAATACAGTCCAGTGGATAGGAAGCGACGCCCCGCCTCACACGACTATGTCAAAGGCCTTGAGGATCGCATCGCTTGGCTGGAGTCCTTCATCACAAAGCTCCAGGTTGCCGAACCGCAAGATAGAGATGTTCTCCTGAGCACAGTGTCCTTTCAGGCCACGCAACCAGAGGCGAGTGCTAATTCGACTGAAGATGGCGAACCAATCGATGCAGCTATCCACGGGGTGTCTGAGCTGCAGCTCGGACTGGATGGCTCGCTCATCTACCACGGGCCCACGAGCATCTATAGAGCCCAGACGGGTAACCAGGTGCACAAAGCAGGAGCTGATTCCGAGCTTGTGTTCCCTCTCTATTCCGGCTCCGAGTCAAACTTTTCTCATGTCCTGGAACACTTTGGCATCGACATTGAAGATGAAGTCATTGGCAAGGCGGTTATGCAGTTCTTCAAATGGCAGTATCCTCAGTTCATGTTCATCTACCGCGAAGGTTTCCTTCAAGACCACCTGAGTGATCGTGTGAACTGCAAATATTGGTCATCAGCTCTTCTCTTGTCCATCTGTGCCTTGGGAACCCTCATGTCACCGGACGAACATGACCGTCGCTTCAGCGAGCAGTTCTTCACCGCTGCTGAAAGCATTCTCATGGTGACCGGCCTGACCATGCCGTCCATTGTTACAGTGCAAGCATTCTTGTGCCTGGCCTTTTATGAGATTGGCAGAGGCAACCTCTCTAAGGGATGGGGATTCTCTGGTCAGTTTCCACCGAGCTCTACATGACCATATACTCACTGTGACTTCAACCTCAGGCATCGCATTCCGCATCGCACAAGACTTGGGTTTTCAGAAAGATCCTAAGAACTGGGTCTCATACGACGCTTCGCTCGTCACAGACGAAGATCTTGAAATCCGACGACGAATTTACTGGGGCTGTTACATTTCCGACAAGATCATCAGCCTCATCCTCGGTCGTCCGGTGTTCTTGTATCACGCCCACGCCGAGGTAGAGCCGATACAGCAGCAACCGTATGCATAACCCCAGCTTTGTAGAATAAACATTAACATATGCTATACTAGGGACTATCCGGAATTACGGCCGTGGAGGTCCGTCGGCTTTTCTGGGAGTGATGATGAGATGGAGAAGATCGGGTCCATGGTTCCGTATTACCGCGAGCAAAGCCATTTAGCAAAGGTTATTGAGCGAATGCTTGGTACGTTGTTCTCGCCTCGTCCAAGCTTAAACGGAATGGCTCGCCGGGCATGCCTCGATACCCTAAATATTGAGCTCGTTCGCTTCATGGCAGGTCTGCCTGGACGAGCACAGTGGAACAAGTGGGAGCCCATTGATACGCCTCTCATCCCAAGCGTTGCAATGATACAGTGAGAACCCCGTCTCTACCACAACTGCACGTACGCTTACGCAAATCCTAGTTTGTTATTCCACAGCACCCGAATTGCGCTGAATTTTGACCAAGCCTCATCTTGCTCATCACCCGGCAACACGGACCAGAGCTCCCGCCAGTATTGCGTATCATCGGCAGAAGATATTAGATCAATAGTGCGCAGGTTTCGACACCAGTATGGACTTCGACACGCGCCGTTGATCCTCGTGTACAGCGTTGTCCAAGCTACGCGAACGTTCAACACGTTTGGAGTGCCAGCAGAATCCCAGACTCTGATGCAAGCACTGGATGAATGTTCCGTCACCTGGAATCTTGCAAGACAGGCTAGTGAATTGATGATGCAGAAGCCGTTGCAGAAAGGTCCTGATCCAATTTTGGTCATGGCTGAGCACCGAGCTTGACACGGGTTTGTGCATTGTAAGATCCATTGATTGCGACAGTTCACTGGCACAACCTCATTGGCTCCCGTCGTCTCAATCGGGATATAAATAAATAAAAAACATCATTCCATCTCACTGCTGCCTAGAGACAAGAGACCACACGGCGTTTAACGGATACAAAGTGCACAAACGCTTGCGCGGGGTTTGGTCTCCGCCTGGATATAGGGTAGGACGTCACGGCTGAATGGATGGACTTTGGTCTCCGTGCCCATTGAACCAGCAGGAACCGGCCCCGCTCCGGCCACGTCCGGCCTGCGTACACGGCAGCCACCACAGTAGGTGGATTCTGTCGTCCTATGTGGACGCAGGCAAACTCGCTATGATGCCTTGTCAGCTTGATAGGCAATTTTCACCGCGTTGCACTTCATCATGGGGTCAATCCTTGACGTGCCCCCGTGTCGCTTGGCTGTCAACCGACCCCGCGATCGGAGGAGGGAATATAAAGATGATAAGAATGCGCCCTCGTTTTCGTTGTGATTCCGCATCCTTACTGCTCCTTAAACCTTTCACCTTCTTGTAGTATACTCATTCACCTGCTCAATCCGAAATGTCTTCATCAACTCTCAAGCCCACCATCGTTGTCGTAGGGTAAGATGATTCAACTGTCAGTTTAGATTGCTCGTTTCGGTTTCCACTAACCAAAGCCCTCGCCAGCGCCGGTATCATCGGCCTCACCAGCGCCCTCAAGGTCCAGGCTCTGCTCTCGAGCCTCGGTGCCTCAGAATCTACCGATGTCCTCTTGACCGCCCGGGAATGGCCAACCTCGATCCCCGGCGCCCCGGTTCACCACTCTGCCGACTACGCTTCCATGTGGGCCGGCGCCCATGTGCGGCCCATCCCCGCATCAACGCCCCAGCTGCGCCGCGAAGCAAGGTGGCTCAAGCACACGGTCGCCGAGCTGCAGCGCCACCTGGAAGCCGAGCCGTTCGTCGGCATCACCCAGCTCCCGGGCGTCGAGTACCTCGGCGCTCCGGGCCCGGAGTACGAGAAGCAGGACGCCCAGAGCTTTGCTGCCGAGACGGGTCTGTCCGGCTATCGGAAGTACTCGGCCAGCGAGCTTCCGGAGGGAATCCGGCTCGGCTTCGAGTACCAAACATACTGCATCAACACGCCCCTGTACTGCGGCAGCCTGCTGCGCAAGTTTGTCCTGCAGGGCGGTAAGACGCTGCAGCTAGATCTCAAGAGCGAGTGGGAGCCGTACAGCTGGGGTCCGCACGTCAAACTCGTCGTCAACGCCAGCGGCATGGGATTCGGCGATGCCAAGTGCTTCCCTATTCGAGGTATGTCATTCTCGGTAAACTTAAGAAGAAGCGACAACTGCTCACTTTGCGTGTGTGTGCGTGAAAAATAAACAGGCCAAATCGTTCTGACAAACATTTCGTCTGCCAACAAGACAATTACGACGCAAAACGCAGACGGCACCTGGAGCTTTGTGATTCCTCGCTCCTTCAACGGCGGCACCGTGGTCGGCGGCACCAAGGAGCCCGGCAACTGGAGCACGGAGCCGTCCTTGGAGGTTCGCAACCGCTTGTTGAGCGCTGCCCACCGCATCATCCCCGAGGCCTGCGACCAGCCCGCCGGCTCTCGCTCGACGGCCGACATCAAAGTCATCAAGGATGTTGTCGGACGGCGGCCCGCTCGAGACGGCGGCATGAGGGTGGAGACCGAGTCCAGGGTCGGCCCGGAGAACGTGAAGCAGCACGTTGTCCACGCGTACGGTGCTGGAGGCCGAGGCTACGAGATGTCATGGGGCGTCGCGAGCGAGGTGCAGGCCTTGGTCAAGCAGCTGCTGCCGTCCGCGAGCGCGCCCAAGGCGAAACTGTAGAGACGTTGGCTGGTATGGTTTCTGTTAGTCCCATTTTAATATTAAGTAAGCTACTCTGGTCATCTTGTGTATATTATTGAGAGTTTTCTTTTATTTATCAATCATTTTCATCCCAGTGGCGTGCCATCATGAGTGAGCTGCAAGCCAGGGCCGCGTTTAAATCGCCTCGGTAGGATCCCTGATGTGCAGTTAGTTTTATGTCAAAAAGGAATCAAAACGAGCCGTTGGCTTGGAAAAAAAAAAGATACGAACCAATCAGTCACCAGCCGCTCGTCTAGGGCATCTAAATTAGCCATGTCTTTGTCAGACAGCAAAAAGCTCTCGACGCTCGCGTTCTCAACCATGCGCTCTGGGCGTGTCGACTTGGGCAGCGTCACCAAGTTGTGCTGCAGCGACCACCTAGATACACACCCGTCAGCTCTGGAGCCCCCCTCAACAAAACTTCACTTATTAATTAGCAGGAGGCTTATATATACTTGACAAAGATCTGGGCAGGGGTGCACTCGTATTTCTTGGCCAGGGACAGGATTTTGGGGTGCGTCATGCGCATGGCTCTGGCTAGTGGGGCATAAGCCTCAACCGCGATGTTATACTTGGCGCACGTCTCGCGGATGCCCGTCTGCGTGTTGAACGGGTGGACCTCGATCTGGTTGATGACGGGAGGAACCTCGGGGTTCGAAGCCATCAGCTCCTCAATCTAGAAGCGCCATCAGCACCAGCACCAGCACCGCTGCCGTGTTTGCAGGGAATCTGGCTGCCGCGGGGCATTGGCACCAGCGCCCTATACTCACATGCGCGACTCCATAGTTGCTGACTCCCGCCATCCTGACCTCGCCGGCCTTGACGGCGTCCTCCAGGGCCCTCCAGCTCGTCAGACGCGTCGTCTTGCCCCCGTACGGGCTGTGCAGCAGAAAGAGGTCAATGTACCCCAGGCCGCAGTGCTCGACTGACTTCCTGATGGAGCTCCTCACAGCATCGTACGATGCCTCGTTATTGGCGAGCTTGGACGTGTAAAAAATGTCCTCGCGCGTGAGCCCCTCCGTGTTTTCGCTGCTCTCTAGGAAATCGCGAATGGCCTTTCCGGCCTCTCGCTCGTTGTGGTACATCTGCGCGCAGTCGAAGCCCCGGTAGCCGTTGCTCAGCCCAGCTTTGACGGCTGACTTGGCTTCCCAGCCCGACATCATGTACAGGCCCAGCTGGATCTGCGGAATCTTCATGCCATTTGAAAGCTATTTTTAAATTATGAATCAAGTTAGCATGTCTTTCATGCGCTGCGTGCCCCCTCGGCCAAAACACCCGAGACATGTAGCCGGGACGAGACGTACTGTTGCTCGGCTGGCTAGCAGTGGGGGTGTAGCGGAAGCCATTGTGGTCAGGTGTAAGTGATTGTTTTTGGGTTTGGGGAGTTGCTCAATTCTTCAGTTTGGGGAAACAAGGCTTAGATCGTCTCAGTGTATCTCGATGAGAGAGATAAAAGTCAAGCCTAAACTGCCTAGCATTTGACGTCTTACCACTGCGTGATCGGAAGCGGGGAGGGCATGTGGGGCCGTTCAGAATGCCGGCATCACTACCGGCTGAATTGCTTTTTTTATGCTCACAATCGGATGTTCCGTGATCTGCATCTCAATGCCCATCTCTTCGACAATTAAACGTGCAGCACAGCGCACGCGCATCATTAAAATTATTACTGTTGGTACAAGCAGGCACAGCCCGGTGTTATTGCTTTTCCCCTCATCATTCATTTCATTGCCCGTTGAATCCTGTGAAACCATTGCCCATTGTGTCAAAGCCTGCCGGGTACATCCAAAACTCGTTCTGCGGCGTCAATCCACCCTGCAGAAGGTGATCAGGTATAGTCATTGTGCAGTTGTCCATTGGTGGACATATCACGCCGTTATTCCATGCCTGAATTGTGTTTGGATCCATTGATCCAGATGTCATGCCCAGTGCTGCCATGGATGGCTGCGGCAAGAGAGATTCCTCAAAGTGACCAGGCATCGTAGTTGGGGGTAGAGTCTCCCTAACCGTCTCAGGAACCTGGCTGCTGCCTCGTCGAGCAGCGCCTTTGACAGTTCTCACGCTGTCCTTGTGGCCAAGTCCCATCATGACGCTCCCGCTCTCTTCCGAGCCATCGTCCATTACCACGCCAGAGTCTGGACGGGGCAGAATGCCCCGGCCTTTTCGTTGAACCAAGGTCTGAGGTGCTTGCGCCTTCATAATCTCACCCTTCTTGTTGCTTCGGTTAGTGTATGGCATGCTCTGTGCGTCGGTAATACATTTCTCAATCGTCTCAATAAAGCATTGATGGAATTTTGTAGACAGTGTTTCCAGAGTGGCCGGGTTGGAAATTTTGTCGCGGAGGGAGTCTTGGAGCATCTGGAAAGAAGCCAAGTAATGCGTAGAAAGCTCAAAATGCTCAATGACGGGAGTGAAATCTGAACCAATCAGCTAGACTCTGGCGTGTGCACTCTCCACAAAACTTACCATATGGTTTGACTTGTCGTTCTTCATCATCAGGGAAGAGAATACTCCAAATTTCTCTCCACTGAATTTCGGGTGATGCACCGCTTGCTCGCTTGCGACTCAATAGTTTGGTAGCCGTTGACGAATCGATGCCACTCTCCACATCGTGATCAGTAATGTCACACATCAGCTCCTTCGGTAGGCGCCGGTGCTCCCGAAGCTCCTTCCCAGTCAGAAAGTCTCGGTTGCATCGGTCGCAGACATGGGCCGTCGGGTCATCCCGCTTGTGCTGCTTTACAATGTGTTGCCTACTCCCGAGTCAGTCCATCTTCCGCATTACCCGATTGGTTAGACCCACCTCAATTCGGCAAACTTGGGGAAGTAAGTCATGGCGCAGCTGTGGTGATCTCTCACATTAAACCTGTGAGGATTTCGCTTCCTGAACGGACAGCTTAATCGTAGGTTCTCATCGTCCCTTGGGTTGGGTCGTGCTCGTTTTGATGGAAGAAACCCTGATCCCTCTCCTTCACTAAACTCGTCACCGTCATCCTCCCGCTTTCCCTGCTTCTTTCTCTTGCCTCCCCGCCTATCGCCGCCCATCCCCTCCTGAGAGGGTGTTGATGATGAGCTCGAAGTCGACATTGTGTGTGAAAGTTGTGTATCTGAGGGAGCTTTCCAAATGTGTTTGTCAATATCTTCGACAAAGTTGGCCACAAGGCTTTGTGCGGTAGCCCGGGAAATGGAAGATTCATTAATGTCGATTCCGTAAACGAGCTGAAGTGCGTAGCTTAGTAAACGATCCGCATCGTCACTGGATACATCCTCGGATGTCGTTGAGCTTCCCTCCCATCTCTGAGTGTTTGCGTCGCATTCGGCATCGGCAAGGTCGATAGACTCGACATCAATTTCGGTGCCAGCGTCTTCCTCTTTTACGAACGATTCGGCGACGGGGGTAAACGGGTGTGATTCCTCGGTGTGAATAGGTGCGGGGCGTTCGGGTTCCTCGTCCAGCTGGCGGATTTTAAGCTCAAAGTCTGGATAGCCGGTGATAATGGCGCAGTCATCTTCGTCATTGACAAAGGTGGAGCAGGTTCCGCTGGAGGGTTGGTGACGGTGACAGATGCGGTTCGTTGGTTTAGAGCCATTCAAGGTCGCGTTTGCGAATAGGTCCTGAACGTCGCTAGCGTAGCTGGTACTGATGGGGCTAGCCAGAGTCGACAGTGAGTGGGTTGTTGCAGAGTCTGGGATGTTGGCGGAAGAGATGCTGCTCATTGACGACTCTGTGGGCGATCGCAGGCGAAAAGTTCCTGGTGGGAAGTGGAGGCTCTCCGGTACTCGTTTGGTGCGCGCATCGTTTCTCGATCCTAGTGTGGGAAACTTGGATAGTCCTGTGGGTTCGCTTTGGCGGACGTCGCGGATGCGGAGGGGCAGGTGATGAAACCCCGTTTCGCGGGTTCGATTTGTATGGTCCGTCATTGAGAAAGGCTCGGCGACTGCGAAAATGTTGCGATGGTAATGAAGGAAGTTGAAATTAACCACCGTCGCCGCGAGAAACAATTTGGGCTCTTCAACCGAACGAGGGACGATTACTGCCGGGGGTGTGCTAATGAAAGGAACACAGGAGAATCAATGCAAGGTTAATTGCCCTTGGAGGACTCGGATCGCACAAAGGACTGGGCGCCGTCAATCAGCAATGGAGGGGTCAAGGAGCGTGTACCGAGTAGACGACAAGGTGAGGGTAAAAAAAGAAACTGGTGGGATAAGGAAGGGAGCGAAGAGGAAACAAGAGGCAGACACAAAAGGTGGCCGCGCGTGGGATAAAGAATGACTGGGATGCTCATGTACTTTTTACCTTCCGGACCCCGATGCACCGGATGCATCTTTTGCACTCGACACTGCCCGGTCGCGCGACCTTTCTGGCTGCCTCGCCGTCATCAGAGCTGCATGTCACAGGGGGCGGAGCCGTCCTTTGATCCACGGCTGAGACCTTACGTGAGTGGCCTCGAGCAGGATTCGATCCACCCGTGCCGTGCTAGTCCCTGGGCCTCGCACCCCTGCCGCGCTCTGATTCGCTCGTGATGGCCGTTGTTGGAAGAACAGAATCACTGCCAGGTGCATGATACGATTGGCCTGGTCAGCCCTACAGTTCGCCCGCTGAAGCCGGGCCCTTTCTGCGGGTGGCTTCAGACGGACCAGGAACAGAACAGACGGATGGGTCGCTGGCCTGGGGAAGACGGGGTCTCGTCTGAAGACGTGATGGTGTTTCAGCCTCTGCGAGCTCTCATTCCTTGCAGCTCGGTGGTGCTGGCTGTAAGCTGACCCTCAGGCGTGTCGCGTCATCTGCATCACAAGGAGGTTCGGTTGGAGGTGCTGCAAGAAAGACGACGAACGCCTGGAACTGTTCGCCACAGAGTCCTTGGACGGCAAGATGACCCGAGCCTGCAGTCGGTGGTGCTGGCGGTTGCGCTGTTGGTGGTGAGGGTTAGGTTTAATTCAAGGGAGAGCTAATTAGCCAGCATCCTTTGGCCCCCGAAATCAGGCAGACGCAAAGCAGCTGAGGCAGCCATGGACTAAAAAAGACGCTGCAACGGTAATCACTAACGTTTTCGGACGCCTTGTTTTTCTAATTCATGGTCCTAAATTACCGTCCTTTCTATATACAGCTCAAGTACAACCGCAACTTTCATCTTACTCTCACTCATCCCTGCATCAACTAGCCCGCTACACCTGCAACCATTTTAGAAGACGCTCACCACGGCCATCACCAGCGCAGCCGACAGGACGATTTCGGGTGTCTCAAATGCGCCCATCGTCCTGCTGGTCGCGCTAGTTGACATTTTAGAGGGGGGACGTGCTTACCTTGGTCAAAGTGATGTTGAACGCTGGGTTCGCAATCGTCTTGGCCGAGCTATCAAACAGGAACTCGTCCAAGCTGAGGAAGTCGTACGTCTGTCGGTCCTGGGTGAACCAGGTTGTGCAAGATGCGTTCTTGAAAAACAGCTCACCATCCAATGCGGCTTCTTCGGTTGAGTTGTTGTAGTCAAATACCGCGCGCCAGGCCGTTTCGGTGTTGTACTTCAAGTTGGTCGGATAGACACGCGCATCCGTGGGAGGGTCGCTAGTGACATTACCAGCCGCAAGGGTAGCCCAAGAGTAACCGCCAAAGTTGGTGAGTACGTCGTACCCTCGAACCTTCCACTCGGATATGACCAGGCCGGGACCGTTATCCATCTTCAAAGTGAGGCTTGAGTTGGTTGAGTCATCAGAGTACTGGCCTGCGTAGGTGTTCTTAGCATCAGTGCGACCCACAGCCTCAACCGCCGGAAGAAGGCTTTTAAGCACAGCGTTGAAAGCAAGAGTAGCGGCAGAGGTTTCAGTTGCCTCCTCGCCTGCCGATAAAACAGTAATGACCAGGTCGTAATCAGGGACAAGGCCAATCAAGGAATGGTAGAGGCCAAGATCGCCGCTCTTGGTGTACACGTCAATAAGTCTGCCGTCGGAGGTGATGTTGTCGCTCCGAAGAATCTCCCACGGGTTGCCAACCATGAACCCCCACGAAGCTGTAGGGGCAACTGGCTTCAGCCACCTACGAGTCTCGGCTGGTGAGAGAAGCTTGTTCTGAAGAATGGCCTGGCAAAAAGCTTGCATATCACTCAAGGACGAATACATGCCACCGGCACTGACAAAATCCAAATTAGATACATCCGTGGTTACTGAGTTGGGCTGACTTACACATCAAAAATGCCTGTGGTCAAGTTCCAAACGCTGTCGCCTTCGGGAACGAACAACTTATCAGTAGGGGGCACCTTTCCAGTAGACGTATGCTTCATGCCCACAACGTCCAAAATGTCCTCGGTGATAACATCTTCGATCGTCTTGTTGGTAGCGGCCTCGACAACAAGACCCAAGAGAGCAATTCCGACGTTGGAGTAGACTGGAGTCGTATCTGGAGCGTAAACGGGAGGTCTGCGGTTAATCTGATCCAAAAAGTCTTGCTTAGTACAAGCAGGCGTGCCAGCAAGGCCAGAGCATGACGGGCCGCTCTTGGCGGAGAATTCCGGAAGTCCCATTGCTGTCCAGTATTTAGACCCAACAACTCCAAGGTCTTGGGCCACTGTGTTATGTTAAATTGGTGGTTCCAAAATTGCAAAATAATACTCACAATCAACACCAAGGCCTGACAGATGGCCAGCCAAAGAGCCAACGGTGATCTCCTTCCAGTCCAGGGACAAGACCGGGTCAGTCTCTGAAGTCTTGTTCAGCTCAGGAAGATACTTGAGCACCGAAGCGCTCAGATCAACCTTGCTATTCTGGAGCGCAGCAAGCGCTGGGAAGACCTTCGAGACGCTGCCAACCCTGTACATGGTGTCGTCGCCAATCTTTGTCACACCATACCCAGAGCCAGTGGGAGGAGTGAAGTGGTAGGTGAGCAGCGCATCATCCTCGTGAATTGACTTGACACCAATGGATATGCCAGAGGCTTTAAAAGCAGATGCAAACTCTCTATCAATAGCACTCTTGAGTAAGGCGACTGCACTCTTGACTTCTTTGCTCTGACTTGGGGCTGTGGGGGCGGGCAAAACAGCACCAAAGGGAGGGCAGGCCTTGGCATCAGCCAAAGCGAAGACACCGACGGCAACAGCCGTAGCAAGCTTAGAAATATGCATGATTAAAGTGAAGGAGACTGCGATGACCGAATTAAAGCTCCAGTGCTGCGTATAATAAAGGAGAATGAAATGCAATGGAATGGCCAAGCTGCTGGATTGACTGAGAATGTGGAGGGAATCCGTTTGAGACGAGGCCACTATCCAGCTATATAGGCACAAAGCACACTGCAACTAAATAATCGCCAAACGTCATTGGAAAAGCATCGCCGCCTCTATTCAAACCGCCCCGGGGGCAAGGAGGATCGACTCAGCTCCATCGCAACTCAAGTCCGAACTGTCATGCCTTGTCGGCAGCTTAGGAACTGCGCAACGGCACCTTACTTACAGCTTAGTGCCGATGCTAAATTCTTACTCGCTGCCCAGCTCCAGATTTACAACACATTCTCAGGGAAAGATCAATCTCGGACGAACAATGCGAGCTCGTCAGCCACACGTCAGACGCCAGCATGCGGGAGCTGCCGCGACAAAGTCCGAGGTGTCGAGTCCGAGCGGGCCAATGAAAACCGACGTGGGGCTTGTCCTAGCGTGGTAGAGGTGGCGCGGTGCCAACAAGGCAATGGAGCTGAACAAGCTGTAGGGTTGGGTAGGGATGGTTTTGCACCTCTCTAAAAAGGATGATTGAAATGATTGCCTCATTAGTCAAATTATACGTGAATAGTAGCGGTTCCACATTTGGGGTAGTATATGGCTTAATAATTCCCAGAACTCAATGTTGAGGGGGTACTTGACCACTGCAGCTGGATCATTGAAGTAGGCTTGTGGACCGATTTTCGATACAAGTCATGGCTATTAAATTAAATCCACAATACGAGACATAATGTAAATTAAACCGCAAATGCCATAGACGCTTTAGACGTGAATCATCTCAGTGTGAAGGCTTGAACAACTGACCTTTATGCCAGGAACGTGCATGTTAGAGTGACTATAGATAACACTAAGCTTTTCAATCTTTTGCTCGACCAACACGTTTATTATTTTGGTGCACTGTTGGCCCTTTCCACTCTGATGCCGACTAATCATTTAACTCATTCATCTTTTTTCTTCTCCATTTTTTACAGCTATGCACTGCAGCGAGTCAGTGCTATTGTCATAATGGGAGGAAACTGGCGACTATCCTTGCGGGCCTAGCCACGGAACCATGCAAAAACGGACCAACCATTTATTCTTTTACTAAGTGCCGACACTGGAGGAATAGACCCAATGCATTTTGCCAACGGAACCAATAACGATATCTCATACTGTTGGAACCATAGGAAAGATTGTTGCGATACCGGTGTAGGCCTATTACAGGTTCTTCCGTCGGAACCGGATACATGGGTCACATGGGACTCGGAATCTACTCGATATATCGTGGTTGAGACACCAACCAAAATAACCTCTACGGTCACGTCGAATTCGACCTTGTCAACAAATACAGTCGCAAATACAACCAGTCCAGCAAATGAGACTACGTCAGAGGCTTAGGATGAGCTATCTACGGGTATGTCTATTGCTGGAAAGGTTGACATCGGCGTTGGTATCAGTGTTGGCTAGGTCTTGAGTGGAGTAATGGCGTATCAATTCTGGAAGATACGCAAGAATAAAAATGTGTCACAAAACGTCTGCAAAGGTACGAGCCGTCTATGGCATATCAAAAGCTGCCAGATTATTATTACCAACAAATTCAGCCGAAACTACCGGTACCGAAAAAGGTAAGTACACGAACCGAAAGAGCTGAGCTGCTTGTACATGTGTAATAATAATAGCGTGCATCTTATCATCTCTCTATGCCATGGGGCAATAATGAATGTCAGCTTACCATCCTTTATACTGGGCAGTCCGCCACTCCAGAATCTGCCATAGCAATATGTGATATACCAAATAACAAAATATGTATTTCGGATATCGTATAAAAAATGAGCGGGAAATCAGTTGAATGTAGTGGTCTGAGAAACGAGGCAATTCCCCAATGTTGTGCTTAGACATACAAGACCGAATTGGTTGGCCCAGCTCGCCGACAGCTCCTTCCTTCAGTTGACTCGTACTAAAAAAATAACCGGGTTACATTACCGGCTAAACACCGTAGAAAACAGCTCATGGCCATGTTTCTTATTACTGTCATTTTCAGGATTAGTAGACGGAGCACGCAAACAGGCCAGTAACAATTTCCCGTTCAGTATAGAACTGGAAACCCGGCCATATTACATTTTAGCACTACACGATAGTGCGGTCAGTCTTATGAGGGAAATAACCGGATTCCAGAGGTCACCAGCATATTTCAGCTCATCTCGGACAACCCAGTCGAATCGAATCCTTCCTGATCCCCGCCCGCTACAACCAATTATCACAGTACCCACGCAAGCGCCACGGGGGTTAATTGGGACATGGCACAGGCCAAGCCTCGTTACAGCCCTACTAGCTGCTGAGCGCTAGGTGATGCTGGGGGCGGTGCAGCTGCTGGACATGGTGGATCACATCGCGTACACCCTCCATGATGCAGCGTCTCAAATAATTGGACTCATACGTCGGGGTACTTCTGTTCCCTTTTCTCTCATCTCACCACTCTTCCCTGCTCGGACTTTTCTTCTCGGACTGCTTCTCGTTCTTCTTCCATCAGTGCGAAAGAAGTTGATGACCCTGCACACCAGCGTCATGATGCTGCCATTGGCATTCCAGGACCCCACGCCGTCACCACCACAGGCGAAGCCCTCCGGCCGCAAGGGCAATAAAAAGGTGCGGACAGGGTGCATTACTTGCAAGTCGGTTCTCCCTATTTAGTAAATCCTTTGGTTTCCGGGCTGGTGCCGCTAACAAGTCCCCACACTTAGAATCCGCAAGGTCAAATGCGATGAGGGCAAGCCGTTCTGTCAGCGCTGCGTCGGGACAGGACGCAAATGCGAGGGCTACAGAGCGACTCCTCCGCGGTCCACCCCGGGGTCTTTGAGCCCCGTCCCGGCCTTCGGCTCTGGCCGAGAGTCGCGTGCATTTGATTACTACCGCGCGCGATCAGCAAAGGTGTTGTCTGGCGCAATCGATATGTCCTTCTGGGGTGATCTGGTACTCAAGCTCAGCGCCACAGAGCCTGCCGTGCGGCACGCCATCCTCGCTGTAAGCTCCCTTCACGAATATGTCGACGTCAAGTCCAGGACCGGTCAGGAACTGGATCGCAGGTTTGCGTTTCAGGAATATGGAAATGCCATCCGGTCGCTTCGGGGCTGGGCTGAACGCGATGAGCCATCTACTGTTCCACTGCTTGTGTGCGTTCTGTTCATCTGCATCGAGTTCCTCGCCAACCGCACCAGCGCCTCGCAAATGCACATTCTTCAGGGGAGAAACATCCTCTTGGGGCTTCCTAACCGCAATTCCCCCTCCATGGAAATAATCAAGCGCTCTCTCGTACCTATATACGTCCGTCTGAGCCTGGCCAGTTTCCTCTTCGGTAACAGACCAGCAATCATTCCAGACCACCTGAAATCCTGGGCCGAAATCCCGGCAGTATTTACATGTATCGAAGATGCGAGACGAGGACTCTACCAAGTATTAGACGAGGGGCTGCAATTCACTACCAGGGCATCCAGTGCCGTCTTTGATCCATCCGCGGAGGTTGAGAGACAGCAGTTCCGACAAGAACGGCAACGATTGCTATCCCAGCTCTCTCGCTGGAATGCTGCCTTTACGGTCCTCATATCCATGATTCCTCGCTCCACGGCCACTGATAATGTTCAAAATCTCCTCCTACTATACTATCATGCCGGGACAGTATGGATCACCAGGGCTTTGGATCCCGGAGAGCTCTCCTTTGATGACCACTTGTCTGACTTTGCTTCCATCATCTCCATCGCCTCCTCAATCATCGGGTCCCTCCCGACCGACGCAACTATGGAAACATTTAGCTTTGAAACAGAACTGATCGCCCCGGTGTATTGGACTGCGACCAAGTGTCGCCATCCCTTGATGCGGCGAGCAGCTCTCAAGTTGTTGACACGGGGTCAGATGCACAACCGACGAGAGAACCTGTGGGATGCAAGATCTGTGGCCGCCGTTGCTGCTCGAGTCATTGAAAAGGAAGAAGTAGATGTATCCTATTCAAACTTTGACAACAGTCCTGGAAGCTCACCATTTTCGGATGATGACTGTGGTCGCAGTACAACATCAAGGCAGGGCCTCCCGGAGGTCAGAGTGGGCATCACACAACCTCCTCGACTTCCTGGCCCCACGCCTTCTTTTACAGACCCTATGGAAGATGTCATCAAGGACGAGGGCACCCTGATGACGTCCCCGGAATCAGCCGACTCAGAGCTATCACTAATCGCCACAGCCATCGACGCCATCCAGCGGTTGGACCTGAATTCAATAAAGGTGGAAGGCTTAGAACCACCTTTTGGCATCTCATCATCGCGACGAATTGTGAACACAGTCATTGGTCCACCAGAAACTAACGGTATCTGGGCTACGTACTTCCAGGAGCCGGATTCAGGCCAGACTGAGTGGAACATTACGCGGGAATTTGTGAGATGTTAAAAGTAATTACCTGGAATGCGATTTGGCGGGAAAGGATAGAATTGGATGGGTTTGACATTAAAATACTGGGAGCAAGCGAATAGGGTTTTCTCGACTATGTTTCAGCCAAACACATGAAGATTCAATTTAGATTTAATGAAGGTTTGACTGTGTCGTGACAATTCTGGTCTTGGTTCCCTTTTTTTTTTTTAGTATATGTTGGGTTTGGTAAGCCACCCAAACATGAAAATTATTCATGTCCCATTTGTTTTCGATTAAAAGAGATAGAAAATTGTTTCTGCTTGTAATGACTCTCTGCTGCAGACAGGTTACCCTACATCCCGATCCCGACAGTTCGGATAAGGAACCATCTAGTTTGGACAACTGGAGACTGACACCGCTTCTCGTACTTTACACATAAATTCGGACGAGCCACGCAATGGCATGGCGGGGTATCAATTCTTTGTACATTTTACATCTGCGTATCGGGTCCTATCTAGCCTCTTGCGATCCCAGCCGCCAGCTTTCTTCGCTTATTCATTTCGTCCTGCTCTGCCAAGACCTTGGCAGTCAATGATGCGGCCAGTGAGTTGTTGATGCCGCTGATCCTTGAGTCTTGACTCTTTTTACTTGACTTTTTCTCGCCGCTGGCGCTCTCCTTTTTGGCGTTGTTCTCCTCCTCCCTTACATCATCGCCCTTGCGCTTCTTCTTCTTTTCTATCTTGTCCTTTTTGAGAGTGTGAGTGAGGCCCTGGCTCTTGAGACTTTCGATGCGGGCTTCTAATTTGGTAATATCGGCCTCAGTTGAAGCGAGCAGAGGGATAATGTTGTCCTGCTTGTACTCTTCGGCGCATTCTGGGCATGTCTTCTCCTGGATTTCCTTGATGGCCACTTCTGCAAAGACATGACCACAAGGCACCAGGTATACAGACTTGACGGCGGGACCCAGCTCCTTCATGGAGATGGGACAGACGAGCTTTTTTCCATCCTTGGAGACTTTGAGTTTTGCGACATCGCGCAGCGACTTGATTCCGAGACTGGCTGGTGTGACCTCGGCTGGCTCGTCTGAAGGCATCAAGCCCTTCAAGATGGCTTCGTAGTTATATAAGCGCCCGCGCCAGTCGGAAACGAGTGTATCGATATCGAGGCGTTCGCCGCTGAGGGCGCAATGTGCCCAGGCATGACCGAGTGACTCGAGGGCGGTCGCTTTCAGCTCGGAGACGGTAGGTGCGCGGGCGGCGTTCTTGACGAGTTCGCGGCGCTTCGGGATGGATCCGCCGTCATTACCCATGGTGGCGGATGGGGTCGCGGAATGATTCGGCAGGTGAATTCAAATCAAGGAGAAAAATGGACGAGGAACAATGTGTCTTTGATGGCTTCAGGATTGGGATCTGGACTGGGTCTCAGTTAGGATCTGGTTCCGTTCGCTTTAGGAATCGTCGCCTCGCGAGTGGCGCGTGCATCCAGTGGTCAAGTGGCGGGCAGATTCCTAAATCCAAAGCTCCAACAGTGGCGCGGCCGCTAATCGATAAGTACTGGAGCTGGGAGGGTGTAGCCACAGTGCGGGGGATCCACACCTTGGCGTGAAACACACCGACACAACGACGATTTGGAGATCACAATGGCAATTAGCACTGTACAGATACATGCATGTCCCCCCAGTGTCGATGGCCATGTCCTCGCTGCCAAAGTTCCTAAATCCCCAATTTAACCTCCGCCTGACCAAACAATTGTCAACTTCAACTTCAAAAAGGTGCCATGCGCCCGTAACGGATGAGCGCAACTGCGGTACCTGGTTGAGGGCGACACTCCTCGACAAACTAGCGACCAGGGGCAGCCGATTTATACCTGCCCGTCGCCCTCTGCGCCGCGTCGAGACACGACGGCCAACTCCAACACGGCCAGCTCATAACTGGCTGACCCGCAGCCGCACCTTCAGCCTCGACCTCAACTTGACCCAAACCTCGACCCCGGCCGACACGAGCGCGCATCCCGCCGCAGGTACATGCAACGTTGATAGCCCGGCCACAAGTGCCGTGCGGGGAGGATGGCGCAACAACAGCAGGTCGCCTTGGAGCGGCTCGACTACATCACACGGGGCTTGCGATCGCGGTACGCCTTTCCGCTTTGACTGGGTGCCCTCTTCGCCTGCTAACAGTCCGCAGAACCTCCGATGATGTGCGTAAACGCTCGGCGATGCAGCTTCGGGAGCTGGTCGTCGTATGCCATCGAGGTACGCATCATGGCCCCCCTCCTCATCCTTGCCTATATTAATTCAGGACACAGATCTGAGCCCCGAACACTTCATGGCTTTTTACAATACCGTCAACAACAAGATTACGCAGCTCATTACGCATGGGAGCGATTCATCTGAACGACTTGGCGGCATCTACGCCCTGGACGCCCTCATCGATTTTGATGGCGTGGATGTCGCCCTCAAATACACCCGTTTCACCCAAAATCTCAAAACGATCCTACGAGGAAAGGACATTAACCCTATGCAACCTGCTGCCATCGCCCTCGGAAAGCTATGTCGCCCTGGTGGTGCATTGATATCTGAACTGGTGGATTCCGAGGTCAATACCGCCCTCGAGTGGCTGCAGAACGACCGCATCGAAGAACGGAGATATAGTGCTGTCCTCGTTTTGCGAGAGCTTGCTCGAAATGCCCCCACCTTGATGTATCAGTACATCCCAACAATCTTTGACTGGATCTGGATCGGACTGCGAGACACTCGGCAACTCATCCGGGCTACCTCGGCCGAAACAGTCAGCGCCTGCTTCCGAATCCTCCGTGAGCGAGACCAAGAGATGAAGCAGATTTGGATGAGCAAAATCTACAATGAGTCAAAACAAGGGCTCAAGGTCAACACTGTTGAGTCCGTCCATGGTTCGTTACTGGTTTTGAAGGAGCTCCTCGAGCAAGGTGCCATGTACATGCAGGAACACTACCAACAGGCCTGTGAGATCGTTTTCAAGCACAAGGACCACCGGGACCCTACCATCAGAAAAACCGTTGTGCTTCTCATCCCCGACTTGGCCAGCTATTCCCCAGCTGACTTTGCCAATGCTTGGCTCCACAAGTTTATGGTGTACTTGTCAGGCATGCTGAAAAAGGACAAGGAGCGGAACGATGCCTTCCTGGCGATTGGCAACATTGCTAATTCCGTCAAGAGTGCTATTGCTCCCTATTTGGACGGCGTTCTTATTTATGTGCGAGAAGGCCTGAGCATCCAGTCCCGTAAGAGAGGATCGGTGGACCCAGTCTTCGACTGCATCAGTCGTCTTGCTGTGGCCGTTGGCCAGACTCTCAGCAAGTACATGGAAGCACTGCTGGACCCCATCTTTGCATGCGACCTGACTCCAAAGCTGACCCAGGCCCTGGTTGACATGGCCTTTTATATCCCTCCTGTAAAGCCAACCATTCAGGAACGGTTGCTTGACATGCTGAGCGTGGTCCTTTGCGGCGAACCGTTCAAACCACTTGGCGCGCCGCAGCCCAACACCCTCAGCTCCGTGCCCATCATTGCCAAGGATGCCAAAGACCCCCAGGCCTATGAACACCGTAAATCGGAGGTCAAGTTGGCCCTCAACACTTTGGGAAGTTTCGACTTTTCTGGCCATGTGCTTAACGAATTTGTTCGTGACGTCGCCATCAAGTATGTCGAAGATGAAGACCCTGAAATCCGAGAGGCGGCTGCCCTTACCTGCTGCCAGCTGTATGTGCGGGATCCCATTGTCAATCAGACCAGCTATCATGCACTTCAAGTTGTCGGTGATGTGATTGAGAAGTTGCTTACTGTCGGTGTATCGGACCCAGAGCCGAACATTCGACGAACCGTCCTGGCTGCTCTTGATGAGCGTTTTGACCGACACCTGGCCAAGGCTGAAAATATCCGCATCCTCTTCTTCGCCTTGAACGACGAAGTCTTCGCAATTCGTGAAGTTGCCATCTCCATAATCGGTCGACTGGCGCGGTTCAACCCCGCCTACGTCATCCCTTCCCTGCGCAAGACTCTAATTCAGATGCTCACCGAGCTCGAATTTTCTGATGTAGCGCGAAACAAGGAGGAGAGCGCTAAGCTGCTGAGTCTTTTAGTGCAGAATGCACAGGGCCTTATCAAGCCTTATGTCGAGCCCATGATTTCGGTTCTGCTACCCAAGGCAAACGACCCAAGTCCTTCCGTTGCCGCCACCATTTTGAAAGCGATAGGCGAGCTTGCAACTGTGGGTGGCGAGGATATGCTGCCCTACAAGGATAAACTGATGCCGCTCATCATCGACGCTTTGCAAGATCAGAGTTCCAACTCGAAACGTGAAGCCGCCCTTCATACCCTGGGCCAACTTGCGAGCAACTCCGGATATGTCATTGAGCCTTACCTCGAGTACCCACAGCTACTTGAGATTCTCCAAGGAATCATCCGGACTGAGGGACAAAGGGTGCCACTTCGACAGGAGACTATCAAGCTGATGGGTATCCTGGGTGCGCTGGATCCTTACAAGCACCAGCAAGTTGAAGAGCGGACACCCGAGGTTCAGCGTCGAGTGGAGTCGAACCAGATGACAGATATCTCGCTCATGATGACCGGTTTGACGCCCTCCAATAAGGAGTATTTCCCTACGGTCGTTATCAATGCTCTCCTTCAGATTCTGAGAGATCCTTCCCTGGTTCAGCACCATGCTGCCGTGATTGAAGCAATTATGAACATCTTCCGCACACTGGGGTTGGAATGTGTATCATTCCTTGATAGAATTGTCCCTGCTTTTCTGCTGGTGATTCGATCATCCTCATCGACTCGGTTGGAGTCGTACTTCAACCAGCTTGCAACCCTGGTGAGTATTGTTCGGCAACACATCAGGAATTACCTTCCGGAGATTGTCGAGATTCTCCGAGAATACTGGCACACGTCTCCATCTCTGCAAACAACCATTCTCTCTTTGGTCGAGGCTATTTCGAGGTCGCTGGAAGGAGAATTTAAAATATATCTTGCCGGACTTCTTCCTCTTATGCTTGGTGTCCTTGACAAGGATGCTTCGACCAAGAGAACGCCTTCGGAACGCGTATTGCACGCGTTCCTTGTTTTCGGAGCGAGTGCTGAAGAATATATGCACCTGATAATTCCTGGCATCGTACGTACCTTTGAGAAACAAGGTCAGCCGACTTTTATCAGGAAACAGGCAATCGACACTATCGGAAAGATTTCGCGACAAGTCAACCTAAATGACTATGCCGCCAAGATCATTCACCCACTCACCAGAGTGCTGGACATGGGAGAGAATACACTCCGAATGGCGGCCTTGGATACCTTGTGTGCTTTGATTCAGCAATTGGGTAAAGATTATCTTCATTTCATGGGTACCGTGAACAAGACAATCAACCAATATCAGATTCAACACTCCAACTATGAGCTCCTTGTCAGCAAGCTTCAGAAGGGTGAGGTCCTGCCTCAAGACCTTAGCTCCGAACATCGTTTCATGGATGGATCTGAGGAGACTGCCTATGCGGACCAAGCGACTAAGAAGCTTGAGATGAACGCCATTCATCTCAAGGCAGCTTGGGACACAAAGGGCAAGTCTACCAAGGAGGATTGGCAAGAGTGGCTGCGAAGATTCAGCACTACTCTTCTCACCGAGTCACCCAACCATGCTCTTCGAGCATGTGCAAGCCTTGCCAGTGTGTATCTACCGCTGGCACGTGAGCTGTTCAACTCTGCCTTCGTCTCCTGCTGGAGCGAGTTGTATGAGCAGTTCCAAGATGAGCTTATCCAGAACATTGAAAGTGCAATCAAATCGGAGAATGTGCCACCGGATCTGCTGGGTCTCTTGCTCAACCTCGCCGAGTTTATGGAACACGATGATAAGGCTCTGCCAATTGACATTCGCGTGCTCGGCAGAGAAGCTGCTCGCTGCCACGCCTATGCCAAGGCGTTGCATTATAAAGAGCTTGAGTTTTTGCAGGATCAGAGCAGTGGTGCTGTTGAGGCACTGATTGTGATCAACAACCAACTTCAGCAGTCTGACGCTGCTATCGGTATTCTACGCAAGGCTCAGCTTTATAAGGAAGGCATCCAGCTGCGTGAGACTTGGTTCGAAAAATTGGAGCGCTGGGAGGAGGCTTTGGCTTTCTACAACAAGCGAGAAGCGGAGGTCCCGGACGACCAACCCATTCCTGTCGACATTGTCATGGGTAAGATGCGCTGTTTGCACGCCCTGAGTGAATGGGAGGCACTGGCAAGCCTGACTGGCAGTACCTGGGCCAACTCTGCCCCCGAGGTCCAGCGAATGATTGCGCCGCTGGCCACTGCCGCTGCA
This sequence comes from Calonectria crousiana, assembly GCA_013406985.1. Classification (NCBI taxonomy): domain Eukaryota; kingdom Fungi; phylum Ascomycota; class Sordariomycetes; order Hypocreales; family Nectriaceae; genus Calonectria; species Calonectria crousiana. Next base: position 89,947 of record VTGD01000021.1, on the reverse strand, counting down.
TGGGGCTTGGGCAAGTGGGATTCTATGGACAACTATCTCTCGTCCTTGAAGCGATACTCGCCAGACCGATCATTTTTTGGTGCCATTTTGGCACTGCATCGTAACCAGTTCCGCGAGGCCTTGGCTTGTGTGCAGCAGGCTCGCGAGGGCCTCGATACTGAACTGAGTGCTCTGGTGAGCGAATCTTACAACCGAGCATACCAGGTCGTCGTTCGTGTTCAGATGCTGGCTGAGTTGGAGGAGCTCATCGTCTACAAGCAATGTGACGAAAAGAAGCAGTCGATGATGCGACGAACATGGGAGACTCGATTGAAGGGCTGCCAGAGGAATGTCGAAATTTGGCACCGCATGCTTCGATTGCGCGCACTTGTCATTTCTCCCGCCGAGAATATGCACATGTGGATCAAATTCTCTAACTTGTGCCGCAAGTCTGGTCGTATGGATCTCGCAGAGAAGTCTTTGAAGCTGCTTATTGGTATCGAAGCTCCCCTTGAGACCATGATTCCTTACTGGTCGGAGAGGCAAAACGGTCCTGGACCTCGAAATACTCCTGCCCAGGTTATCTACGCTGTGCTCAAGTATCAATGGGAGCTTGGCCAGCGGCCAACTCTGCGACAGTCGGGTGTCGCTGAGAAGACACTCTACTGCCTCAATAAGTTCACAAACGACACCGCTCACCGTTTGGATGTAGCTAAGGCGCACCTTACTGCACAGGCGGGCAACGATATGAGCCTGCAGACCGAATATGGTTTCCAGAACCAGATGGATCCCTCTCTGATGAGCCCTCAGACCCAGCGTGCTCTCTACGACCAGACGGTGCTCCTGGCCAAGTGCTACCTCCGACAGGGTGAATGGTTGATCGCACTGAACAAGGATGACTGGCAATACACCCAGGTGCAGGATATCTTGACATCATATTCGCAGGCAACCAAGTACAACCCTCGATGGTACAAGGCATGGCACGCTTGGGCTCTGGCCAACTTTGAGATTGTTCAGGCACTTGCTGCCAGGAATGAGGGCCACATGACGCGAGCTGACCAATCAATGATTATTGACCATGTCGTTCCAGCAGTCCGGGGCTTCTTCAAGTCCATCGCCCTGTCTGCTGGAAGCTCTCTTCAGGATACCCTCCGTCTTCTCACCCTTTGGTTCAGCCACGGCGGCAGCGCTGAGGTCAACGCTGCAGTCACAGAAGGATTCGCCAACGTCAGTGTCGATACCTGGCTCGAAGTTATTCCTCAGCTTATTGCTAGAATCAACCAGCCTAACAAGCGAGTCCAGCAGTCGGTCCACAACCTTCTCGCTGATGTTGGAAGGGCCCATCCCCAGGCTCTCGTCTACCCTCTGACGGTTGCCATGAAGTCTTGGCAAAACAGCCGACGATCAAGATCTGCCGCGCAGATCATGGATAGCATGCGACAGCATAGCGCAAATCTCGTCGCCCAGGCTGATACTGTCAGTCATGAGTTGATTCGAGTCGCAGTACTGTGGCATGAACTTTGGCACGAAGGTTTGGAAGAAGCTTCTCGACTTTACTTTGGCGATCACAACATTGAAGGGATGTTTGCGACGCTGGAGCCCCTTCACGACCTTCTAGAGCGCGGACCGGAGACACTTAGGGAGATTTCCTTTGCGCAGGCGTTCGGCAGGGATCTTAAGGAAGCACAGGATTGGTGTCGACAATACGAGACCAGCCAAGACGTCAACGACCTCAACCAAGCCTGGGATCTGTATTACCAGGTTTTCAGGAGGATCTCTCGGCAGCTTCCTCAAGTCACGACTCTGGAGTTGACGTACTGCTCTCCAAAGCTTCTTAACGCGAAGAATCTGGATTTGGCAGTTCCTGGAACGTACAAGAGCGGGGAGCCGATTGTTGGTATCATGTCTTTTGAGACGACATTTAGTGTGATCAACTCAAAGCAGCGGCCTAGGAAGCTCAACATCAACGGCAGCGACGGCAAATCGTACGCCTTCTTGCTCAAGGGCCACGAGGATATCCGACAAGATGAACGTGTTATGCAGCTGTTTGGCCTATGCAACACACTTCTTGCCAATGACTCCGAATGCTACAAGAGACATCTCAACATCCAGCGATATCCCGCCATTCCCCTCTCGCAAAACTCGGGTCTCCTTGGTTGGGTGCCCAACAGTGACACACTCCACGTGCTTATTCGAGAATATCGCGAGAGCCGTAAGATTCTTCTTAACATTGAGCATCGGATTATGCTTCAGATGGCTCCCGATTACGATAATCTTACGTTGATGCAGAAGGTCGAGGTATTTGGATATGCTCTTGACAACACCACCGGCCAAGACTTGTATCGTGTCCTGTGGCTCAAGTCCAAGTCGTCGGAAGCTTGGCTGGAGCGACGCACCAACTACACCCGTTCATTGGGTGTCATGTCCATGGTGGGCTACATTTTGGGCTTGGGAGATCGCCACCCTAGTAACTTGATGCTTGACCGAGTCACTGGCAAAATTATCCACATTGATTTTGGTGATTGTTTCGAAGTTGCCATGAAGCGAGAGAAATATCCCGAGCGGGTTCCGTTTAGATTGACCCGCATGTTGACGTACGCGATGGAGGTCAGCAACATTGAGGGAAGCTTCAGGATCACATGTGAGAATGTGATGAGGGTTTTGAGGGACAACAAGGAGAGCGTCATGGCGGTTTTGGAAGCGGTAAGCATCTTTGAGTTGTTTCTCTGTGGTTCAGCAGCTAACATTAATTCGTGCAGTTTATCCACGACCCATTGCTCACGTGGCGACTGACCAACGCTGCCTCACCTACAGGACCTAACTTTAGGTCTGATCGCGAGGTGGCATTGGCTGGACCTGGTGGACAGAGGGCTAGACGCCAATCCATCTTGGACAGTGACGTTGCGCCCTCGGAGCTTCTCAACGCTGCTGCTGAGCCGTCGGCACCACCCACACGCAGCCGAGCCCGCACCAACAGCTCGGCTGCACAGGACGGCAACATGGTCAACGGTGCCCAGGAGGTGGAGAGCCAGAACGCGCGTGCGGTTGAGGTGCTGGATCGTGTGGCTCAGAAATTGACGGGCCGCGACTTTAGGAACAACGAAGAGCTCGACGTTATCAACCAGGTGAATAAGCTCATCATGGAGGCCACCAAACTGGAAAATCTCTGTCAGCACTACATAGGATGGTGCAGTTTCTGGTAAATTGGTTGCAAGGTCAATATGAAGGAGTCACGAATGGGGCATTGTAGTGCGGCGGCATATTGGAACAAGGATACCTGAAAGAGTAGTCAACAGGGCAAGCCGTGTGGCCATTTTGAAGCGACGCGGAGGCATTGTGCTCAGTTAGACCAGAAAGAATAGCACTGCGCGGAGTTGGAGGGGCTGGTTGCCATGTCCATGATTTTGGAATGAGAGGCTTTGTATGCCAGGCGAGCTGTGGGTCAGTTTGGAATTCATTCATGTATTTATATAGGGAGAGGAGCGGTTAATGATAAAGAAGGAACTTTCTTTTTTACGAATCTTGATCAACTACGTTTACACTGTGCATAAATAGGAATGCATTGGTTGGCTTAGATCCGGTGCATGTTCCGTCTCTCTTTTGGACATGATGGTCCCCTTGACAATACAAATTCGCTTACAACGCTACTATGCTAGATGGATGGATGCTCCCTACCAATCGTCCACTCGCTTCATAGCTCATCCTTGACATGGCCGGCGGCGGCAGCAGCAGCAGCAGACCTGACATCACCACAGGCGGCTGGGGTGCCGACTTCCATCTTGTAGACACACTTCTCGGCCTCGGCAACGCGCCAAAGCTCTTCGGTCTCTGCGCAGCCCAGCCAGACGTCGGTGCGGCGGTTGGGACCGTTCCAGCAGCCCTGGCCGTTCTCATATCGCAGGACCATGCGTTCGCCCTTGCCAAGGCTCTTGCCGTCGAGGCGCTCCTCGTCGTCGGCGACCTGGATGTCGATGCGGTCGAAGTGGCCCATGACGGTGTTACCGTGGCCCTTCTTGGACTTTTGCTTGGTCTGGTCCAGCCAGCAGAGCTCGTACGTGTACTCGCCGGCCTCGGTGCTGACACACTTGCCCTTGAGGGCACGGAAGATGTCCTCGGGACCATAGTTCTTGTCGAGGTCTCCGGTTTCGGTCTCAAGGGATCGTGTCTTCTTCTCAAGGTCCCTGTTTGCGTTGTCGTAGGCCTCGCGGGCTCCCTTGACGCGCGAGGACTCGGCGCCGGGGGCCACGTTGTCAGCAAGCACGCCGTTCTCAATGAGCCATGCGCGGAAACTCTCGATAGAGCCGTGGAGGAGGCTCCTGGCAAATGATGGGAGGTATGCCTCGAAGCTGAAGACTGAGGAGGAGCATGTCAGCGTAGGCTTGTTTGCAGGGATTGGATTTTATTTTGGGTATACTTACGGATGTCAGTGTCAGACTCGTCGCCGCCTTCAAATTCCTTCCAGTTGATGCCATTGGTCTCGCTGTCCTCCTTCAGAACGCTGGCAATGTCAATGTCGGATTTTTGAGAGCGCTGAGCGGCCTCGCTCTGCTGGCGGGCAGAGTAGTCCTCAAAGGACTTGACGGCGGCCTTGACACCCTCGTCGTTGAAGTTGGGATTATACTCCTCCTTGAACTTGCGCAGAATCTCTTCGAGCTCGTTGACACGCTCGTTGAGCTCCTCTCGCTGCTCAAAGACGTCGTCGAGGGCAGATCGGAGCTCGTTGACGCGTGTCTTGGCGAGACCCAGGAGCACGCCCACCTTTCCGCCGGTGCCCTCACCACGGACAACCTTTCCCTTCTCCTCCTTCTCAATCTCGCGGTATCGCTGTTGCAGGCCGTCTCGCTTGGTCTCAAGGGCCTTGATCTCATCCTTGATGGTGTTGATCTTGAGCTCAAGCTTTCGGCGTATCTCCTTGGCCTCGTTGATCATTGCATTCCTCTTTTTGGCAGCGTTTTCAATCTTTTTGCGCTTTTCATCCTCCAGTCTGCGGTATTCCTTTCCAATGGCGGCGCATCGGTTCTCGCACTTGACGTTGCCGCTGTACTCTTCGGAGCCGTCGCAGCAGAGGTCGTAATCACAGACGCCGTCGTTCACGTAGAGGAAGGGCACGTAGCTGCCAATGTGGCCCTCGTTAGCACACCAGAAGCCAGGAAGGGCATTGGCGGTCTTTGTAGTGCCAGAGGTAGAGCCGGGCAAGGGCTGTTCGGGAGAGAGGACATCGAGATGGGCGCAGGCGGCGGTGCCAGGCTCGTCAGATCCGTCGGGGCAATCACAGGTGTTGTCATTGATCTGATTCAGGCTGAGCTTGATGGCGGCATTGGTGATGCAGGAGAACTCCTCCTTGCCCTGGTAGTGGGCGGCGACTGTGTTTTGGATGTTAGCAACAGCTCGATGATGGAGAAGGCGAGAGTTTGAGCTCCAGGGGAGAGAACGCACAATCAGGACCAACACCTCGCGGTAGACTGCCAGCAGCCGCCAGAGTGAAGGCGTAGATGGCGCTTAGTAGCGCCCAGGACGGTGGGTGCTGCATTGTGAGTCTGTGGTTGCGAGGTTGTGCATGCACGACGCTCTCGTTGGAGGAGGACGGAGAGTTGGGAGAGTTGGAGCCAGGTCACCATCATCGGAGCTTGCTGCAGCTACGACAGGGGTGTGAGTGGCGGCCCCAGCGGCTGCTGTGGGGGACCAGATGGGCTGTTTCAGGGGTTGAAGGCGCTAGGCCACAGCGGTCCAGGCGGCTTTCCAGAATGCCTGGTAAAAAGTATCTGTAGTAACGGGATAAACAACGATTGGAGCAAAACAGCTCGATTTTATTCTTGTCCTATTCATGTCTAAGCGAATTGGGTTGGTCTTTACTCTTGTTGCATTCGTAATCGGAATCTCACCCATATATTCTCATCAATTAGCATCCACTATGCCATTCATTTTCTGCTTATCGGTGTGCTCACTCATACATGACCTCCAGCCAGCCCATGAGAGCTCGATCCAAGTGGCCCACCGTGTGCCCACCGCCTGCCCAAAGCGGGGAGACCCAAGTTATGACCGTCAAGCCAAGGCGGGGGGAAAGAAAAAAAAATTACCCCTCCATCACCACCACGTAAATACGTTTTGGTGACGCAGAAGAGGAACATTGTCTTACGGGATATCAAGCGTTTCCCTCCTCGTGTCGATGCGAGACAAGTATTTTTGCTTTTAGCCATCTATTCATTATACCCACCCTATCGCTCGACTACGCCATCATGGCCCCAACCGACGCCGAGGCCCTCAAGGCCATGAATACCATCGTCGAGACGGCCACAACTCTTCTCCAGCAGCTCCAAACCGTCCTGGCTTCTATCCACCGTGGCCAAGAGTCTACCACCGTTCCCGATGCAAAATCATCCGACTCGTCATCCTCAACATCCCCCAGCATCGACGCTCTCTCCCTCGCCCGCGACTCGACGAGCCTGATCAGAGCACATGCTACCAAGCTCTCTCTTCTCATCATCAACGAACCATTCACCCCGACCGCAGTTTCTACCGTTGTACGCGAGCTTATTGCTGGTCCAATCCCCGGTCTTGCTTCCGCCCTTGAAGTTTGCGATGCCAAGATTTACACTTCCGTCCTCCGCCGCGAGCTGGCTTGGCGGGCCCAAAGAGTTTTTATTGAGTTGAGCGGTCTTCTCCAAAGAGTTCCCAAGGACGGGAAGATTCTTTCTGGAGACAAAAAAGACGCTTTTGGCCCGAGCGGCAAGGGAAGTCTTGCCTCAACCGGTGTACTGTGGTCCGCATGCGATGATCTCCTTGCGCTGGCCAACATGGGTGTTGGTGGTTTCTTTGTGAAGAAGGCGGAGCAGTGGAGAGACACACTAAAGGATGTCATGGAAGAATTGAAGGAATGGGGCGAGGAGGAGGCCGAGGATGATGAGGAGGATGATGAGGATGTGGACGGTCTCGCTGATCAGCTCTCCAAGCAAGATATGCTTGACGACCTCATGAATTCTCAACAGGCTATCCCACGCGACGACCCTGACGGTATCCGACCACGTCTTGAATCTACCCTCAAGCGACTGCGCATGGTTGTGCTCTTGTACCAGGCCATGTGCAAGCGCCGATTTAAGAAACTTCCTCCCTTCCCAGTCGGCGATACCAACTCCGATCTTCCACAACGTCTCGACAAGATGGCCAAGATGCTTCAGCAACTTCCCGATAAATTTGGCGATGTGGCCGCTGCATTTTACGAACTCGACCCTGAGGAGATTGACGAAGTTGCAACTCAGACTTTCTCCGATGCATCTAGCATAAGCGAGTTGCTGAGCAAGACTTGGGACGACTCACGAGATGAGTTCACAGACTGGACGGAAAAGTTTCGGATTGAAGTTAAGAAGGCGTAGTGATTGAATTTATAGACGTGATAAATCTATGCTAATGACTTTTACCTTGAAGTTCTCGGTTTTGTGGGGAAAACAACGCTTACAATACAACCCTTGAATGATTGTTGGTTCGATAATTTGCTACATGAAGCCCTTGCCAAAAGACCATGTGCCTCGGTTTTTTTTTAGCTAAAAGAAAAAAATATCTAACTGCGTATATTCTTCTAAAGATAATATCTTGGGGTTTTCTTTGCAGGATTCTTTTTGCTTTAGCCATTGTGGTCATTTTAAGTAGACACTTGCAGTGGATGTGGTGGGAAGTACTTTCGTTATAATTCTTCAAGGGTTGGATTGTATATTGATTTGTTGGTTTCCATGCCCAGTATCTATGGGGACTGCATTGAACCTTTACACTCTCGTTATAACCTTGAAGTTTCCTGGCTCCTGCACCTTGCCATACACGTCGAGCAGCTGCATCTTGAATATAACTTCACTGCCGTGACTGAGACTCCCTGCATCCCGTTGGCCACAAAACTCCCACCCATCAGGAAGCTAAGCCTTAGAACCGACCGTGGATCCTATTGAAAGGAAGCTGAAGCGATCTCGGCATTCACTGCCAACAAACCCTGACTGGAGAAGCTGATTCTTCTCGATTATCTGAAATTTCACGATTCTATTTTCAACGCTGTGCATAACATAAAGCATCTGAGTCTGGGACTTTCGATCGACAAGAGGATAAAACCCCCCAGAATTGAGATGTTGGTCCAAGCGATGCTGCTCCTGGAGAGTTTTGCAATTTGCCCGTATCTAGGTATGTTTACCTTCAAGCACCACCACAGCATTATCACAACCCTGCTTACCCGAAGAGACGGTATAAGATCACTCACCTTGCACGATCGAATTGCCAGAGACGAGTTCGTTTTGCTGGAGCAGTTTCCGAACCTTTGTGAGTTGAACCCCAGCGCACCCGCAGTAGGTGTTAACGGCTTAATGTGTCTGGCATCGGAACTTGGTGAGAATCGTAAGCGCACGAACGGTTATCGGATGATGTCCACCCAGGCTTGTTGAAAGGGTCTCGATAGCTTGTTCCAGATTTTGCATAATTTCTGGCTGCGGGCCACGGAGAGCGGCTGCAATATTTGCAGCGCACACGTCGAGAGCGAGCTTTCTTGGGTTGGAGCGCTCAAGCCTTTCACCAGCACCCGAAACTGCCGGGGCTAACACATCCTCCGCCAGCTGGAGGCGACCTAGTCGAGCCAGAGAGTCTGCCAAAGCCACCCGAGTTTGGATGTGCGCCATGAAGCTGTTGGGATAATGTTTTATCTGCACAGCTAGAACAGACTCCAGCATGCTCACTGCCTCCAGGGAGTTGCCCCGCTCGTTGAGGAGTATTGCCAGCTCCAGCTTGCAATCCAACGTCGAAAAGGATTTTGGACCATAGAGCCTCAATTCGTGTTCGTAAACTTGGCTCAGCGATTCAAATGCTTCATCGTAGCGTCCCACTTCGCGGTCAAGGACGCCAATGTTGAACATGGTTCGCAGCTGGGCTGTCTCGTCTGACCTGCTGCATCCCAATTTGTCTTGGCCGTGCTGCGCCACATAGAGAAGCTGTCTAGATTCATCATAGAAACCCAAGAAACAGCATATTCGACCCAATGCATTTGCGGCTTGGAGGGTGATGGCGTGGTCTGGCCCGTAAAGGGTCTTTCGATCCTGGTATACTGCCCGGAATGCTTCCATTGCCTCCTTCCACCTGCCCAGCTCTTGGAGAACAATAGCACGGCTATATTTTATAGATAATATGCCTGGTACATCATCACTGTCATTTCTTGCTTGATTGAGCACTTGGTCGAGCAGTGCTATGGCTTCCGTTAGAAGTCCTATGTGTCGGTAGACTAGGCTAAGGAGCGATGCTGCCTCGCGCCCATGCCTTCCGATGATCCCTGACTCGTCTGTATCGTGGTCTATTACTTGAAGGAGACGGCTCTTTGCCTTTTCGTATTTATAGGTGCGAAAGCTATTGTTTCCCAACTGTGTTTGGGCAGACAGCGTGTCTGGATGTCGCGGCCCAACTAGATTTAGTAGCTCAACTTCTGCTTCTTGCAGAAGGCATTCTCCCTCTTCGTATTTAGAATAGTGATAGAGTATTTCTGCCACTCTGCGCTTGGCATTGGGGATTAACTCTGGTCGTGAAGCTAGAGTCTTGAATTGGAGGATAGACCTGAAAGCATCCTCGGCTTCTTTTAGTCGGCCTAGATCTTGAAAGAACACTCCAAAGTAGAAGAGTGCAATCCGAGGAATATCCTGTCGGAGAATTTCTCCCAATGTCTCCTGAGTAGCATCTGCCTTGATTAATTTCATGCAAGAATCCGCATGGGGCACTAGTCTGAGCCGATTATTCCAAAAATCAGTGTTCGGAGCGCCGCGATAGATGCACTCCAATGCCTGCCCAATAATGATAAATGCATGAATTAACCTCATCTTCCTTTCAGAGTAGGCCAAGCGATCTCGGCCCCATGAGTGTACCAGTGGGTGAAGATGGACTGTCCCAGGCTGATTGCCACGTTTCGCCAAAGACACAGACATGATCTTTCCAAATGCAGACTTCAGATTAATTTCGTCTTGGCACAAGAGAGTTAGGCAAAAGCTCTCCGGCGAGGTTGGTCTTTGTATTGGTTGATACCCGTCGTTAAGGGCTGTCACAGCAGGAAGCAGGAAAAGCCCCTCCCAAATTGCCTCGTGGTGAAGGTATGCCAATAACAGAAGCAATTCAGACGCTGTTTTATCGTACCTTTCAAGCCGATGAAACGATAATTCCCAAGTGGCAAAAATGGAGGTGCGACTGCTTACTGAATGGATATCGCCAAGCAATCGGGGCTTGTTTCTCTGTAAAAGAGGAAGGTATTCGTCCAATTGAAGCCTGACTCCATTGACATAGGCCGCGGCTTGCTCTAGAGCCAACGGTATGTACCCAAGAGCTTCAGCGATAAGCTTTGCATGGGCCACATCTTTATTGATTAGCCGCGTATACATTATGCTGAAAGATGAGAAATCATTGGTACCTTTCGATGTCTCTAACCGCAAAGGTGAGTTTTTCAGGAGTATTTCTACCGCTGAATCTTCTCCAATCTGGTCAACCTCTAGTGGAGCTCCCAGATGAGCAGCCTCAGTGAGTCGCGTTGTAATTATAACTCTGCCCTCCGGGTTCCTAGGCAAAAATCGGAAGTCAGTGTAATCAGCCATTTCATCCATATTATCTACTATTATTAACCATGGAAGATGTTGTGTACTCTGATAGGATTCAAGGAATGTCATGATGGATTTGCTGATTTTTAAAATGGAAGCTTCATCGGAATAAACCTGTCCGGATGCCGATAGATACTCTCCAGGCGGAAGCGTTTTAAGAAGCATTTCAAGCTGGTATTGGTTGCCCGTTTGTCTTCCGGCACTTATGTAGCGTTGGGCGATATTTCTGAAGGATAAATGCGTAGTCCTCGCGCTTGACCCGTCGATCCACAAGACGGCAGAGAATTTGGCCTGATGTTGAGCTGCGTACTTTAGACTCAACTGTGTTTTTCCAATGCCCCCGAGCCCATGCAATACAACAATCTTTGTGTGCGACGAGTCAGTAGAAGTGACTGGAAATAATTTCTCGTGTATTATGGCAAGAAGAGAATTCCTTCCGACGAAATTTGGATTTTGCTCTACTGGTAGAGCAAAAGGGACCTGCAACTGGAATTCCGTCGGCATGGTGGATGAGGAGGCTATGTAGTTGATGTTTAGTTACTTAAAAGAGAATTGGATGGCATATCTGCGTCCTACCGTCAAAACAAGCCCCGGGACATTGTGTTTTAGGTTCTAGCCTACCTGCAATAATAGCAGATCGCGTAACCAGGGTCTTCATATGCGATATAACGGTAACATAGTCTTCGTCTCGAGAGCTCCTAAATCTGACTAATTGATGGTGGTCTTTCGCTAAAGATATTGTAGTGCTGTTGGGAAACCCAGGAAGAGTAGCTGACAGCTGTGGCACTACCTGTTCGACGAAAGGTTAGTAAGGAAGTTCAAGCCCGACAATGTGAAGCTTCCGGGTGGTAAACATGCAAGTATGCCCATGCCAAAGACCACCGGAGTTTTGTACGTTTCGTAGCAAAAGGTCAAGTCAAGACCAAGACCAATGGTATTAAATTGAGAAAGTTGCATTCGGAGCCACTCTGAATTGGCTCTCAAGTGCCGTATCGCTGAGGTATTGGTCCGTGAAAACAAAGTTGCCATTCTCAGTAGTAATGTACCCCATGAGGCAACACCAGTGCCTGTATGCGGAGTGCCAAAGAATATCACGCCGTAGGTCGACGATACGATTGCACGAAGGCTTGAGTTTCTCAAGTGAGATTGAATTAGCGCCTTTTGCAACTATTTATCAGCGATTCTTGTGTGTTTTGCTGTTCGTTTTCATCAAGCTCACATTTTTTACCAAGATACCACCCAGGCTGTGTGCCAAGAAAATGATAGGCCTATTCACTGTCTATATAGATAACATGTGGTTAGTTGCACGGTACGAAATTCCAGTGCCTTGCCTCTTACCTCGGTGCTGTTCCTGAACACACTTAGATGCTCCAGGAGGTCCACGGCATGCTCGTGAAGGTACTGGACGTTGAAATGTGCCGAGCCATGGGTACGAGCGTCGTATCCATATGTGAGAACCCTAGCAGAGGGTATGTCGCTTGGGAGTAGATGGAGAAGCCAATTTACTCCGGACGAAGAGGTCCAGCTTCGTTCACGGTGTCCGTTGAGACCATGCACCGCAACTAAACTGGGCCAAGAATGTGATTAGACATCAACGACCTTGACATGTTAAAAGGGCGCATATTCACTCAACAGTTGAGCCAGTCCCAGAAACTAGCTCCTTCAGGCCTAGGGCACCTTGTCGAGGTGATAATCGAGGTGAATCTAGCTGCGCTTTTTCGGGTTTGCCGGAGCGCCATCTCGGCATGACTTGATAGTGTCTTCAGAGAGAAATGTACCAGGGCTGGGGCAAATAGGATGGAACATTTGTGAAGTCAAAAAAATTGATACCAAGGGGAAGTGAAGCATTTTAATGTAGATTCAGATGGGTCTAGGCACCAAACCAACGATTCCGCGGGGTGTGGGCGAATTCATGATTGCGTATTGGTGGGAGAAGCCGACCCAATGAGTGAGCAGGAAAAAGAACCTGCGTGCATCTACCGGTATCCGAGATTCATGTTAAGATAAGCCCTAGTACTAGTCGCAACCAGGCGAGCTTGAATAAAAAGGATTATTGGACAACCTTCTGGGTGGCTTGTTCTTTATGACGTCGAGCATGGCGAGAAGTAGCACACTGGATACCTGAGTAAAAGGAACGTGGCTTATCCCTTTGACTGCGGTAAACCTGCACCCGCGTACCCTACCTCAATCACCCGGGCAAAAAAACATGATGATGAAATATTATATTTCATTATATAAATGGACCAATTATTAATAACTATAAAATCACACAATTCAAATTAAAAGACTATTCTTCCAATTTGGAGCGTTGTGCGGGACAAGGAACATTGCTTGGTACCTGGGCGCAGGCTTACCGCAGTCAAAGGGATAGTTGGCGAGTTAATTTCAATGTCCCCTCTAAAAAGTCAAGCGGGAATTGGTTCATCGTATTTATAAGGACGCAATTATGCGCCAGTACAAAAAGTGAAGATCTGGCCTTCCAATTTACTAACCTTATAGTCTCATGCAAGGCAAGCATGGAACGAGCCTCAACGAGCTTTTAACAAGATAATCCATCAATAATGAACCCCGAATAGCTTTCCTTAAAAATATTTCACATTTTATTAAATATTACCTATCACATGCCTCATACACATTATATTCTACCTCGCGTTTCCTACGAGTTATCATTTACCCATTTTCCAAAAACAAAATCACCATGTAGAAAACCTTCACATGTTCTTGCCCTTGGACACTCGGAGTCTTTTGAAGAATGACTTGAATCGATGAGGCGTTTTAGAGTGCATATTATCGAGCTCAGGTGGTGAGAGTCCGGGTATCAGGGATGCCAGAGGCTTTAGGGACAGTGAGGACCCTGCTCTTGGTGTTGTATCCAATACGCCTGGTCCGTTTTGTAGCTCTGTAGGTAGAATCTTTCCTATTATTGCACTCGGTGTAAATGAATTTGATCCGTACTTGATCTTAACCGAAGTGTCTGCGCCCTGCGCGATGAAAGCGTTCAGGATACGCTCCAAGTGCACCAACTCGTCTTCGGTAAAGACGTAAGGCCGGCCAGATTCATCCAGCCATAGCAAGAGCGCACTCAAGAAGACCACCCAGATGCTGTATTCAGCAGGAGCGGAAGAGGATGGTTCGCTGGGGTCTAGGGAAGAATATGATAGTTGATTTGGGTTTGCACCGGCCTTGAGCAGCAGGTCAAAAACCTGCGCGGATCGCTCAGAGAATGCTCCGCATCCAGACAGGGGAAAGCTTAGGTAGAGGCTCTTGTGCACCAGAAAGTCGAGCAACAAGTCGAGTTTGGACTGTTCAAGCCGATTTAGCTTTGCTTCTAGGTAAGATGTAAGCGGGCACACAAGAGCCAAGTAATAGAACCCTAAATCCATGTCTCGGCTTATCAGCTTGTTGTAAAGAATGGTATCTACGATGGCAAACGGCATGACGCTGCTGCCCAAGTTGGGTGACCAGTCAGGCCTTTGCGCCGTATTCAAGTCCCAGAGTCGCCGTGGCATTGGGTGGTGCAAAATCCGCGGCAGGCTGTAATAGCTGTTGTTGTTTTCTTTCAGCATTAACCTGAACCAGTGTGATGAGTACCATTCATTGGCCATGCTTTGTGTGTTTATGTGAAGCTGCTTGATTATGCTGGCACTCGATTGGTGCCAGTGGTCAAGAAGATCATCGTCGAGGCGGTCCAGGTGCTCAACTGGAATCGGAGATCCGTGCAGTTCTGCGCTGTTGGCGAGAAGCAAGGCGGCTGAGATATTGTTCCAGGGAGAAACTGTCCATATTTCCTTCAGCCCGGCGATTGTATCGCCTCGCCTCATGATCTTCGTCATCCAGTGCGACGAACAAAACAGGGAAAGGAAAGGATCAAAGCATGTTTCCGCCGTAACAGCCTTTAGGTTTGCTGACACTTCCGGATCGTTTAAGAATTCCATGACAGTGCGGTGGATAAATTCGACATGAAGCAGGCGGATTCCATCTATGGATAAAGGGCCATTTATGGGTTGTCTGAGTTCAACTAGACCGAGACAGCGACTTCTGATGCGTGCCTCGATCTGAACGATTCTTTTCTCAGCTTCCGTGCTTGATATGGAGCCCAGGCCGCGATGCTCCAGAATTGAATCAGGCTTGTCAAGAGCATAAGAGAGCTGTAATGCGGAAAGAGGGCGGATGAAGCCTCCATCGGGCGAACCACGTTGATGACCAAAGTTGATTGCCAGCAACTGAAGCATTTCAGAAGCTTGTCCCCGGTACTTGGAGGGTATCCTGCCGAACATGTATTGGTATAAAGATCCCAGCTCCGAAGGCATCTCCTGCAGACGTTCTTGGAGCTCCGCAAGAGTGTCGCCGTTACGCAAGCCCTGGAGCAGAGATCTCACAACAACTGCCACCCAGAGAAACACGCCGCAAGATTTGCTGACTACTTCTGAGACTAAGTGTCTTGATTCTTCACTGCCAACAGTGATGGCCTTGTCTCGGAGGAGATCCGAGGCGTACGTGTGAATATCGTTCCGAGTTAAATCTTGCAGGAGGAGACCTGGATAAAGATCCAGTGCATCGACACAGTCAGGTATGGGCCGACTGGACAAGACAAATTTGATGTTGGGTGCTGCAGAAGCAAGGTTGAGTAGTAGCTTTAGGAGCTCAGTGTAGTCGCCAGTGTATTCGTCAATTCCGTCAATAAATAGACACATCCGGTAATTGGGGTCGCGGCTCAGTACATTGCCGAGATTCTTGTACCAGCGGACCAACTCAGTAATTGAAGGAGGCCCGAAGCCCTGAAAATTAACTTCCTTGCTGGCCTCGACAAAAAGCTCCGGCATGACATGTGTAATCAGTCGTTTGTTAGATTTCAGGATGCTGAAAAGGAGAGACCTGAGCAGCCCCTCTTGAGACTTTTGGATGGAATACCCCAGATACCAGAAGAAGAAAGAAGATATGGTAAGGGAGTTGCCTCCAGCCCACTTCTTCAGGTGCCGTCGTGTACGTTCATCTTTGTAGATGAACTTCATCAGGGTGGATTTCCCAGAGCCGGCTTTGCCCTGGATCCAGTAACATCCTGTTCCTTCCTCAAGCCATTTGGGGAAATCAGACCAAGGCTTGCTTGTCCTTTTTGGATCGCAGAAAACCCACTCAAACGTCTGGCGATGAGCCTCCTTCACAGCTTCAAATCTGTCAACGATCTGCCTGAAGTGAAGGGAATCAAGCACCGCATGCCGAATAGACCTGATTTCCTTAATATTAACCTCAGGCTCCCCATCATCCATCCCATCAACTAGGTTTATAATCGAGTCAGGCAACGGACGGTCTGAAACATTTGCCAGCCGACCTCCGGGGCCCGCGTCGCGAGAGATTGTCTTCGCTTCACCGCTCTCTAGGCTTAAGATGGCTTCTTGAATCTCAGAACTGTTGAACGCAAGAACCCCCGTAACCCGCCGACTCTTTCGTTCTCCATGATCGAAATCCCGGCTTGGGCTGCTAGCGGAAGCATCAAATTCCGAATTCAAACATGCAAGAACTCGCACAACAATCTCTTTTCTGGAAATGGTGATATTCTGTCGCATCTCATCAAAATATTCTGGAGTCCACACTGTTTGAAAGGCTTGCTGAAAGCTAGTCCATCTCTCCTTGTGAACCCTTCGCTGGAGGGATATCAGGGTACTGTATAAATGCTGAGCAATTGCTTGACATTCGGTGACAAGATTTTGAAGGGACTTGTGCGATATTAGTATAATGAACATGAGCATAACTTCTGTTGTATTCTTTCACATACCGCTTCGTATGTCACCTCGGAATTTCCTTCATTAAATACGGCAAGGTTCAGGGAAACTCTGCCCATAGATCTGATGCTGGAGACCAAATCTTGGATCGACTTTTCAAAACGTTCGTTCGTTAGAGGCGTGTGAACATCCCGCCGCTTTCGACGCGTCGTTAGCAACTGACGTGCAAAGTCAAGGAATGGCACTGCGGCCGCTGCAACTTCCAAGGCTACGAACGACAAGCCATATCCGACATCTTTGCGCACATCTCCCTGTCCCGCTTCGATGCTTGAAGGAAAGCCTATTGGTTCTTGATTTCCTACTGGAATGGAAAAAGGCTGAGCTATTTGGACTGGTGTTTCCTTTACTATACTCTGTCCATATTCTTTTGAGTCCCTTGGTTGGATCTCCATCAAGATTGCTTTGGCATAGGCGGCAGCCATTGCTGCAGCATACGGTTGCCAGTCTTTATTCTTATGCTCGTCGCCGTAATCACATACCCCTCGAATGATGCCAACCTGAATATGATTTATTGTGCCGGCTGCCTCCATCTCGAGCCCAATGAGGTTGTACTTGTCTCTTAGTTGGTTTCGTTTCCTCGCATTCTTCATTAGCTTTTCTCCTGAACCAATAGGTCCATACCAAACTCTTGTGCGCTTGGGGCCTGGGCGTGGTTGACGATGTACTAATTCCTCCTCTCCTTGACTATTAAGATCATATAGTCGGTCCCGATCCTGGCCGGGGTCAATGAACGTGCCGCTTGCGTGCTCTTTATGCTTCATCTCCTCGTAATACGGAAGGAATATCTCGGACTCATTAGGTGCATCCATGCTAATGCTGCTTATGGCAGAGCGAATGATGGTTTCTGTAGTGGCCAGAACATGGCCATGCCGCAACAGCTCCAAACCATCGCTCGTTTCCTTTCCCAAATCGTATGCGACCAGCGCAGGACTGTTGCCGACAGAGAGCGCCACAAGAACATCACCGAGTCGAATATCGCGTGGCGGTGTTTGAGAAGGGTTCGGAAGACCAGCCGCAACACCAACGAGGAGGCCAAACCAAAGATGCGGGAAGAACCTCTTGACTTGGCTGGCGAGGGCTGCAGCGGAACCGGTGCCATATTCCTGGCCGGCTGGCAATGTCGCTATGACGACATTGTGGCCACCAACATCACCAGCCTTGAAAACGTAGTCATCGCCTCTTTCGACAGGGAACCGGCCGCGGTGTCTGTTTTCCAGCATATGCAAGGCAGCTTGTGCCTCAATCTGCAGCGGGGCAATCCATGCAACAGTATAATCCCGGGGGTCCAGCCTGGCCATGGGCTCGAACGATCATGGGAAAAAGAACCGGGTAAATCGCGCGGGCGGGAGGTCAAGAATGAGCCATCAGGCTGTCGAGATGGGGTCTTCGTGTCGCAGTATCGCGCGTTGTCAGCTAACGCCCTTGGTGCCAAGTCGGCGTGGTATGGCTCGGGTCTGTATACGAGAAAGAAAAAAGCAAACGCAGAACTAAAGAAACTGGGTCTTTTTGGAGATGAAAAAGGACGAAGACAGCTGCAGGCTGCTGCTGCGCAATAAACAGAGAATAGGCGGGGCGTGCTGACTGCCACTTTGGACCGGGGTGTGCTCGATTTGCCTCGAGGCTGAACCAGCAAGACTGTTACAACCAATCATTTGCGGGTGAGTGGGAGGCCCTGATACAAGCTAGGCTGAGCGATCTGTAAAATAGACCGATAAAATCACTGTTTATGACGTCAACAAAATAAAAGGACTTGGCAAAGGATTATCTTGTATATGTTACAAGCCAGCAGTCTGAACGCGAGATTGGTAGCGACAGTGGTTCCTAGTGTTGACACGTCAGGCGCAACCTTTGACCTATATCTGGGTAAAGACCCATGACAAGAAGCATACTAATTAGGAATAGAGGCTGCAGCCCCTGGTCGATTGCGCCAAAGAAGAGTTGGCGGTAACCCATTCACAATACGAAACCCGAATACTAAGCCTCCAAGTTGACCATTCATTCATTACCCGGCTACGATTGTAGCTTACAAACATGCTCATAGACATGCGTCGTCTAAAGTCCAAAACTGGCTTTGTAGAAGTGAATAATACAATATACACAATAACCAACCCTTCCAAAGGCGATATTCCCATTTCGCTACCATGTTCCGTCACTCATTCATCAGCATACTGTAATAACAATCGTAATACGCCTCTACAGGCTAATCGCCACGGCGTTAAAGTTGAGGTACCCGCTCGCAGGCAGCACATCGGTAATGGCGGCGCCCGTCACCGTCTGGCCGTTCATGGAGAGCGAGACGTTGCCGAGGGCGCCGTCGAACGGCATCTCAAAGTAGTTTACGCGGTTGTCCGCGCCGGCCGTGAAGGTCTTTGTCGTGTCGCCGATGGAGATCTGGAACTCGGTCGAGTTGACGGTGACGGTGACGACAGACACGACGTCCCGGGCGCCCGCGATGGCGGACTCGGAGCCGCCCTGGCCCCAGACGGTGCCGCCGTCGGCGCCGACGGACTTGGGCGTGGTGCGGTACCAGGCGACGGCCGTCTCGTCGCCGGGCAGCGCCACGTTGCTCTCGCCCATTTTGTAGGACTTGATCAAGTAGGGCAGCAGCTGGCGGTAGGCCGAGTGGCTGAAGCCGTCGACGTAGGCCTCGGAGCCCGAGACCACCTGCGAGCCCACAATGTCGGCAATGTAGCTCGACTCGCTAAAGTCGTTCCACGTAATGATCTCGATGTACTCGGGCATGAGCTGCAGCACCTCCTGCCAGCGGTCGTACCAGAGGGACTCGCTCGACGAGTACCAGTTCTTGGAGTAGCTCGGCAGGTCTAAGAGTTGTCTCCTGTTAGCATGGTACTTGAGGGAAGAAGAAGAAGAGGAAGCTACTTACTGACGTAAAAGTAGGGGCTGACGCCCATCATGTAGGGCTTGTCACCGAGGACATTCTGATATTGGACGTCGGTGGTGGTGGTCATGTTGCTCTCGCCAGCGTTTGGCCATGCGCTCCAGGAGACTACAAAAGAAAACTCGATATTAGTCCCCCCATTCTTCAAATCAGGTCAACAAACATCCCGTTCTTGACTTACACATTCCGTCAATAAGATCCAATTGGGCCGACACGCCTGAAGCTCCAATGCTGTTCCAGTTGGGCATGAAGAAGATGCCGCCCGTCTGGTCCCTCACCGTGGCCCAGTTGGATGCCCAGCTCGGGCCCTCAAAGGTGCTCACCATGGGCAATCCGTTGACCAGCACCTGGGCCGTGCTGGCCTTGTACGCGTTGATGAAGCTCACGACCGAGTCCACGGACCAGTCGCTCGACATGTCAAACGAGAGGAACAGGTCAAAGCCAGCCGACTCGGCGGCCTGGTAAGCCAGGTCGAGCTGCGTCGAGGTCCACGAGTCGCTGGGGCCAATGTTGAGGGCGAAGCCATCAATGGAGGCGGCCTGGGCATCGCTGATGTCCTTTTGCCATTGCGAGAGCTCCTGGCCGGAAGTCAAACCGACCTTTTTTTTTTTACGACGAGGTTAGTTTCGAATACGATAGTGGAGGTGAGTGGTGAGTGGGTGGGTGGGTGGGTTGGTTGGTTACCATGTAGTGAGCATAAACTTGACGGGCCATGTTTGATATATGCAAGCAACGACTGGATAGAAATGAACCAACCAGCAAAAAGAACAGAGAGAACTGGAAAACTAGAGAACACTCAGGACCAGAGCACGACACGCAGGAGAGGGCCTCGAATACAAATACAAAAAAAAAACGAAAGGACAAAAAAACTGCTGTGTGATATAGCCCACCGCCATGCAGCAGTTCGGATGGATATGCAGGGCGCATAGCCTCAGCGGGCGAATCCTTCTGGTTCCTTACACAGGGTTTGAGATGCCATCTTGGATAGCCAAGGCTCCACCGGACGGCTCCTTGTGGATCTCGCGAGATGGCTCAGTGGTCACATCGGACCGTGCAACAGCCCTGCAGGGCCCATTCCGTGGAAAAAAACATGACGAGTCCAGCGGAAGGATTCCCATCCCCGCCAATACCTGACGCGATGTGGCCGTCCTGACACTACATGGCACCTCGCTAGACTATTCCTAATTGGTGTACTTATACGTTCAAAATAGGGAAAGTAGCTGTACAGGCATGGCCCGGGTTGAAAACCTCTCGTTTTCGCTACAGCCCTAGCCGCGGAGCTGAATCGAATCTGACAATCGAAATTGCCCACATCTCCGCATGCCAGGGACACCCCGGGAGTACCTTTCACTCATCACCCGAAAATCGTCGCCTTGACGCATATGCCGCTATTTTTGTACTTCAAGCTTCCTATCTGGGTTTGTTCTATCAGCTCCCAGGAGACCCGCTTCATTTTCCCCTCAGACCATCTCACTCCGTCTGCTTCCTCAACTCTGTATCCATACACAGACAACTCTTTGCAGCTGAGGGAAAATAGAAAAAAAAAAAAGATGCAAGCTTCCCGCCCCAACACCGCCCTGTACCATGCGCATCCATCCTTGAGACAAAAGAAAAGAAAAGAAGAAAAAAAACCAATGATTCATAATGCCATATGGTGCCAACCCCTCCGATTGTACCGAGCCAGCACACAGCACATTGCCATATACAAAAATACAATGCTCGGGTTGAAACCAAGTTTGCACTCGCCAGAGTGCCCTATGTCGCTTGTCCAAGTCTTGGGATGCCGCCACAGCCACATCTATTGAGCCAATGGCAATGTTCGCGCTGTCACGCTTGCATTTCCAAGCTGCTTGTCCTCTGAATCGGCATCCTGCGGTGCTGGTGTTTCAGGTGTAATAGTCAGCTGCGGTGGTGCTAGTGTGTGCCCCTGGTTCTTCCTCGCTAGGTGTCCTGACTCCTCGACATGCTCTGCCTGTGCTTCGTCCTTGTCCTCTTCCCTGACCTGCGAGAGCGGGCGCGAATGTCCGTTTATATCCTTTGAAGAGTCGCCCTCCTCATCAACCGTGTACTGCAGTCCGGTTCCGTCGATATCTGCACCAACCATCTGCGCGAGGCTGCTAAAGTTGAACATTGGCTCGTTACCTGCACTTCCTGCATCGCGGTCGCCGTCATCGCTGTAGGCTCCCAGGCTTAGTCCGCTCGATCGAGGGCCCCCGTCGGGTCCAAGGTAATTATGGCCTGCGTAGCTGCCTACGGGGCTATCGCCGCCTGATGATCCGATCGAGGATGCGTTGCTCATTTGCCGAAGATGTGAACCTCCTCTTGTTGTCGAGGCGGGGAGAGGTAGAGAACTTGACGAAACACTTGGCCCAGCGTTTGGCTCTAGCCCGCGATCAATCGCCTTGCCCTTGTCTGTGCCGTTGTTCTTGCTCTCCAAGGATGCACCCGGGGTCTTCGGTGGTTGCGAGACCCTCGACACCGTCGCCTCCATCAGCAGGTTGCTCGCAGTGCTATTGCCACGCCTGCGCCCGAGACCAAGCGAGAGACTGCTCGCACTGGCGCTTGTGCCGCCGCTGTACGGGCCCCCTTGTTTCTTCATCGCCTTGCGCTCCTCCTTTTCCCTCTTCTTGGCCTCTTTCCGAACCGCTTTTTCTTCCTTTCGCTTGCGTTCTTCTTCTGCCGCGAGGGATAACCGCACAGCTTCCATGAACATCATCTCCTCCAGCTCATCCATGCGGTTGCGTCGACCACCCTGGTTCCTGGATGATCCTCTAGCACCAGGCTCAGGGCCATCTGCCCCATCCGGCTGGCTCTCGACTTGACTTTCCAGGGGTGTGTTCGTGTTCGTGTTGTTTCCGGTACCTCTCCGGCTGAAGCGTCCAGGTCGGAGAATGGACGATCGCTGCTCCGTTCCATTCATAAGGAACGCAGCCGTGTGTAGAGCTGTGGCAGCGGCAGCTCGGCGAGCTTGGTGGGCTCGGGCAGCGGCCAGCTTTGTAGCCCAGTCTGGGCGGATGCGGTCGGTGGTGATCACATTCGGGGCGGTTGCTGACAAGCTGTGTCCTCGCCTGCGTCCAGTGGATGCAGGTGATGTCGGTAGCGTCGAGTTCAGCGAGCTCTGGGAGGACATGGCAGTGCTCGAGGCAAAATTTCCGGGGTGCGAGTAGACGAGGCCCCTTCGGAAGGGCGGGGGTTCGTAGGTGACGCCAAACTCTGGTTGCTGGCAGTACGGGCAGCAGGACGGCTCCGAAATGAGCATCTCGGGAGGATCTTCGGCCGAGAGGCCCTCATTGGGGTCTCTAGCTTGACCGTCCGGGTGATGTTCCGGCAAGTGGGGATCGGCACGCTTGATCTGAACAAAGCATTCGGTGCAGATCGGCTGATCACAGCACCTCGTACGGTTAAGGTAAGGAGGATACGTCAGGAAGCAAATCGGGCATTCATCGGCATCTTTGTATAAAAACACTTCAATTGCCTGTCCGTTTACGAACGGGTCGTGGGGCAGAGCTGTTTCCTTGGGAGCCAAGTCAGTAGAAGACGCATTTCGGGAGCCCCCACTAAGAGCGGCCGCAAGGGCTTTGGCTCGAGGCTTAAACGGCGATGTCTTGCTCGGGCCGGCCGAGGCTGGTGAAGGCAGAGCTGATCCCGCGGCGGATCCACTCCGATCCGATGCGGTGGAAAGTGTCCGGGGGCCCATAGGCACCGTAAGGTTATGTAGGTTCTGGCTCGACGATGATGGGTTATCGGCGGGGGGAGGAGGCACCGTCATCAGCTCCGGGTCGGGAGGTGCGTCGGCGGGTGGGATGGGCAGCCCTCGAGCAGCAGCTATGATCTGGTGTTCGTTCCAGCTCTCGGACAGGTCGTTAAGGCCGCGCCAGAAGGGTGCCAGCTTTCTATCAATCTGGTTGCGGCCAGAGGCGTCAGCTTACGCGGGGAATACACACAAACGAGCTCAAGATGGGGGGAACGGATATGTACCACTAGTTGTCTCACAACGGGCTTGCTGAAGTCTTCCGTTCCAGTATAGGTTCCTAATGTGACGAGATAGCCTCCGTCAACATGTTCCTCGCGCACACTGCGTTCCCGCTCCTTTGCCCTCGCGGCTCGCTCTCGCTCAAGTTTCCTAGCCTCGCGCTCTTGTCTTGTTTCGCGGTGCTCAAACGGGGCGTCTTGGCGGTCGCGATCCCGAGAAGAGCTACCGCCAAGACCGAAGATGTTTAGCTCGCCGCGGCTCATGCGATTCCTTGATCGGTTGTGCTCTCTGGCGATCTCGCGAGCCAAGTTGACGGGGTCGCCGTTTGCGGACCGCCGGCGGCCTTGGCCATCATCGAAGCCGTCGGGGCGTGACTCTTTGGTGTTTGAGTTGCCCATGGTTGATGGCGGGGAGGGTTTGTCGGATGGACAAGTTTGGGCAGAGAGTGAGGTTTGACGGGAAGAAGCCGTCAGGCCTTGGCTGACGAGGCTGGCAGGGACCGGGGTTCGTAGAGGACGTTGTTGTCGGTGCTGCCGTCAGCGGGACCCGGGATAAAACAAAGCGCTGAGCTGGCCGGGCGGTGAAAGGACCAAACGTAGCGCAGCAAGCTCGGTGGTGTCGGCTTACGCACAAGCGCGCTGGGCCAGGTGCTGCACAGCTCGGTTGTGGTTGGGTGTCCCAAAGATGGGTAGCGATGGGGAAGAGGGCCGTCAGACGACGAGGGTCATCAACGCAAGCATTTCGTTTTTGACAACAGAGGCTCGATGTCGGGGTGATCGAAGCGATGGAGAGGGGGGGCCACGGGGACGCCGGTTCGTGAGGAATGAAGGTGGTGGTAGATGGGAGAGTCGAGGTCGTCGGATCGAGCGTTGACGGACGAGAGGGTGGTTGGTGATAAGGCGGCTCGGAAAGGTGGGTTGGGAACCGCGTGGACCTTGCTGGGCCTTGCCTGGACTAGGGGAGGGGAGGTAGGTCGGATGGCCGAGGGTGAGAGCCTTAGAGGAGGGGGGTCACTCTGCTATGGTAGGGGCGAGATGGTTTATGCGGCGTGGGACCGGCAGGCCGAGATGGAGACACAAGACGGACGGAGACGGAGTCGGAACGGCGCAAAGCAATCGGCCAGCTGTGATGTTTGTACGTATTAGGTAGGTAACTTGAGTGAGCGATTAGGTGCAGCACGCATCCAACTTGGCTGGGCGATGGCTGGCTGGAAGCACCCGGAAGACCCTGGCTCCTCTTTTTTGGGGGAACCTTTCGGGGATGTCTACTTGGTTGGGAGGGCCTAGGCGTATCGTCCAAGTGGGCGTCGGGGCGTCGGGTGGCGGGTGGCGGGTGGCGGGTGGGCGGGGTGGGCTTGTGGAGGACGACGAGGGGTGCAAGATGATATGGCGTTGGCGGTTGTGACAGTGTGACGAGAAGCTGCGCAGTGCTGCTTGACGGTGGTGAGGTCGGGCTGGATACGGCTGGATGGGTGAAAAGAACGTTGAGGGATGTTGAAGACGCCGACAACGACGGGGCCAGAGTTGACACGGGTGAAAAACGAGAACGTCTTTTGGCTACATTGATGACTGAGGAATGATGCGTCGAGATGGTGACGCATCGGGATGCTCACTGCCCACTGCCCACTGCCCACTGCCCGCAGCCGTCAGGAGTCCCTGTCGCGATTCACTGGGTCCCTTACAGGGCCTCCAGGCTGGGTCCCGGGGGAGGGGGGGGAATTGTACCGGTGTTCCCCCCGCCTTGTGATGCTGTACCTCCCCCTCCCCCCCCGCAAGCTAACGTAGCCCCGGCGAAGCCAAGCCAGGCAGCTAAATAGCCCGCACCGAGACACGGCAGAAAGCAGACGAAAAGAGCGTACCTGCTTACGGACTTTGCGTAGCGTGCCTGGGCTGTGGTTAATATCGACGGGTGAAGTAGAGCACCACCCAAGGTTATCTCCGCTGGTACCCACGTGTTCCCCTGCATTGCCATGAAAAATATCCCTTCTAGAACAGTCGCGGATATACTAGACTGCTCCATTGTGTATTTTATTCCCTCTATGCGCACCACTGGTTTCGTGTTTGGCCCGGCTATCCACCAAAGAGGCCTGTCGACTCCACACATCAACCTGCGTACGTCAGATCCAGACCAGGAGGCTGAGTTCTTCAATTCATCGTCTCTCTCCTCGTCCCCATCACGCCATGCCAATCCCAATTGCCCAGCCTCCCGGGTCGCTGGCACTCGAACCCTGATGCGTGTTTCCGTACAAGAAACTCAATCTTGATCCTGGCACCTTTGTTCTCAGCAATCTGTGCTTTGTACGCGCATCACCATCTACATACATGTACATCTTCAAGACACAAAGTGTGGAACCGCCCATCACGCGACATGTGCGTCCCCGAGAGATCCGGATGCCCTCAACGCCCATTGACCAGTAGCCAGCTCACATTCATGTCTGTAACCGCTGTATTTGTACCCGTGAACCTAGGTCCAGCTCATAGCTCGCCGAGCTACGTCTTTTTTTCTCGTCCAAATAGGAATCGCCATCCTCATTCTTCAACGCCGGCCCAGCTGTTCCCGCCAACGACCGACGAAACCCCCCCGTCATGTTTCCGGCCGTTCCGCACCATACTGTATAAGACCCCATACGCAGCACCATCGTACTCGGCATCCAAATTCGCCGAAACCAACCATGTTTGCGGACTCCGTCACAATCCTAAGCCTCAGTCGATGCTATGCAACATGTGGAGTCCAATGCCCAGCCAAGCTTCATTGACCACGTGTGCAACCCACACTATGATTGATTGACTTGTGAAAATGGTTGCCAAGGGACATGTTTCAGTTGCTAAACTAGCAGAGTATTATACGTCATTCCAACTTTGTTGTCTTTGGCATTGCACATGCTATTTGCCACCCACATCTTGGCCAAGACTCCCTCGTTCAAATTTCATGGCCCAATTAATATTTGGCATTGCCGCATTGGAGCGATAAATTGACGCAAATATTAGTGCATACGCGCATACACGGCGCACAGTCTACCACCCCGTAATCTATTTATAAAAACAAACACAAACAATGTGACAGGAATATACAGCGCCCCCATTGGATCATCCCCTCATAACTCCGTGGTATCTTTCCAAACCCCGTGAACCACAAGCGCAACCTTCTATGCCTCAACGCTTCTCTATCTTGTTTGGAGCCCAAGCTTGCAACCATTCCCTGATCCTGTCTAGATTTCCCTTTTCTGCTTCTGCCGCAGCGATGCACCATTCCACCTCCCACACCCCCTCTGATGATACCATTTCCGCCAGTCTGCGGCTATTCTGGCTTGTTTCGTCTGTGCAAAAGTGAAGCGGTTGGCTCGCGTCTGCCAAGTTGGCAATCAGTGGTTTGACCAGTGGCAACACGCCCGCAGTACTGGATGGTTTTGCTTCGAGTCCGAGGTTGGACCGTCCCGCCTTGCACCACTCGTTCCCGCAGTGCGACTTCTTACATCCCGTCATCATCTGGCTGAGATATCTCCTCTCAATTCTTCTCCTCAGAGCTTTCCCTTCCGGGTCATGCATGCTCACGTAAAGCGGCCCAAAGCAAATAGAACATAATCCTATCTCATTCCCTGAGTTCTCACCCGGGGCCGCTCCTTGCTTAACCTGACCTCTGTCACCTACACCATATCGAGTCCTTCCGCAATTGACATTTCGACAGACTGGCGGTTTCATTCGAGAAACTTTGTCGAGTTCGTGGTGTTTGAGATGCGTTTCCATGTCTCGTAGGCGAACAATCTTGTCGCAAAGGTGGCACTCGGTCGTCCGAGCACCATCGGCAAGTTCGTGAGCAGTCATCCCTGAAAGGACAACCTCAGGACTAGGGTTGAAAGGATCCCCTTCCTGGGGCACTTCCAAGTGGCAAAATCGGCAGAGAATAATTTTCCCTGGGCAAACACTCGTCTGGTGCCTTGCGAGGTCAGGAATTGAGTTGGTCGAAAATGCACATGACTGGCACTGGCGATGTGTGTGAAAAACATTGTCATGTTTTATACGACTTGACATCGAATTTCCATGAGCAGCATCTTTGTCGCAGTGCCAGTGATCATCCCATTCGGTTGATCCCTTTTTGAAAACTGTTTTGCAATGAGGACAAATAATGTTATTTCGTCGGCAGAAATTCTCGTGCAAAGCCATTGTCCGTTTGGGAACCCACTGAAGACAGTTACCACATTGTGCATCGTCTGGAGAATGGCTTTCGTTTTTGTTCTCTTCTCCGCCAATGCCGTCATCCACCAGGCCCGCGACTCTAGCGCGCAGAGTGTATTGAACGGGGACGGCCGAGTCCGCAGACGACTCTGTGTGCACACTGCCATAGACAGATATGAGTATCTTTTCCGCATCCTCCAGTTCCACGTTAGTTGGGGAAAGTGTGAGTAACTTGGCTCCATCCTTGGCTGACGAAAAGTTGCCGAAAACATGCACCAATTTGCGTGGTGAGGTTCTGTGTTGAGCAGATCGGGGTGAAACAAAGATATCGAGCGCATCTTCATCCTGATCAACCTTTAGCTCGATGGCTAAGGGTTGGGAGCGATTCCATGATGGCAGCACATAGTCGACATATTCCCCTGGTACGACTTGTCCTTCAACCGGCTTCCAGATATCGATTTCCCCACCAGCTGAGCTGGCACCGCCTGTTCCCCTCTCAGATTTCTTCAGGGTTCGCCTCAACGTCTCACGGGCTTGTTCCTCATCCAAGGCTTCAATATCGACCTCGAGATCAGTGTCGACAACACAGATGGCGTCCCCCTCAGGAGCGATCTTGTCGACCAATAATTTGAATTCCTCTCCTTGCACTCCCTTGACTGCGAGCATGGTGCCTTTGCTTAAAGTTGTAAAATTTTCTCGTAGTTGTCGCTCAAGCAGAGGTTTCCAATCGTCCGGGTTATATCCTGCCTCAAGAGGGCGCAGGCGAACATATGTTCCTTTGGGGAGTTCTCGTGCCTGAACTGTGACTTGTAGCCCATCCAAGTCCATCTGCTCACTTGTAATGTTCGTGGTTTCCTTATCATCAACGGAAATAGGTTGATCTTGAGATATGAAATCCCCATCTTTGATCCCTAGTGCTTCTGTTAAGAAAGGACTCAGACCCAGTGTGCCTTCTGGCGCGGAAAATTCCCGAATTCCAGCATACACAGTATTATTGTTCTTTGGGTTGACAAGTCGAAAGGTAAGTGGATTCGGGAGCTGGGTGGCAGTCTCGGTATCGAAAGCGGAGCCAAAAGCTGAAGCATACCCGTTGAGTCGATTTGAGGAAACCGGAGGTCGGGATCGGGCGGCGTTTAGAAGCTGTTCGAGCGCAGACTGAGGAAGGAGGATTTTGTCGCCACGAAGATTTTTGGTCGATGTGATGGAGGGGTGAAGGGCCTGGAACGGGCCAGACCATCGCAAAGGCGCCGGTTCATCCATCCTGTCTCGGCGCAGACCAGTTTTCGTCCGGGTGTAACTTATCAAACTTGAGCAGAGATAGCCCGAAGGTGCGGGGCAGGAATTGGAGTTGAAGGAGATAGAGAATGATGCAAGAGTAGTGGGTGCGGAGCTGCCAACGTCATAGTAAGTTTTCGGCTCAAGATATCATGAGAGGTATGGCTGGCGTTTCGTTGTCATGACGAGATGTTGCCGCCAGGCGGCAATGCTCAGTCAGCAGGTTCGGTCATATTCTACCCACATCAAGAAGCATCATGGCGTTGGAGGGGTACACGTCAGATCACGTGGTCTGATTTTGAGGGTCCAGCTACTGTGTAGGAGATATTACAAAACAACTGTTATTAATATCTCTCTCTGCCACCGACTCTTCCGCAACATGTGCATCATAGGGCACGAGTACAGCAAGCATTTTTATTTGCAGAATTATTTCCTCATGGCAAGCTGTGGGTTGCCGCCAGTGCCGTAGCACGCTGCCCCTCTTCAGGCTCTTCAGGTACACGCGCACACTCCTTATCGAAAAGTAGACTCATCACTGAGCACGCGGACAACATCGACCAGCCGCCTACTTCAGTCTAAACCAACGTACTCATAGGTAAAGCAGCGCAGATGAACTTGAAGTGAACCAGGATGAATAGCGTTGCTTGAGCTTGGTCCTGTCTGACTCTGCTCGGCTACAAACGGGATATTGTGTCCATAAACTCTGATTCTTGCTCTTTTCTTGCGAACAGTTAGGTAGTACTAGTGAGGGTAGGGCACATTTGATCAGGCTCAAGTACTGAGTTGAGCACGTGGATGCGGGCAGAGTCATCTCCCCCGGCTAAAAGAGTGAGCAGGGAGCTGATCTATTGGTGCCGATGGCATAAACGACATCGTGCATACCCACCCACCCCAGCTGCGACCTGGCATCGAGCGCCTAGTCGTGCATGCATCGGCAAGGGAGCGGACGTGGAGCACCGCACCGGCTCGGCAGCGGCAGACAGCGGAGAGCAGCGGGGAGCGGGCATAGAGCGGCGGAGCTGGCTAGGGATAAAGACCGACGCGATGGAACGGTCGAAACCGAAAAAAAGAAAGGAGCAGAGAGCGAGCCCACAGCATGGCCGCCCCGAGACGAGCAGTTTCACCCGTGACGGATAAGGTGAACCGACCGGGAAGAAACCCGACCGGATGTGACACAAGCCCGAGCATAGAGGATGGCGGTCAGCCTCAGCGTGCCGCTGTGTTGTTGCCACGCATCACTTCTTTGGCAGTATTGTTGGTCGATCCCAAGGGGCTCACGCTGCTGATGTTGTTTGGATCTCACCACAAAAGGGACAACACTACCTCGTTGCCCAGATGCATCTGCACTGAGCCACCCATGGTCGCAAGAATGACGACGACGCAGGCGCTGTCGCTCCATGACCGCGTCGCATTGGCGCAACGGCACTCGAAAAAAGGAAAACCGAAGCGCCGAGACTAGCTGGCACCACCAGCCCACCGCCCATCCAGCAGGATGCAGCCTGCTGAACCAAAGCTTCAACGCCAAAGCTCCCACCCAGTATCAACAGGGTCCTTTGGGACCTAGCACACTTGGGCCATGATGAGGCGTGCTGGGCCCCACCCACCCGAGCTTGGTTCGATCGGCAGCAAAAGCCCCGGATTCTGGTACGTTGATCAGGTCAACCTGTTCCCACAGCACCAACATGAGACGTCGCCGCTTTTATCTTGCCTTTTTTGAGCCTTTGTTTCTTTTTCTGTGTCGCCTTCCCCCCGTGTGCGAGTGTGTCTTGACCAGTAACCAGTATTATGCATAATTGAAACTAGGTCATTCCCTGTGTCATGTCAACATCTCGGCCAATTCCACCATCTTGGCGTCAGAGCTCGTAGAGATTAGCTTCCTTGGCTAAATACCTGTCAAATTAGGAGTCGATCACCGAGGCCCCTAGGTGGGCTTCTAGGGCTCCTCTCGCAGGTTCCATTGGGGTGGCTAATACTGATGAGGAGACGTTTCCCCTCACACCAGACTCCGTTATTGGCCACACAAGTTTCACAATGTTGCCCAACCCTATGCCTCGACTATCGCACCACCCCTCTCGCCGATCAACACAGCAGAAGGGGTGATCGGAGGCACTTTGAATCTGGCCAAGACATTCCACATCATCAATGCTAGGATATCTCAGGTATCGCAGAGTGGCAATGGGAGGATGACACGGGCCCCCATCTCCCGAATCTCGCATTCGACAGATTACAACTCCTAGTTTTACGGTTCCAAACTCAGACTCGTCAAAATACCCACCCAAGGAAAGAGCTTCGAAAGTGGCTGCCAAGTCTGGATTAGATTCAACCAGCGATCAAGAGATGGTCGGACCGACCAGGTCTATAGCGCATCTTTGCCCAGTAGGTTATCAGTGCGTATTGCGCGGAGGGGAACTTGATAAACTCACTGAAATGGCACAATTTGTTGGTTGGCCTCGACTATGGCTGACCCCCCCTTTTGGCTGTTACATACAAAATTACTGTAATAATATCATCAGATCTTGGGCGACGCCAAGACTAATAGCAGCGAGGGCGCTAATCTGGCACAGGGATCTTGGACACCTTTGATCTTTTCTGGCCGCCCCCCCTCCACGCCAGCAGAGTGCGACATGTGACACCCGTAAGAGCTTGCCAAATCATTCTCTCGGATTTTGGAGCCAACAAGCAACGCTCCGTTCCAAGGAATGGCCTCTCAACTGGATCAGTGAGCGGGGTTTAGCACAAGGTCCAAATGTGAGATGCCATAGGTGCAAAGTACGGATTAAGCTCGGACGGGGAACACATGGAGAGCAGGGAAACGGGAACGACAAGGGTCTAAGTTAGGGCGTGCGCCGTCATCGCGTTGCACCTCGAACGCCCATTCGCCATAACAACGTGCCCCCCAAGCTCTCTCGCAGCAGCGCTTCCAATGGCGCGCCTACAGCCACGGCGTAGCGGGATGTGAGCTGGAACTTAGCACAAGACGGCCCGCGTCACAGAGGCGACGAGGCAATGTGAGACATGGTCACAGCTCAACACAGGTCCAGACTATCAGCATACTACCCAACCACGGTTCAACTACCAATTTACCACACACCACAAAGAAAGATGGGGGACATGGGGCGGGAAGGATGAAGAGAGGGGAAGGATGGAGAGGAAGAAAAAAAGACAACAGGAAAAGAAGGTGAAGGGAGAGAAAAAAGAGTCATCCATCTTCATCTCGTCCACTCCAACTCCACACCTCCCATTCACCACCTCTTTATTTTTTTTGTCTTTTCACTGGCCGATCTGAACACACCCGTCTCATCCGCCGCGCTGTTGCTTGGCTGCTTCCCACCCACAGAGACGCTCATCTTGCGTGGGCTTGGCTTTCTGGCTTCTCTCCGGTCCGGCCGGGGTCGTGCAGAAAGCAGATGGCGTTGCTCGTCTGCAATTCTCCACCTTCGCCGTCCTCCGTGTAATCCGCCAGCCTATGTACGCCCCCCCCCCCCTCCGATGCCAAAACGAAGCCCCAACACGGATCTGTCGCCAATCAGTCCCACGTCCCTCATGCCATCCATCTTGCCCAAGCACGAGCACAACCCTTCCCATCCTAGACGGCACCCCCATGCGCATGCCCCCATTCCCCATCCATCCCATCTCATGCCATTTAGCAAGCTGCAGTGCTACGGCCGCCACCCTGGCTAGCCCACCTCCCCTGGAGCTCGTTGCGCAACCTGTCTTATTAGTTGACCGGATATGATATCTATACAGCCTCGTCCCGCGATCATGCAACTCTTGCACTCTCATCTTCATACTTTTAAATCCCTCTTTTTTCGATCGCCCTTTTTGACAGAGGGGCCGTCACTCATTTCTAATAGCGTCTTCGTCCGTCACAAATATTGGGTCCTGTAAGCCTGACATGAGCCAAGCTATTGTCGACCCCAACACGCGCGTAGAGATCCAACCCAAGATCTTGACACTCTTCGACGCCCTTTGCAATTCTCTTGTCCTCCGCAACACCCTCCCCTACCTCCCCGTTTCGGGCCTCGTCAATCTCGCAGCCACCAGCCGTGAATTCCGATCCCTGATCCACGAGACGCCCGGTGTCTTCCGCCACCTTGACCTCACTCACGTCAAGACTGCGCAGCCTGAAAACACAAAGGACATCGATAACGAGCTTGTCTGGCACAATGTGCAGCTTATCGATTACCTGACCGAAGATGAGTAAGTTGCAATATATGCCGAAAAATAACCGCCTGCTACTTTACAGTCCGGGCGCCCTCCCGTTCCTGCTGCGCGCTAGAGGCCTGGCTAACACCTTTGGATAGCTTCTACTCGGGACCCTTGAGAGGTGTCTTCTCAACGCTCCGGCAGCGAGACGTCCTCCGCGATGTCCAATCCTTAATTCTCGACGGCTTGTCCGTCACGGCCGAAATGTGCCACGAAATCATCAACGACTCGTCGTACAGCGTGCGGCTGCTTTCGATCCGCGATGTCAAACACATGAACCAGGGCAAGCTGCGGTCGGCTCTGACCTATGCCTGTCGCAGGACGCGCCCCGAGGGCATGCCCCGGCTCAAGGCGCTCTACTTTTTCGGTTCCAAGGAGAGCGAGTCCACTGCGTCTGCGTGCGGGCAGGCGTCGATTGGCGCGGGATGGAACCAGAAGAGCCAGAGGGCGCTGACCGACTCGCTGCAGGGCGAGGCCGACGCCTGGTGGTCGAGGAAGGGCCGAATGGTGGCCAACCCCATCGAGGGCGACTGGGCAAACTGCCTGCTGGCCTGCCAGGGCCTGATAGCTTTTGATGGGCTTCTATGCCAGGGCCCGCGGCACCGGAACTCGGCCGCATCCGGACAATTGATACTCCCCTCGCCCTGTAACCCAGCTATGGCCACCTTCTCCGTTGGCGGCTGCGCATCTTGCGGCAAAGCGCCTGAGGGACTGATTGATGCAGAAACGACCCACTCCTCGTGCCTCCCGCTTCTTTCTCCGCCGCCGATTATGTCGTCGTCGGTGCAGGCCGCAACAGCACCAGGGCCGGGCTCCAAGCCCTTCACACCCCGATGCGCAGATTGCTTGAGAGAGCGGTGCTGCGTCAGCTGCAACAAGTGGTGGTGCGAGTCATGCTACCTGCTCCCCGGCCAGGGCATGCAGGAGCAGAGCGTCGTCATTGTGGACTACGATGGGAGCTGGAACTCGCTCGATAACGCCGAGCCCGAGTATTCCATGATCAAATCAAAGGTACGAAATGGTTTATGTGTGTCGTGCACACTCCTGCATAAGTGAATTGGGATGCGGAACGCATCTAATCAACCAGGCGAGCAATTGACGGGACCGACCAAGTTAGATGATGGCCTATCCCCTTAAAAGAGAAAGCCTTATGCGTTGCTTGCAAGTTGGGATGATGCCTCGGCGTTGGTGGCATATTTTGTCTTAATTTTTTTTCCTTGTCCTTTGTTACAGGGCGCTTCGCTGACTGTTTAAACTCAACAGCCCAGAATCTCGCGAAGCTGCTGGGAATGCGGTAGTAATGTTAGTTTCTAGAATACCCCCACCGGCCCCATTTTGTCTCCTAGGGCCCCCTGCTGCCCATGATCCCTGGACTGACAATCGATACCAGTGCGATGAGTGCATCGAACGCACACAGAAGGTCTGCAGAAAGTGCCGCGGCGGGTACTGTCTCATTCACAACGAAGGCTCGTCTGATGACTATGTGAGTTTTTAGCTCCAACCACACAGGACGCTTGGACGACGCATTGCTAACCATAATAACAGTGCGACTGTAGGCACCCGCCCCGGAACCCTGGTGTTCCAAAGTCAATACAAAGGCTAACTAACATGTGTTCAGGGTGCGTTTCTCGGGGACGTGGCTTGACACGCCTCTGAAGGAACATGGGGTCCGGCGCCCGTGTTTGGACGCCCGCAAGCAACAGCGAGACGGACTACCTGTGCAATACGACGACAGTGAAATGGACGCCTGAGAAGACTAAAAACGCACTGGCAGAAAGACTCGCAGGCTGCAACGGGGGCAGGCAGGTGTTGCGTCCGCCACGCCACTCATGGAATATCTTTTTGATGGGCGAGGATCTGGAACGGTCACCCGACACCTATCGCCTCGAGGCCAAACCGGTTTCTCGGGGGCGGCTTGCATATGGTGCAGAGGGGAGTGCACTCCCTGGAAGATGGGAGTGGCATCCCCGATGGACCTGTGGGGAGTGAGCGGCGGCACATGGTGGCGTGTGGGAACACCATGTGCAACATGGCGATGCGCGCGCGACAAGGGCTGACAGGCAGGTCAGAAACAAAAGGCGCTTAGCAGTCGGGAAATGGCACGACCGGAACGAAAACAACAGCTGCGGCGCAAAATGGGGGGATTGGGTTCTTCGTTTCTCTTTTTCGTTTCTCTTTTCCTCCTCTCTCCTGCTGTCTTCTCCTCTCTTTGGCTGGAACAAGGGTGCAACGGCTAGGTGAAACTCAGCTCTAGGATTTTACTAAACAACTTGCTCGCTACTTTTTTTGTATTACAACTCCTACTCACTCGCCTTGTTTCCTACTCACACATGAAGCCCGCCAAGAAGTTTTGTGACTAGTCCCCGACACGGAGAGTGTTGCGAGTGGTCGCGGGAATCCGGACATTGGGCCGTCGACTGGTTTGCTTGCGCATGGTGGGAGGTGGGAGGTGGCAGTGTGAGCGCGGGAGTCATGACCGATTAGCTCGCCAACGACATGTCATGCCTCGGGGCCCCGTCATGGTGCCAGATATGGGCCTATGGGTTATGGGGTGATGGCCCCCGAACAGGCCATGGTCATCTGTG
Source organism: Calonectria crousiana (assembly GCA_013406985.1). Taxonomy (NCBI): domain Eukaryota; kingdom Fungi; phylum Ascomycota; class Sordariomycetes; order Hypocreales; family Nectriaceae; genus Calonectria; species Calonectria crousiana. The sequence goes on along the minus strand of VTGD01000021.1, from coordinate 54,483 downwards.
CCTGTGTCGCCGGCGCCTGGCTGCCCCTGTTTGCGTTTGTGCTAGCGGAAGCTGAAATAATCCGAGACGGAGCTTTTTCCCCAGTCAGGGTTCCCTCTCTGGGAAAGACGAGCCACGACACTACCGACGGAAATGCAGGAAGCCGACCTGCAGCCGACGACAGGGTTCTGGCGCACAACGAACGACGCAGAGCCACGACAAAGCACCAGCTGCGATCTACTAACACATGCGGCCAAGAGAAGTAGTGTGGCTGATTTCATCCGATTGGACACTAATTACTTGCATTGGATCTTTTTTTTTGAACTCCAAAACTCCTCCTGTTGTGCAATTTCCAAAAAGACAATTTCGCCCCTACACTAGATCCTGGTCCAAGTGCGTCCGAATCCTAGCGCTGTCTGTTTTTCAACGCCTATTATTATACAAGAAAACTATGGCATCTGCCTGTCCCATTTATGCAAAAAGAGAGAGAAAACAGAATAACAGAGAACGATGAAGCAAGATGCAAGCGCTGATGCAAATATCCTAGAAACTGAACAATCCGCTGCGGCGCTTGCCGAACGGATAGATGATTAAGGCGCTCATGAACAGACCAACGGCGATGCCAATGGCAATCTGGATCATGGACGCGGCCACGTCAAAGATGACAGTGTTGAGCTGCTCGCCCTGCTGGTAGTGCACCGTGCTCGTGCCATTGACTTCGTGCGACGAGTTGGTCAGCAAGTTGGCCGTCGTGAGACCGCTGAGCAGGCCGCCAGTCGAGGCCAGACCTCCCGGGACCTGGGCGAAGATGGCCGGGATGAGGGTGGCTGCCGCGACGCCGTGGCGGACGCGCGAGTACAGGTTGGCCAAGACGCCAACCGCCAGGGCGCCTAGCGTGTTGGCAATGGACGGGCTGGCGGCGAACTTTTGGCTGCTGAAGAAGTTGACGACGTACCCCGCAAAGGCGATGAAAATCATGATGGGCATCTGACGCCACTTAGCTTGGTACAGGATGCTAATGCAGGCGACGAAGGGCGGCACAAAGGCAAACGTGATGAGGCTGGGCAAGGGATCCTGGCATGTCGTCGCCGAGGTGGCATTGCCGTCGAACAAGCCGTAGAGGGCAGCTCCGACTGTGATGCCGTACCCGAGCAGCAGCGAGTATATGATGGCGTACACGATTCGGATAGAACCGGGGACGATGGCACGGGATTGGAGTTCGAGGGCGGAACACACTAGAGTCCAAGTCAGTAAGGAGGAGGGAGGGCAGCGTGCGGAGTCGATCTCACTACTTACACACAGAGTATCCAGGCAGCAACATGACGATGCCGCTCTGCGCCATGGCGGAGAAGCAGAACAGGTTGCCACCGCTGATGCTTCCAAACGCTCTGGCCAAGAAGCTCACGATAATGGTGGCGGTGACTTCGAAAACGTTGCTGTACAGCTGCGACCTGGAAGCAACAATGAGCTGCAGCAGGCCGACGAGGCAGCCGAAGCAGAAGGACAACGGGAGATCGATGAGACGGGCGCTGAAGGAAAAGGGACCGGCAGTGGCGCTGGTCAGGCCAAAGACGAGCACGCGCAGCCACGGGTTGAACTTGTCCTTGGCTGCCATCAGGTCGTCGAGGCGGCGAGTGCCCTCCTCAACACCATAAAGGTCGTGCATCACCTCCTTGTAGATGTGGTGCACATCCTTGAGCTTGCCCAGGTCGATACCCTGCGCAGTGCGCACAATGCGCACCTCGGTCGTGTGCGTCGATTTGTCGTCGAATGAGACGATCATGCAGCCGGGCAGATACAGGAACTGGCCGTCAATCTCGAGCACGCGCGCCGTCATGGTCATGTACTCCTCGAGGCGGTGCGTCGGGGCTCCGTACAGCATCAGCGCTCGGCACAGCTTGATGATGTAGGCCTGGCGCGAGAGCGTCTCGGCGATGTGCACCGTGATGCGCGCCTCCTGCGTCTGCCAGAACTGGCTGAGCCGCGATGCGCTGGCGGAGCGCTTGTGTATCGGCGGTCGCTTCTTGTTCTTGCCGTCGCCTTTTCCGTCGCCGCTTTTTCCGTCGCCGCCTTTGCCGTCGTGATCGCCGCCGGGGTTGGCCAGCTTGGCCGAGGCCCCGATGAGGTTGGCGAGAGTGTCCTGGGACCGGTTCTGTTCGTACCACTTCTTGCGCGTGGGAGTCGACGACCCGGACGGCGTGCCGGGCGTCAGCGTGCCGCCGCCGTACGACGAGTTGCGCTTGTGCGAGCTCCCGGTATCGTTTGGCTTGTTGTACAGCTTCAGGAGCTGCGAGAGCACGCTTCCACGGTACTGCTGCGGAGGTGGCACCGTGTACACGCCATCATAGCCTCCCACATTCATCTCCTCGATAGCAGCATCTGGCTGAGCCTGCTCGGGCGGCGCGGGGGTCGTGGACTGGCTTTCGGCTGCTGAGGGACCGAATCGCTGGGTGTGAGCTCGCACGAGCTTGTAGGCCTCATCTTGAAGGTCCTGGCTGGTCTTGCCCTCATCATCAGTATCCTTCTGGAGCTGGCCGTCCCCGGTGCCGACCTGCGTCCAGCCACTATCACGGTTCTTGGAATAGTTGAGGTCGTGCAGCGGGATGCCGAACTCGCCTTGGCTGAGAAGGCCATCGCTCGTGGCCGTCTCAGCTGTCGATTCAAGCGAGTTCCTCGAGCTGGGTGTAGGAGAGTCCCTCTGGAGCTTGGCAGCTACCTGCTCGGCGCGCTCCTTTGCAGCTGCTGCGGCGGACATGGACCGCTCCGACTCAATGTCATTGTTGTTACTGAGGTCTCGGACCGTAGTGACGGAGTTGCTCGAGTTTCCTCTCAGGACAGACGGCCGCGGCTTTGCGATGGGGGGAGCATCGCCCTGCTCCGGGACGGCGCTGGGGACGTTGGCAAGGTTTGCGGGCTTGGTTTCTGCAGCTTTACTGTTAAACCGGACGCGGCCCTTTTCCTTCTTTGCCTCGGACAAAGCTGCAGCTGCAGCTTCAGAGATTGGTGCTGACGACGATGTTGTTGATGCCGCCGATGATTCTGGAAATGATTCCTCGATGGATGGAAACGTTTCCCCTTGAGAAGGTTTCGCTTCGAACCCAAGGTCAGGATCGTCTTGAGGAGAGCTCTTGGAGGGCGAGTCCATTTCAAGGATGAGGCACAGCAGCAACCAGGGCCAAGCTTTCTGGGGAAGACCCGCTTACTGTAAACCACCAAGCGGAACCGAGTAGTCGGGATCGTCGATGGGGGGGAAGGTAGGGAAGGGGAAGGGAGAGGAAGAATACAGATACTGATGGCTGCAGGACAGGTCGTATACATGGAGGAAGCGGCGGGAGCTTCATTAATAACCATTGGCATGAGGTGGGAGAGCTAGCACGGCTTCGACGGGCTCGTGCCTGAATACTCTCCACAAGGACGCTCAAGCCTTTTCTGGAGACCTTGTTGTCTCTCTCTCTCTCTCTCTTTTTTTTCTTTTTTTTTTCCCTTGCCGTCGACTTGACTCTGTCCCGGCAAAAGGAACGATCGGCCCCCGGTGGGTAGCAACTCTATAGGCGACATGACGTCAAAAAAGGCAAAGCGGACGCGGTCAACGGGTGGGTGGTTGAGGGGACACTGGGGACTGAGGTTTTGTCGTCTTCTGAATCAAGTATACGAAACGCACTTGTTGCATTAGTGTTAGGTAATTAGTTTGCGAAGATCGGGTGACGGTTTCGTGTACGGCTTGACCGAGAACTCCACCACACCGAAAATCTATTTTTGTGTTTCTTGCACTGGGAACCAACCGCGATGGCTTCTCGAAGAGCAACGACGCTACCCACGCTCCCACAACCGGTTCATGCGACTTTTGCTTCCAAAACTCGACGCACATGAATTTTCCGGATTCCGAGGCCATCACCATACGCCGAATGGCAGCTCAACCGTGCACCTCGCCATATACCCATTTTTTTGGAATTTGACCGGGTATACTAGGCCTAGTGCTACAGCTTCTTCTCCACTTGAGCTCTGCCCAGGTCAAATGGATCTGACCAGTCCAGTCCAGTCCAGATCCACGATGCCTCTTTTTTTTTTCTTCACGGACTATTTTTTTTTCACTTCATCTTGCAATATACCCCACCCTGGCCACTCTGAGCGGCTACTACCGAGCGTCGGAGGGGCGAAAAGGGCAAAGAAGCTGACGTGTTGGGTGCAGGACCGATGATCCCCGGCAGACGGACCATCTCCCATCCCCGCAAAAGGGCATTGAGAGGTCGCACGCAGAAAGGGGTCCCGGGGATCTGTGCCGTGTTAAACTATCCGACCAAGAAGGCCGGCAGTGCACAGGATCTCGTTTATAGCGCGGGTTCGTGCCTTGGCCCGCCCACCCTGTCATCGTCGTCGTCGTCGCCGTCGACTCGGCTCCCCATCCGATGGCCGTCTTATTAAGGAGGCTCAGCCAAGAATGATTGCGTCTTGTCCCCGCGGCCACTCGTCACCCACGTGTGCGTGCTGGCGTTGCAAACTGGAGTGCTCCTGCTCTCGCCATGACCTGGTCCGATCACTCAATCAACCACCAGCCCCCCCCTGTCCCCTGTCAAGCGCGGCCATGGATACCATCTTGCGGTCCGCGATGGCGGCGTCGTCTCGTGACATGCGACATGAGGAGCCTGTTCCCAAGATGACTCGTTTAATAAGGTAGGGCTATTGCGCTTGCGCCCAACGTGGAGGCCGCCTAATAAGTCGGAGAAGAATTTTTTTTTTCACCTCATCTCTCTTGATCCTTCATTTCATGGTCAAGGGTTTTTCTTTTTGTTAACCGGGACGGCACGAGCAATAGCGTGGTGGGCTCTCAAGGTGAGCGGTGAAATTAATCCACAGGAATGACTCCTCACAAAAGGGCTTGCTGCTAGTTCGCATATAGTGGAACAAAGCTAGAATGGTGGTGAGCCGCTCCCGCCTGTATGGAACATTCCAAAAAAAAAATTATAGTCCTTGACCCATGCCATGGCGTCCATGGCGTCCATGGGGGTCACCGTGGTGGTCATGGCATGGGCATCGCCTTCGGGGGCTTACATAATAATCTGGGCGCTGGCGTCGCCTCCCCGGACACAAGCCGGGCACGCACAGTGAGGAGCAACGAGCGAGACAGAAGACAAGCCGACGAGAACTGGGTCCTTGGGCGACGCAGCCGACGAGCAGCCGACGAGCGAGCCGATGTCGTGCAGATGAAAGAGGCACCAGCACGTCAGATGACCAGGCGTCGGATGGAACTTTGACTCTATTTCTATTTAACTTCGTCTCCGGCTCTTACACACAACGTCGAGTGTTTGAAAGACCTTGTTTCCCAAACACCGCCCGTTTCTCTCTCCCACCCTCTCACTCTCTCGCCCTCGCTCTCCCGCGTATACCGCCTGCGCACCACGCCTCGAGCACACGTCCTTCTTAATGGCGTAAGCGGTCTGGCTGATGGCGCACTCGGTTCCTTCCGGACTCCGAGCTTCGACCCTCCCAGTGATGAATCATCCATCACCATCGCCAATGACAGCCAGCCGGGGCCACGACCGTGCTGCGCTACGATAAGCCGAAGCTCATGCCAAAGTTTATTTCCCGCCATTCGTGTCCTTTTTCTTTTTTCTTTTCTTTTCTCCGATTTGTCTCTTAATTTTTCTTTTAGGCTGTCATGACAAATCCAATCAGCTTCGCCCGTCATGCATCATAGACCGGAAGGATAGCAATGCAGCCAACCAATCCAACCTCGCTCGAGGCACTCGGTCCTGGGGAAGCGCGAATTATATCACAGCCTTGCCAGTCCAGAACCAAAACTAAACTCGTCGATGACCGAGTCCCCGCCGAGATCTGGCCCCGAAATTGTCTCCCCCACTCGGCCTTCTGCCCCTCCACCGGGAAGGGGTCCAGATTGAGTCTTTGTAGCGTGCATATTGTAATTCTCTTGAACTCTTCACAACTGCGCCAAGGTTTGTTCTTGAACTTGTGACTCTCTCTGTTGTGTTTTGTTGTCCGTCCATATACGATATATACATATACATACTCTCAGCACTTTTTTCCAAAGACAGGATTCAAACCATGGCCGGCACGCGAAAACCTCTGTCGGAGGTGCTCCCTCCCCTCATCCTCGGTACCGCCACCTTCAACCACCAGTATCACGCAGATCCCGCGCATATGCCGTACACGGATATCGTCGGCCGCGCCCTCGCCCACAACATCGTCGGCTTCGACACGTCGCCCTACTACGGCCCGTCCGAGGTGTTGCTCGGCGACGCCCTGCGCAAGCTCAGCCCGCCCCCGCCCCGGGACGGTTATTTTCTCATCACAAAGGCCGGCCGCATCGCCGGCGACCAGTTCGACTACTCGCCCGCCTGGATCCGCTACAGCGTCTGCCGCAGCCTCGAGCGCCTGTCCACGCCCTACCTGGACCTCGTCTACACCCACGACGTCGAGTTCGTGTCCCCCCAGGAAGTCCTGGCGGCCGTCACGGAGCTGCGCAAGCTGAGGGACCAGGGCCTGATCCGCTACGTCGGCATCAGCGGCTACCCTGTCGAGACGCTGGCGTCGCTCGCCGAGATGATCCTGCGCGAGACGGGGGAGCCGCTGGACGCCGTCATGTCGTACAGCCACTTTTGCGTTCAGAACAGCCGGCTGGGCCAGCAGTCGCTGCTGGACCGCTTCCGCGAGGCCGGGGTTGAGTGCATTCCCAACGCCAGCATGCTGAGCATGGGCCTCCTGACCACGCGGGGCGTCGAGAACAGCCCCATGGCTGCTTGGCACCCGGCCCCGCGCGAGCTGCGGCGGGCGTGCAACAAGCTGGCGGCGATTGCGCAGGACGAGGGCGAGACGCTGGAGGAGGTGTCGCTCCGGTGGGCCATCGAGAGCTGGGCGCGCATCGGGTCGCCCTTTGGCACCAAGCTGATGCCCGGCGTGCGCATGGGCGTCAGCGTCATGGGCGTGTCCAGCGTGGCCGAGCTCGAGGAGACGTGGGCGCTCTGGAGCAGCGTCGCGGGCCTGGTGGGCGAGCCCGAGCAGCGCGAGGCCCAGCGCGCCAAGATTGCCCGCATCGTAAGCAAGAAGATGGTGCCCAGCCTCGGGGCCTGGAAGGACTACGCCTGGGAGAGCGGCGGCCCGTCGTTTGTAAATGCTAGAACCGCCATCGGCGCTGTACCCCGCGATGCCGTGTCCGAGCGGTGGGGCCTGGTGCCGGTCGTCGTAGACACGCCCAAGATTTAAAAGGCAAAAAGATTTGATTATTATTATAAGGCATAGAGCTTTTAGATTATTCACGTCATGAAAAAAATGAAACACTGTTTAGTTCACCTGTCTGTAGTTGCTGACGGGATTTCAAATGCGACGTTGAAGACATGATGTAGCAACAGCAATAATAAGCTTCCTCGCAGGTACTGCACATACATCTCAGCCCAACGGCCCATCGCTTTGGTTCGGGCCGTCGATGAGTTTAGCAAACAAGCCAACGGGGAAAGTCAAGTCGCGCAACCTCATCACAGCTGCCATTGGCCACATAAGACCAGGTGCGGTTATGTGATTGGATCTGCGACCGTGGTAAAGTTGGAGCCGAACCGCAACACTTTCGTCACAGACTCACTCGTTCACGCCCGCTCACGCCCACTCTTGGGATTTAATTCCAATTCTAGCTTAGGAGAAGAAAAATAAATAAACAGAAAAAAAAGTCACTTTTGCCAGCTCAAAATGCCGATCCTTGGGCCTGCTCCCCGGGTTCATCTTTGCAGGCCACCCTGCATCGTATTTCGTTTTCACAGGTACCAAGGCGCGGTGCGCCACATCGTCCAGCCGCATCCATCAACGTCACCAAGTCTCAGTTGGACCAACCACCGGGCTTGGAGTTGCCGGGCGACGCACATCAATGCCCACTCGCAGCCGTATTTCGTTTTTGCGCTCAAGTCGGACCAAGGCGTTGAAATATCCAAGGCAGATGGGTCATGATTTCCGTTGGTGATAGATATATAAGTTTGAGAATATCGCTTCTTTTTTTGAGATTGCTCGAGTAGAACCAAATTGTTCTTCTTTGCTTCAGCAATAAAAAACATGTTGCCTCACAACAACAAGCTACTTTGGCTTCTGCCCTTCTTGGCGTCCTCCTTGACACAGGCGTCTCTTGACTGTCGCCCAGAAGGGCCTGTCGTGCCGCGACCAACTGCCCTCGGGAAAGCTTCGATTTTCAAAGAAGCCGGCTCCAAGCTGTCCAAAGCCTTGGACGATGCGGTTTCCGGGTCCATCAACGCCGGCTGGGCCGTCGAGAACTCATCCTTCTCCCTGGCCGTCATCAGCTGGGACCAGGACCCCGGGACCCCGGTCTGGGAATACCACCACCTGGCTGCGGCAAACGACAAGGGCACGAAGAAGCTGGACCGCAACTCGCAGTATCTCATTGGCTCTATTTCAAAGGTGTTTACCGACTACCTCCTGATAAAAAGCGGCATCGACCTGGACGCGCCCGTCACCAAATATCTCAAGACGCTGGCCAAGCCGGGCTCGACTATTCACTGGCAAAACATTACGCTGAGGATGCTCGCTTCATATCTTGGCGGGGCTCCCACAAATTGTATGTTGCTGGGTCTTTTTTTTATAAATCTTTTTTTAATAACCCGATCGCTAACTCTATATAGATGGATTCTCGGAATACTACTACTTAAAGGACGTATTTGTCAAGTTTGGGCTTCCCCCCATCAAGGACTCGGAATACCCTCCTTGCGGTGTCGCTGCCATGAGCAAAGAATGCTCCAATCAAGGTGCGTAAATAAAACCACACCATCCATCTTTTACTTACGCCTTTAGAATTCCTTGGGGGCATGACTACACTCTACCCCACCACTGCGCCGATGGAGCGGCCTCTCTATTCTAACTCAGCATTTGTCATCTTGGGCATGGCGCTTGAGGAGTACACTGGCAAAAACTACACTCAGCTTATTCGAGAACTGGTTTCGGACCCGCTTGATCTGGAAGATACCTTTCCATCTCCGGGCGATGACAAAAAAGCCGTGATTCCTCCTGGCGACAGCAGCTGGGGGGCTGACTACACTCTGAACACGCCGTAAGGTCACGATAAGTTGAGCAGACCGCAAAATGATTGCTAACAAATGCATGGCAGAGCCGGTGGCCTCGTATCCACGATTTCGGATCTTTCTAAATTTTCCCACGGCCTCCTCTCGCGCACGCTGGACCTCACCCCCGCCCAGATTAACCAGTGGCTCAAGCCAGACTCGTTTGCAGGCGGGCCTTACACCATGTCCGGCATGCCGTGGGAGATTCTTCGCCTGTTCGACCTGACTCCCGACCACCCGCACCCCATCACCATTTGCGGTAAAAACGGCGGAGCGCTCGCGTACCGAAGCCAACTGGACTTTGTCGACGACTACGGCATCGCCGTCATCGTTCTGACGGCAGGCCCCATGAAGACCCTGGGCATCCTTAGAGATTCCATGCTTTCTACATTCGTGCCCGCCGTGGATAAAGTATCCAGAAAGCAAGCGGAAAAGTACGAGCTCAAGTTTGGTTCCAAAAGGGGAGCCGCCGGCGTCCCCATCGAAGCGTCCTTCTCCCACGACGACGACTCCCTCGTCGTCTCCTCGCTTCGCCGCAACGGCTCAGACATTGTAGCCGCGCTCCCGGATATTTGGAAAATGACCATGGGAGAGTTCATACCCGAGGTTGGAGACGTGATCCGGGTGTTCCCGACTCAGCTCGTCGAGGAGAGCACCGTGAATGGCAAGCCGGCGACTCGGGAGGTGTGGCGTATCTGGCCTGAATTCATCACGGATGCCAAGACCGATCTTCCCGGAAGCAACCTGCAGGAGAAGAGCTGCGTACAGTGGATGAATGAAGATTGGGTTCGCTACGGCGGCGAGCCCTTGGATCGCATCTTGGTGTACAAGTACCATGATGGCAAGGTCGCTGGGCTTGAAGTTCCATTTCTTCGGTCGGGAATCCTGCTTCCTCAATAAAGCCTATTTTTATTCAATTGAATTTCAATTAATTTTCTCACTTTATTCATTTCTTTGGTTGTAGCCATTCGTTCAACTGGCACCCGCTCATATTCGGTGACGTCTGTTTGAAGGATACAAAGGAGATATCCTAAACAATGACAATTTACCAATTTTTCTAAAAATGAACAAGAAAGCAAAAAAAAATCCAAAGCAAGTGTATATAAACATGTTTAATTCCCAACCTGTTAAAGCCTGTGAAATCGCCACCTCGCTTGGATCAATGCCAATGAAAGAGCGCAATGATGCCTTCAATTTAAGTGGATTACGTAACGCCACTCGCGCACGTGAAGTCGCGTTTTCATCAAGACACCAACCGGGGAGCATCCCACCTTCACACCCACCACTCTCACCGAGACGCCATGGCCGGAGGACGCAAGGCCAAACCTGCGGCCCCGAAAACCCCCGCGAACACGCTCGTCATTGACAATGGCGCCGACACGCTAAAGGCCGGCTTCGTCTGCGGCGGCAAAGTCGGCCAGCCCCAAGTCATCCCCAACTACATCGCCCGCGACCGCTCCCGCAAGGTCTACGTCGCCTCCGACCTGGAAAAGTGCCGCGATTTTGGCGAGATCCAGTTCCGCCGGCCGGTCGAGAAGGGCTTCATCGTCAACTGGGAGGCCCAGAAGGAGGTCTGGGATCATGAATTTTTCGATGCCAACGCTCCGATGAAATGCGATCCGTCCCAAACCAGATTGATCCTTGGGCAGCCGCCAAATGGGCTCCCGGCGCTGGATACAAATTGCGATCAGATTGTTTTTGAAGAGTATGGCTTTGCAAGCTATTATCGTGGAATAGGTATGATGTCGCCCGTGCCATGACATGACATGACAAGTGAGCTAACATGACAAAGGTTCAACCTTCAACGCCTACCACGACATTCAAAGCATTTTCCAGACTCCCAAAGACGCCCACACGGTCGCAAATATTCCCGCCGAAGCTCTCCTCGTCATTGATTCTGGCTACTCACATACGACCATTACACCTCTTCTCCAAGGCAGACCACTGCAACCGGCCATCCGCCGGCTCGATGTTGGAGGCAAGGTGTTGACGAATTACCTGACGAGGCTGATCTCTCTTCGACATTTTGATATGCGTAACGACACGTACATTGTCAACGAGATGAAGGAGCTAGCATGCTACGTATCTCCGGATTTCAAGTTCGACTTGGAAAAGTCATGGAAAGGAACAAGGGGAGAGCGAAGACCGGACTTTGCAACAGGAGGCGGTATTGCTAAAGACTATATTTTACCCGACTTTCACACGCGCGCCAAGGGCATACTCTGCGAATATGATGCAGCTCGGCACTCCAAAGCCAAAAAAGCGGCTGGTCAATCGGAGGAAGATGCCCTGACGCTACGCAACGAGCGATTCACAGTCCCGGAACTCGTCTTTAGTCCATCTGATGCCGGGATTAGGCAACCCGGCCTGGCGGACTTGATACAGGAGTCTCTGGATGAGCTTCCTATTGGTCTCTGGCCCAGCATGCTGGCCAACATTGTCGTCGTGGGCGGTAACGCACTCCTCGATGGGTTCATTCAGCGTCTGCAAAAGGAGGTGGTGCAGCGAGTTCCCGACGATTGCATAGTTCGTGTCGCGAGGCCAGCAGATCCAATCACTCAGACGTGGTACGGAGGTGCTCATCTGGCCAGTCATCCGCACATTGAGCAGCTCTCCGTAACAAAGAAGGAGTACGAGGAGCACGGTGCGGCCTGGGTGGCTCGCAAGTTTACTACAGGTTTGGGAGCTTGAGCCCAGTTGTAAAGAAGAGGGTATAATAGCCCATGCATTTACCAAATGCCCGTCATCTTATTCTATATCCAAGGGCAAGATAGATTGATGGCCATCTCACCAAGATGCTCATGTCATCATTCCAGCTCTGATCCAAAATGACTCTTGGTGAGATCAGCTGAATCGAAAGTGGCAGCATCCTGCCCTTGTCCCAAGACCCCAAATGGGAGCCAAGTACCCGATGCGCTGTCCTGCGATCAAATCTGCCTTACCATCTCAGTCTACTAAAAAGGCCTACTCACGGGCTCGCACGCCATACCTTTTAGCGGCAAAACATGAACTCTCAGAAGCCATTTGTGGCTAGATATGCCAAAATGCAAACTTCACGCGAAATCTACAAGATGGCTTTGCTGTGTAGGGCTGTAGCAAGCTTGCTTTGCCATCTACGGCATAACGAAAATTAGAGAATACCAAATAACAAAAAGAAATCTCATCCATTCGAGACCCTTGAAGCATTACGACGGTGATTAGTTCCCAAACATAAAGCTTGTCAGTATCAGTTTCGGGAGTCGCTTTTGTTCTCCCTTGTGCAATTGCAAAATGAAGCTTGTGGCTCAAGAAGAAAATTGGAAAAGCCATGGACTTACATCATTCCAAGTTTCCGCGTCGCGTCATGTTCATCGCTTCTTATACGTAGCCACCTAGACTTGATCAATCGAGGATATTTCATCACTATGCTTCTGATATGGATGCTTTGGTAGGAAGTAGAACCTCTGGCTTGTTCCAATTGCAAACCGTCCATAAAAATGACATGTGCGGGCTTTATTAGGCACTCCCTCAAAATAGGACTCGCCGCCAATAGTCTCAACCAAAACCGGCGAATTTTATAGTGTATTTGGTATAGTTCCTACATATTCTCACGTCAATACTCGTGTGGTCAAAAGGAGTTGACCGGATGCTCCTTGTACTAGCCCTCCCTCCATGCCGCCTTCGACCCCAAAAAATCACGGCGTACTGCAAACTTGTTCAGGCTCATAGCTACATGCGAAAATAATGCAGGCGAACAGTGGTGGTAAATTTCTCTTGCGGTTGAGCTTGCAATCCTTAGTTTCTCTCGACCCCCCAACAATTATTGTTCGCCATCAACACAAATGATAATTTTACCTCCACTTGAACCCTTCTTCAAGTGCTCAAACGCTTTCCCCGCGTCTTCAAACTCGTACACGGAATCTATAAAGGTCCTCACTCTGCTCCAGCCCCCCACTCCCGCGCCCGACCCGTCGCTGATGAAGACAGCGTCGCCGGCCTTGACGTGGGGCGCGCCGCCGTCTTGTGCGCCGTCAACCCGGCCGTGGCTGCCCCCCGCCCGCCTGGTTCGGGTCCAGCCCGGCCGGCACCACCGCGCACGAGTCGCGCCGGGCCAACGGCACGGCACCATGGACGAGCTTCAGCGTCTTCTCAACGGGCATTACCAAGCACGCATAAATTCAGCTACGTTGTTGTTTTTGACGTCAAGATTAAGTCTGAGAGATAAAAAAAAAACACATCATTCATCATGCCTTTCATTTTAAAAACTCATCTTCTTTTTATCCGGATGCCAAAGTCTTGCCACGTTTGATTGTAGCTGTAATGGGGAGCGAATCAAATTATTGAGTCCTCAGTTTGTCAAATTATCATGATGACGAACCCGAGTTACCCCGCCATGTCCAACGGAGCCGGGTTAACAAACAATTTAAAGCCGACTTTGAAATACTAACTGAATCATCTCATCATAGGAATTAGACTCTTGCTCCTAAAGATGGTAAAATGTTTATTCGTGATTACATTGGTCTACGTCGCTGGTGTAAAAAGCAGGCTACCCTATACCTATCGTAAAAACCATGAAAAGACGGGAAAACAACATTCTGGGATTCAAAAAGCCATGTTAATCTGCCTCGAAAATAAACCCCATATTTTCCGCCTATTCAATCTGAATGCCCGCTCGATACGTCATCTCTAAGCGCTCACGGCGCTTCTCGCTATCATCTCGGTCCTATTCGAGCCCCGCAACCCTTCGTGTGCCTGGGGGGATGCGACCCGGCAGACCCGCCGAGATGATGCGTCGAGGGGCAAAGCTGCATCTGTATACAATCCCAGATAGCGTTGCCCCGGCCTGGAGAGAATACGGGGGACGAGCACGGGGGAACAAAAGCCTCCCCGGGTTCCCGGTTTTCCCGCCACGAGGGCAACCTGCCCAGGCACTCGGTCGCGCCCGGAGCTGACCCCACACACGGACGGCAGGCAAAAACCGCTCGCGGAGCAGATGCCCAGAAAGAGCTCTTTCGAATCGACATGCGAGATAGGGAATTTCGTCAACAGATGCCCGGCTCGAACGACCCCTATAGCTACCTGTTCTCTTTTTTAGTGGGTTAGTAATAGTCGAGCCGAGACCCTGCTCAACCTGGAACGGCAGTTGCTAGAAAAAAAATCGGACAGCATAGTCGGTGAAGAGAGAGGCGCGAAAGTATCCACACAGGATAATAATACGAGACTGTATGTAAAAAGCCTAGGAGCCAAGACGAAAAAGAATTGCCCCATGCAGGAGAAATGGCGTCAAAAACCAGTTAGTTTGTGGCTGAATGGCGGAAGCTGCGCATAATTGTCTCAGATGCCATGATATCGCCGCGACTCTAATCTGAATCACCACGTCGCTCTGCGTCCTGCACACACACGCCTTTGAAACAGTCTGTTACGGGCGGAAGCGGCCCAGCACCCCGATCAACAAAGACACTAGGCCGCCGGCCATTTTCTGGGGTTCGAGGAGACGGGTGCCATCTTGTATCGCCCTGCTCTCTGGGATCTGTCTGGCCATGGCCCGTTCGAAGTGGAGCTGCCGGACTGCCGGCCGGGCCACCCCCACTCCTGTCACTCACCCCCTTGCAAAACCAAAAGGCTCGCTCTGGAGTTTTTTTTTTTTTCCTCCAAGGAGCGAGTCAATGCGTGGATACACTCAAACACAGACGTCAGCAAGGGCCCTCCAGTTCTTATTCCCTCCCGACTATGAAAACCTTAAAAAACGGTCTGCCCGCGTACCCACTGCAACATTATGAGACGGTAGATGTTCGGCAGACCCAGCTGATCTCTGCTGCATTGAGAGATTTCTCCGCGTCAGCTGGACTGTGTGGTCCTCAGTAGCTGAAATAACAGACGCCTCGCCCGTGGCTTGTCCCAGCGTATTCCCGTAATGGAAGGATGTCACCGCGCCGATCCAATGTTTGAGCCTTGCCGGCAGTGCTACATGGCACCGCTGCCTGCGTCAAGGTTCGCATCGAGTCGGGTTGAGAACAGCCGCACCGCACCAGGAAAGGCTTGAGATCCAATCAGGCCATCGCAAACGAAGGGGATGGTTTTCGTATGTCTCAATTGATGATGTGATAAATCACCGCCGTGTTGCAACCCAAGCGAAGCAAATACGCGGACGCACAAACACGCCGCCATTCGTGCTCGTGTAAACTGTCGTCAAGCCACCGTGTAATGCGGCTGGCCCTCCTGTCGCACTTTGTTGCGTTCCAAACACGGCTCGGCACAGTTCAAGCTGAGGTGCAGCTGAACTTGAAACTTGGCGAAACAGACATACCCAGGCAATAAGAAACAATGTGCTATAGGGTACGTATAAGCCGTGATGTCTTGAACATGCGGCCGGGATGAATGGGCAGGATGAGGACAAGGGCTGACAAAGGGGTGGTTTGTTAAGCAATGCCAAGCGAGAAATTGCTTTTTCTCTTGTCGTCTTCTCGGCAAAACATCAAATTAGTTTTTTTTTCTGCCATGTGTTTGTCCCAAGCATATGGGCCATTTAGGTGATACTCTGCAGCTGCAGGACGAATCTGATTCAATGGGGGAGTGATCCCTTTGCTGGTGTGCAGGGGGTGGCAACGGAGCGAGAGGGTGATTTTCGGCCCCACTACCTCGTCTTGACAGTGTGAACCGCCAAGCTGGGTGCTCGTGACTGAACGGGTATGGGATGGGATGACAGATGGCGTGGCTTGTATACATCGCACCGCCCGGGCGGGAGTGTGATTAATTCCAGTTCCCATTACCCATTACCCATTATCCATTGCCCAAGCGCCGAAACGGAAATGGAAGCGGGAACAAGGGGGACTCGACAGAGCGCACGGAATGGTGGCGCCCTAGGACCTTGGGCGATTCATAGCCGATCCCATGACATGACGAGAATTCTACCGACGAGGGTGTTGTGACACGTTCTGTTTGGAGTCATTGAACGGGAATACCGCCCGTCATGGGGCACTGTCGTCCCCATTTTCACTTTGCCGGGAGAAATTTCCGTCTTCAATAGTCTAGCCAACTGGTTCAGGTAACTCGTCGTCAGGTTATCCACCCAACAGGCTCAGCAATTAACCAAGACGCGACGACTTGGATCCTGTACCTTGCTGCACACCCGACCCAACGGCCCGGCCGATATTTTTCGAGGTCACGAGTTCCGACTGTAATATGATTTGACAGGATTTTTCTTTGCAACAAGGATGCGCGGTGGGTCCTCGGGCGGACTCATTCTTGAATGCTGGATCCCATGGGTCCATCCAGCGGCCAGGGACAAGAGATTTCGAGCATTGGGGGGGATCCAGTCTTGATCCTCCGGCTCCAGTCTTCTGCGCCACGGGAACCAATAGCCCGATGGGTCTGGCCTGTTACACATGTTTATGTAAGTCCAGCTGCTCCATACTCCGGAGGGGGACTCCAGGAGCAACTCCGGAGAGACGCCTAGTGCCCGTGGAGAAGAAATCGACCTGATCTCTGGAGGCATAAGCTTAGTGTTGTGGTTGTTTTATCGGAGCCCTCCGCAGAAGTTGCCTCTTTGGGCAACACAAAAAAAATTAAAGAATATATATCTATTTTTTTTTTTTCGTCTCTTAGACTCAGCGCCCGTGCGATGTGCGACAAGAGCTGAATTAACAAGGAATGCGCATCACGTCAATAGACGTTGGCGAGTGGCGACCCAAGCGAGAGATTGGCAGAGTGGAAGACTAGCCGATGGGGGAAAGGGAAAGTCAAAAAAACGTGGCACGGGTAGACCTAGACACTGTGTCGGATATGCGTCCCATTTCAAACCCTGTCAATTGGGTCGCTGGGTCAATTTTCCTTTTTTTTTCTTCGTCATTTTTCGGTATATTTAATTTTAGGCCCGGGCGAGCAAGACGGAATTGTGCAACGCTTTGTGGAAGGTTGAACTGGGGAGGGGCGCACGGCACTACGGAGCCGAGCAGGCTTACAACTTCCTATGAGGGAAGTGGGAGAGCGACGCCGGCAGAAGAGAAGGTGAAAGCGATGACGGGAGGGGCTGCAGGTGGGATTGGGAGATGATCAATCAGGCCGAGCAACCATCCGATAATTTTTCTCGTGATGCATCATCCTCAACGAGATGCATCAAAGTCGGATGCATGTTGGCTTGACTAACAGGTCGGTCAAGCGAGGCTAGGAGGTTCGGATCAAGAACCATGGCGGTGGCGTTTGGGAACGAACCAACTAGCTTAGCCTCTGCCAACAATAGATCAATCGATCGGTGGAAGCCAGCCACCCGGGCTTGTCAAGCCTTCTGGCGGAAAAAAAAAAAAAGACAACGTCAGGTCAGTGCGTGGCCAGTGACGTTCGGGCCGCCGTGGTGCATGACAGCGACGCTCGTGACGAGGTGGCAGTGGATGGGCGAGTCGCTGGCGTTTGCGACGAAAGGTGCCATCGTGACAGCTAGACAATGCTGCGTCGTCCGTTTGCTCGGCCAAATTCATGGCTGCCCCTCACCCTCCCCGCGGGGGCTTCTCGTTCCCGCAGATTGGGCGAGTATGGGGGGGAAGGGGAGCTGCGGGACAGGATTGGACTGGGGAACGATGGCCGGCAGGGAAGCAAGACATGATGGTATCATGACTTGGCGGTCGGCCTCGGGCTCGGAGCCATTGAACTGGTGGGTGAGAGGGCGGCATCTCGGCTGGCCAAAAGTCTTTTCGGTGCACCACCAAAACAGCATAGTTCCCCGACATCCCCAAAAGCTGGAGTGATTCCGGGGTCGAGAAGCTCAAACAGACTGGGGAATCTCCGCAAGAATGGAGTGAAGGTCGAGTGCGGTGGGAGAGGCAGCTCGGTCAATTACGACCATCCCATGCATTGGAGGCCCTGAATAGCGTCCAGAGTACGACCGAAAATTCGCCCATTGGGACGGTCCCCAGGGGGCTTCCCCGCGCATACCCAGGGAGGGGGGGAGGGTGTGGCAAGGCAGAGTGTGGTGTGGGCGGCGTCTATTTGGTCCATTCGTGAGGAAGTGGTTGATGGATGGGCGGGCGATGGAGGTGTGTCCAGCGAGGACCCCGGCTCTGACTGGCCGGGGTCCCGTGGGCGCAGAAGGGGATTGGGCGGCGTGTACCGTTTGAGATTGGAGCAAAAGTGTAAAAGTGTTAATTCCCGAGGCCTGGCACCGTTGTTCAACGTACAGCCAACAACCGTGGCCTCAGTGCTGGTGGGAGTGAATAGCTGGCGAGGCACTGACAAAGGATCTTCCTTCAGAGGTGACGGTCGCGCGTCATGTGAGCACGGGAGCGGCGGTTGGTTTGTCCTGTTTTTCCCGCCACCTGCTCGCATAGTGGCTTGCACATCACTAAGCAAGCAGACTGCACCTCACCACTTGCCAGTCCAGCGGCCAGCAAAAGGCAGGACGACAACGGCCGGCGATACTCGGCGCTTCTCTTGCCCGGCACAAACGGTGTGGGCCAACCGTCCCCTCCAGACCCCATCGGCGTTACCTCGCAGCCCCTTGCCGCGGGGACCCGCCCATCCCCACGCGAGATTCCCCAGACGCTGGGCGCGTGGGCGGCACAATTTTTTTTTTTTTTTTTGCGTTTCGTCGTGGCTTCCATTTGTTCTGGTCTGCTGAGTGAGCATCGATCATGGCGGGCCCCGTCTCGCTCCCGTTAGCGACGGACGGTGACGATGCCCGCTCTGCTCCGGAGCCGCGCTCAGCTGAGACTGAGGACCGAGACACCACACGATCAACCACGCGGTGGCTGCATTGGCTCTTCTAGCGCGGGTTCCAGGCGTGCTTTACAGCGGTCTCGCAGTGCGGTCGACAGACTCTGCACCCGCAGCGCAGCGCAGCAGGCGGCACGCAGCTCGCCGATCGTGGCCCCGTCGTGAAGGGTGTTGCCTCTGTGGTGTTTCTGGGCGACCGGCGGGCTCTAGCTTCTAAGTGGTCGGCTCGCCCGCCGCGCACGCCCTGGGGTGATCCCCAACACCCACATCCCATACTTTCAAGCTCAAGGTCAAGCTTATGCCGGGGGTGAATGCAACCATAATGACCCCATCCCATGCTCCATTGTCTTGCTCCATGCTGCTGCTCCATGCTCCATCGAGGGTCCCCTCGTCCCTTCCTCCCCTCCCCCTCAGGGCATCGGGTTTGGGGCCCCATCATGCTCTCCATCCCCATCCCTCCACATGCCACATACGAAGAGTCGGGAGCTAAAGGGGGGTGGGTATTGCCGAAACAGGGACTGCTGGCAGGGAAGGAGCGAGGGAACAGACGACGAAAGAGCTCGATCCGGGCAAGCACCGCCGTGAACCACTGGCGGCAGGAACAGAGCCTTGGGTCCGCGTCAAGAATAAATGACGCCGTCGTCCCTGCTCTGTGAAACCCGTCTTGCTCTGTCGATCAGCACCGCCTCTGTCTCACTTCCTCCTCACCTTCTTCTCTAATTTCCACCTCTTCCCGTGTCTTGTCTCTCATCTGAAGACTTGCACTTTAAAGGAAAAGAACGACAAGACAAGACAAGCTAAGCCAACCCAGAACCGCAGCCATGGGCGCCTCCCTCGAGAACCAGGAGGAGCGCAAGGCCTCCGTCGTTGGCGGGCTCCAGGCCACGGACAACGTCGAGGCCATTGAGGCTCCCGTCACCTGGAAGGCCTACCTCATGTGCGCTTTCGCCTCCTTTGGTGGTATCTTCTTCGGTTACGATTCAGGATACATCAACGGTGTCAACGGTTCCCCCTACTTCATCCACAAGGTTGAGGGCGCCGGCCGCGACACCCTTACCGACTCCCACACCTCGCTCATCACTTCCATCCTGTCCTGCGGTACCTTCTTCGGTGCCATCATCGCTGGTGACCTTGCTGACCGCATGGGACGCAAGTGGACCGTCATCACTGGCTGCATCATCTACTGCCTCGGTGTTGTTATCCAGATGATCACTGGCGAGGGCGATGCCCTTGCTGCTATTGTCGCTGGTCGTTTGATTGCTGGTGTCGGTGTTGGTTTTGAGTCTGCCATCGTCATTCTCTACATGTCTGAGATTGTAAGTCATTTTCTGTCCCTGCCCCGATAGCCGAAATAGCCACCAGGCTAACACGCGCATTAGTGCCCCCGCAAGGTTCGTGGATCTCTCGTCGCCGGCTACCAATTCTGCATCACCATCGGTCTTCTGCTCGCCTCTTGCGTCGTCTACGGCACCAAGGACATCAACTCGGCCAACTCCTACCGAATTCCCATTGCCATCCAGTTCCCCTGGGCTGTCATCCTCGGTGTTGGTCTGCTGTTCCTCCCTGACTCCCCCCGTTACTACGTCAAGAAGGGCCGCATCGACGATGCCATTGAGGCTCTGTCCCGCGTTCGTGGCCAGCCCCGCGACTCCAACTACGTCCAGGTTGAGATTTCCGAGATCGTCGCCAACGAGGAGTACGAGCGTGCCCTGATCCCCGACACCACCTGGTTCGGCAGCTGGGCCAACTGCTTCCGCGGTAGCCTCTGGGACGCCAAGTCTAACCTTCGACGAACCATCCTCGGTACTTCCCTGCAGATGATGCAGCAGTGGTGAGTTTAAGCTCGACTGCCCCGCGTCGAAAAATACCCGAAATGCTAACAAGGTCAACAGGACTGGTGTCAACTTCATCTTCTACTACTCGACTCCCTTCCTCAAGTCCACTGGCGCCATCTCCAACTCCTTCCTTATGTCCATGATCTTCACTCTCGTCAACGTCCTGTCCACTCCCCTCTCCTTCTGGACTGTCGAGAGATTTGGTCGCCGAAGCATCCTCATCATTGGTGCTGCTGGTATGCTTATCTGCCAGTTCCTCGTCGCCATCATCGGTGTCACCATTGGCTTCAACAAGACCCACCCCGACCCTACCGATTCCACTCTGTCCATTGCCAACAACATTCCCGCCGTCAATGCTCAGATTGCCTTCATCGCCATCTTCATCTTCTTCTTCGCCTCCACCTGGGGTCCTGGTGCTTGGATCGTCATTGGCGAGATCTTCCCCATCCCCATCCGATCCCGCGGTGTTGGTCTGTCTACCGCCTCCAACTGGCTGTGGAACACCATCATTGCCGTCATCACCCCCTACATGGTTGGCGAGACCAAAGGTAACCTCAAGTCTTCTGTCTTCTTCATCTGGGGTGGTCTCTGCACCTGCGCCTTCGTCTACGCTTACTTCCTGGTTCCTGAGACCAAGGGTCTTACTCTGGAGCAGGTTGATAAGATGATGGAGGAGACCACCCCCCGTACTTCGGCCAAGTGGAAGCCCAGCACCACCTTTGCTGCCACTGTCCACCACGAGGAGAAGGTTGATGTTTAAGATTCCCATTTTAGTACCAAAATGTACTAGCACTTAATGCATAAATGAATGATACCTAGTTGAGTTTGCAATGTTAGGCATGGTCAAAGAATATGACCAAGTGCCAGTGCATAATGTGTAGATATCAGCACAAACAGAATGAATATATTAACAAAAAAAAACTTGGTCCCCTGTTTCACATTTGATGGTGCTTTGAATGTTTGAATATTTTATCTGACCTAAGACGACTGTGCGTGGTGATCAGACAGCGGCTAGTTAGTGAGCTTACCAGCTTCCGTCTCTGGGGTAAATGTCCGAGGGACCAGCCAAGCATTGCGCGGTCAGACATTACGCTGTGGCGGAACCAGACCGCTATCTTTGTCGGGCAAATTCTAAAATGAGAATGTTTCGCATTCTAACTGGCTGTCTAATTTACGAAGTAAGGTATCTTTGGTGTGGTATAACTGTCTAAGTGCCATGCTGGATGTGTACGCAAAAAAAATCTATTTACCATTGGAAGCTTTCCTCAAAATATTCTATGCGGGCGCTGCCGCTGGCCAGCATACCAGCGACCGTCTTGCGGGCCGCATCGGCCATCTGGGCCGGGCCACACGCCACGACGGCAATGCTCTCGTCGCCAGGCGCATCGGCGTGGACCGACGCAATGACGGAGGATGCGTCAATGCGGCCGTGCTCGATGGCGACCTGGGACGGCCAGTCGCTGGCGTCGTCGCGGCTGCCGGCCAGGGGCGACGAGGTGAGGTGCAGGCGGACCGTCAGGTTGGGCGAGCCGAGCGCATCGCCAATGTCGCTGCGCAGCACGTCGAGGGCGAAGGCGGGCTCGCGAACGGCCCAGTGGATCTGCACCGACCGGGGCGCGGGCTTGCCCGGTGAGGAGGAGGCGGCGGCGGCGGTCAGGCGGGACAGGTAGGAGAGGGGCACGACAATGCCGCTGCCGCCGACGACGAAGACGACGTTGCCAAAGGTGTGGAAGGGCTGGGTGTGGCCGTAGGGCCCGTCGACGAGGACCTGCAGGGGCGCCCTCTGCGGCCAGGCGGCGGCGGCGGAGTCCCTGAGGCGGGAGGTGAAGCCGTCGTAGGGCCGGATGAGGAAGGTCATGGAGGATGCGTCGGGCTCCATCATGGCGTCCTGGTCGCCGGCGGCGTCCGGGTCCGCGCTGGGCTCGGAGTCGCCTGATTCCAGGAGCGGCGCCTGCTCGCCCAGCAGCTTGGCGGCCGTCTGGCCCTCGTCCAGGACGGAGGCGACGGTGAAGGGGTGGCTCTCCCAGCACCGCTTGCCGTTGAGCACGTGCAGGTAGTAGTAGGTGCCGGGCGCGGGCTTGTATATGCTCGTGGCCCAGGGGACGCTGACGCGGACAATGTTGGAGAGGGGGTTGTAGCTGGCGCTGCCCCGGGTGTTCCAGAAGTAGGGGTTGAAGGCAATGATGCGGATCGCTCTCAGGACGCGGTCTGCGACCCAGATGATGAACGGGATCCAGAAGAGGGGATCGTACTGTCCGTCAAAGATGGAGACGTGGCTGCGAGGAGTTAGAGGGGTTCCATTTGTTGTCATGTTTGGTTTGGTGTGGTACGGCACGTACATTAACATTCCGAATAGTGTGAGAACGGACATGCCGATGTGAAGAATAAGGAATAGTTCGTACTGCTGGCGTCGAAGCCAGTATATCGAAAGGCCTAGTAATAAGGACATGGCTATGGTTGCCTGTATTCAGTTAGCAAGGCGTCATGAGATAGGGAGAAGAGGGATACTGACAACTACACCAGTGCACCAGAACAATTGAGTCCACCAATAGGCAAAGTATGTCCAACCACCCTCTGTCCAAAGTTAGCAATGCCCCCACGTATTGGAAAGCGAACTAACCTCTAAAGATTAATACTGTATATCCGACTGAATGGTAAATAGCTTGGACAGTGGCGATGCGGGCAACCCATCGGTGGAAGTTGTTGTACGTTCCGAAATCCCACCCCGTCATCCACATGAGGATGTTGTTCCTCATACCAAACATCCATATTAACGGGAAATTGGCAAACGAGATGACGCCGGTTCGGTCAGACGAGTAGCGAAGAATCTGTCTCAGTGTCCCGTCGAAACTAGAGGTACCGTTTTTAATTTTTCCGTGCCCCTGACCAACAGCCTGGTTGAGTCAACTTACTACAAGTTTACGGGCACAATCCGATAGCCGATGATGCAAAAGAGGACGTTGATGATGAGAAAGGCAGCGAGCGTGAGGGACTGGATCCTCGGGGGAACTGTGCCGAAGCCAATCTGCTGCGCGCATCGGTTTCCAAAGGTGGCGGGCACTGAGATTCGGTTGACGAGCCGTGAGTGAGACTGGGCCAGCTTGTGCCACGATTTGAATGAGCGTCCGCGAAAGACTTGCGAGTGAGCGACGGATGTGATGAGGTGGTTTCCGATCCCGATGGCGACGACGATGACCCAGAAGATGATCATTGCCAAGCTGTCAATGTATCAGAATAAAACAAGCTCAAGAACAATCGCGGTTTAGGGGAAGAGGTGGTTTCAGATACCCATAGTAATAATGCCGAATATAGGTGTAGTCGACAGAGTCCTGAAAGGGCACGGGTCAGCGCGGTCCGGGCCGAAGCCGGGCGAGATGGTGAGAGTTTCAAGACGTACCAGCGTATCCCACCAAGCGCCGAACAGGCTCCTCGAGGGCAGCACGACCTCGCGGAACACGCCCGGCTTCCGGGTGTCCTCGAGGTCAATCCTTCTTAGGCTGTCAATGTCGCCCTCGGTGTAGTTGGAGATGATGTCAAAGGGCGGGAGGGCAGCGCGCGCCTCGTCCCGGCACGTCTGGTTGAGCGGGCCGAGCCCGTAGGGGGCCGCCTCGGGCATGCAGTAGACGCCCAGGCACAGGTACAGCGACTCGAGGTAGCGGCGGCTGCGGCAGGTCCGGTTGAGCCCCGTGTGGTTCCAGACCATGTCGTCAAACGTGAGGCCGGCCACGCAGCTCTGGCAGGCGTCGAAGCAGACCTTCTGAGGGCCCTCGCCGTGCGCCCGCACCGCCGGGATCCATGTCGCGGCCAGCAGAGGCGGCAGGGCGCTCACGAAGCGTTCAAACTTCATGGCCGCAGCACCTGTTCGCCCCTGTATTTTTTAGAGGGGGGTGAAGGATACGTGCGTGCGTGCGTGCGTGCGGACCTCGTTTGGAGATGGCTTCTTGCGCGCCGCTTTGAGTGGTTTTTTTATCAGATCATCAGATAATCAATTGTGGAGAAAACAGGATATACAAATCACGTGAAGGGGCGCCGCCAAGGAGTCTTGAATGAAGAATCCTTTTTTTTGTCCCCACTGTTGTCGGAATTCGGATCAATAGATCGTGGGCGGTCTTATGCCTAATCAGATGCAAACTGTGGAGGGGAAAAAAACAGCGGTGTTGGGACTGCGAATTTGAGCAGTTTTTTTTTTTTGTCTGTGCCTTTCTTTTTTTTGGCGGCATTTTTGTATTCCACATCTTTAATTCCCACTGGCTGCGGCTTTTGTCAGATCAGAGTGGCAGTCCAGTGGTCACACTGGTTTTCGTCCCGTGTGATGCAGTCATTCAGCCCCATTTCCAGTCATCTGGGACTAGTTAGCGCCACGGCGTCGTGTTAGTCTGCGTGGTTATCTGCATGGTTATCAGATTCTGCAACCTGCAAATAATCCGAAACACGCCGGGATATAAATGTCAGCCAGCCGAAGAAATCTTGAGTGGCTGCCTTTGGTCGGATTAATATGTTGCAGACTTTTAGGTACTGTGGTGTGTATTAGGATGTAACACACACCTTTCCTCTTAGTAGCCGCTTTAGCGAGTGTTCCTAGAAGAACAAAGCGGCATTTTTTACTTGCAAATTACGTTAAAAAGCATGATAATATTATTGGCAGAGATTGAGCACTTTTTTTTTCATCTGATGAAAAAATTTGGCATAGTGGACAGAAGAAAGATGACTCGTACCGCATTTACAACGGGCTACAGGGTAGCTGCACTAAAGAGTAGAAATAGACACTCGGTGTTATTTTACGCAAACTTATTCGAAAAGGTTGAGGTTTATTTAACCTTGCAATATAATTTAATCTGACAAGGAGTGATTGATATTTTTGAATATTTTGTTGATATTAAAGGCTGCTGTTCTCATTTGAGGCTTCATAATGCTGACTTTAGCTGGTGGACAATACCATATGTATGACGTTCAGGCGAAATGCTTTATGGTGCAACTGCAACTTTGAAGTCCACATGCGGTGTACAATAGTCAATATTTAACAATCACGGAATCGAAACGGAACTAGTTGTGCTCTATGAAACGAGCGTGTCATAATATATTACTTTTCAAGTTCATCATCCTAAAGCTGACACTAGTCTAATAAATTGACACTGGCCGAAAATAATACAAAGGCTGCTACTGATGGTACATTTACTCAGTGTAGAGGCAGCTGACGGGGCTAGCAACAGCCTCGACGCGGGCCTTGATGCCAAGGCAGTCTGCGTTGCCACCGGGGTTGGCGACGCCGGTGTTGACCCAGATGGACCACGAGTCCTGGATGGCGCCGGGGCAGGCGAGGAAGCCGGCACCGTCAATGTTGAGGCCGGTCTCGGCATCAATGCCCCAGCCGTGGAGCTCGGCGTTGCGGGGAGGGGACTGGGCGCCGGTGATGTAACCAACCTTGCCCTGACCTGTTTAGGAATCGCTGTTAGCACATGCTGTTCTTTCTCTTTGACATTTTGTCAAGTTGGAAAAGGCTGGCTGTAAAACGTACCCATGCCGGAGCGGTCGACGTAGATCTGCTGGGGAGGGTTGTCGGTCTTGTAGAGGAAGAGCTGGTTGTCGCTGATGTAGAAGGTGGCGGCAGTGTTCTCGGCGCCGGCGTCGCACGAGGCGTTGGTGCTGGGCAGCTGCAGGAGGACGCTGCTGAGGGCGGCCTGGAAAGCGCTGTACTGGATGTCGCTGCCGGAGCGGATGGAGATGATGTTGAAGGCGTCGGGAGTGGCGACGGCACTGCTGGTGGCGGTGGGAGTGGCCGAGGGAGTGGCGGCGACAATGTCGGCGACCTGGGGAGCGGCGGCGGCGAGGCCGGCAGAGACGAGGAGGGTCTTGAACTGCATTTTGAAAGTTGGAATTAAAAAAGGATCAAAGTAGTTTGTTGATTAAAAGAAAAGGAGCTGTTTGGATGAGAGTTGAAGTTGTTGTTGTTGATGGCGATGGAATTGGTTTCTAAACGGCGTCTTGCCGAGTTCCTTATGTACTACGAGGTCGCACTGGTAGTGGGTGCTGGAAGCGATCCAGAAGCTCCTTTGAGGCCGGCGATCATTTCGCAACATGCAATGGGACAGGGATGGACAAGATTGACATCATCTCCTGGGAATACGAGATGGAACCCCTCGCCGTCTGCCATGTAGGCTCCGCCGCAAGGCACGGCTCCCTCTGGTGCTTCGGCGCCGCAACCCGCGGGATGCACCGTGGCGAACCTCTCTCTAGACCCTCCTCCCCCGTTCAGGTTGGAGTCCTCGGTGCCGGTAGCCCAGCCGAGAAGAGAGAAGGCGGCAGAGTCCAGAACATCAACAACGGCCATTGTCGTCCGTGGTCAGGGCGGACGAGTCGCGTCTGAAACGCAGTATCCCCACCGGCCCTGTCCGACATAAACAACCGTGTCATTGCTTAATTTAGACGTGCACCAACACGAAAGCAGTTTGGGAGGGGCGCTGCAACCTCGTTAAGGTTTGCATTGACCTTGGCCTCAATTTCCCGGCTGCGCAGTACCGGCTTGGGGGTTGGCATGGGCGCTGCCCTATTTCCCCTTGGCCGTTGTAACCTGTCGCGCTGGGCAGTGCACATCATGCGTTTCTGGAGGCCCCGGAGATCGACGCCTTGTCCACCAAAGTTCCGCTGCTCACCAACGTTGCGCCGATTTACCAGAGGGGGACCGTGGGTTGGACCATCGTGTTTGGTTTCGGCGGCCAAGACCTTGGCGATGGGAGAGCCTCAACACCTAAAAAAAAAAATACACACAACCACATTATGACATCATTATCAGTTGCTACTACTTGGTATCTGGCATGGAGCTCGATGAGGCTCAATGGAGCTCGATGGAGCTCGTCCTCGGTTCCCCCACAATGGGCTTTGGCTGGGTTTGGTGGCGAGAGGCTGAATGGGATAGGAATGTAGATTTGCATCTCTCACAGTGTTAATTGAATACCGGATCGACATGTCGTAAAGGCCCACTCGACTTACCTTTCGCAGCATTCAGCTTTGTTAAGATGTTTCCACTGATAATCAGGAGAAACATCGTATTTTTGCTCGGCGAGGCATTCCTTACCCAATTGTTTCATCACATGTTGTGAACTTGTGTGCCAGCCCCATAATTCAGGAAAAAGCCACTACTTTCATGACTTTTGCATACACCGATACAACAACTAGAGGAATGACAAAGAACTTTTGGCTTGTCGTTTCGGTTGCGGGGTGGTCCTTGGATGTGGCCAACCGGATCCACGGGTGAGATCCGTATTAAATTTCGTTCCAACCGTCATTGCGGGTTTCCCACGTTTCAGCCGACCCGAGGAGGAGCCACTTTGGCGGGTCATGAAGAACGGATATCGCATAGGCGGATTCCTAGTCAATGACACTTACAATTTATCCGGGTTGTCTGGATGCCTTCACCGCTTACAACCAGCTGCACTTCGCTCGGGTATCCCTGATTTGATACATCGTATTGCACACTGAATATTACCTAAACACTGACTTGAGAGGCCTCACTATTTTGGGGGGGCAGGCGATGCCTCTCTAACCTGAGCTATGCCCGAGTCTTCCGAGCAGCGCTTCGCTGGCACATGAGAATGGTTTATTGAACGAGAAAGATGAATAATGATATGACGTATTTCTCTATCTAATTTTAGGATTTATTTACGTGCAAATAGCAAGACTTGGTATCAGTAAACGTTTTTGGTTTGAATACTTTCCGATCTACAACCACTGATCTCCATCTTTACCAATATCAAACTGGAAACATGGGAACCAGTACTCAATGAGAAAATAGCCCAAGACTATTCAGGTCCTGAAAATGCCGCCTGAAGTGCGTTCCCGTACTCTCCGCCCGCTGCATCCACCTGTGCCCCGCGGCTCAACAGCAACTTGACTATCCCGGCAGCTCCCTTGAACGCCGCGGCCTGAAGCGCGTTTCCGTACCTCCCGCCCTGTGCGTTGATCTGAGCACCCCTGTCCAGCAGTACTTGCACCATGCTTTCCATCTCTGCCTGCGCGGCTGCCTGAAGCGCATTTCCAAACTCGCCGCCCTGGGCATTCACATGCGCCCCTGCGTCGAGCAGCAGCGTTGCCACTCGCTCGTGTCCGCCGCAGATTGCCGCCTGCAGGGCGGTGCCAAAGTGCCCGCCCTGGGAATTGACATCGGCGCCCATGTCCAGCAGCTTTCGCACTCTTCCCTCGGAGCCTTGGTTCGCAGCAGCCTGGAGCGCTGTGCTGAAGTGGCCGCCTTTTGCGTGTATATCAGCACCCGCTGCAAGCAGCATGTCCACAACGGCATCTCGTTGATTTTGGTACTCCAAGGGCTGCAAGGCAGACTGCAGTCCAGAATTGTTCTCAATGGATATAAATTTGTCATCCGCAAGGACTGACGCACTCGTCTTCCCGTTTGACCTGGAGGAGCTGCCCGAATGCGGCCCCTTTGTAGATGTATTCGATTGGTAGGGCACCTTGGCAGCCGGCGGGTTGCTTCGCGACGAAGAAATTTCCAACCCGGTGGTGGATGTGGCGCTTTGGTTGTAGATCGCACCATGGGTTAGAAGTAACCTGACTACGTTGCCCCAGTCGTCCTTGGTGGCAGCCGAAAGTGCGTTTCCAAACTCCCCACCTTGGATATTAACATCTGCGCCAGCATCCAGCAGCATCTGAACGACCTCCTCATTTTTTGACCACGATGCTGCTTGCAGGGCGGTGCCGTACATTCCGCCCTGGGCGTTTACAGCGGCTCCCTTGTCCAATAGTAGTCGCACCACATCTCCTTGCCTGGTTTGGATGGTAGGGTCACCTTCATCGTATCCATAATAATACCCAGATCCGTCATCTTCCTCATAAACATTGTAGTCATTTTCATCACCTTCCTCATCATCAAGCTCATAATTTTCTCCATCTCCATCTTCATCTCCATCCCCGTTAACCCGGGGATTTGCCTGCCCACTTGTGGCGTCAAGATTGGACTCGCCTGCAATGTTTTGCAGAGTGTCAAGTGTTTGTATGTCTCCCACCTCAAAGTCGTTGGGGTTGTTGCTGGGAGAAAAATGCCGTTGTTCAATGGCGTGTAAATTATCATCCGATGATGGTGCATCAGCCATACCCTTATCTAGGTCTGATTGATTGCTGTATTCATAGAAAGAATTTCTTCCAGCACTTGCATATTGTGCTGATGCCCCTAGTGGAGAGTGAGAGTCTCTAAGCTTCATGTCCTTGCCGAGTGATGCCGCTTGGAGTGCGTTTCCATACATTCCTCCTTGCGCGTTGACGTCGGCTCCGTGCTCTAACAACAACCTCACCGCTGCTATACTGGCAACAGAGCAGGCCGCCTGGAGAGCGTTGCCAAGCTTTCCACCTTGCAAATTAACCCTGGCGCCTTGTTCAATTAGGTACCTTACCAAACCCGACATGTCAAGCCGGCTAGCGGCTGCTTGGAGCGCTGAGCTGTACTCTCCCATGGGAGAATTGATATCCGCCCCCAACTCTACCAACAGCTCCGCCATGAACGTGGAATCCTCTTTTAGTTTCAGCGCTACTAGGAGAGCATTGCCATGTGTCTCGTTCCTTGCGTTGACATTGACGCCCAGCTTGACCAAATGACGCATCATTTTCTCCTGTTCATTTCGTAGTGTCAAGATAAGTGGACTGTCTCCGGGTTCACACTTGATCTTGTAGCGACCATTTTGAATCGGAGGAGACGCTGGTGGAGGTGCATTTCCAGGCTGATACTCTGCATCGACATCAGCGCCCTTCTCTATCAGTGCTTTCACCATCTGCATCTGGCCATGGATGACGGCTGCGTGGAGTGCATAGCCGTAACGTCCGCCCTTTTCATTGATATTGGCGCCTTGTTGCAAGAGAAAATTTGCAATACGGACATGTCCTCCTACAGCAGCCGCCTGCAGAGCATTGCCATACTCCCCCCGGTTGGGGTTAATTGTGGCTCCGTGTTCCAGGAGTAGCTTTACTATTTGGTCGTAGCCTTCTTTCGATGCGACTTGCAGCACATCTTTGTCGTGCTCGCCGTCCAGCGTAATGCGCGCACCGCTCTGAAGAAGAAGAGCCGTGATTCGCGCGTGGCCTCTGCTCACAGCGGCCATGAGGGCACTCCCGTAACTGCCGCATTGGGCATTCACATCTGCGCCGGCCTCGAGAAGCGCCTCTGCAGCATGCTTGTGGCCTCCATATGAGGCTGCCTGCAACGCGCTTCCATATTCCCCGCCCTCGGCGTTGACATCTGCGCCAGCCTTTATGAGCCTCTTTACAATTTGCGGGTTCCCGTGCTCTGAGGCTGCCTGGAGAGCATCGCATACAGCATTGAAATCGGCACCTTGGCCAAGAAAGAATTCGACCATGTGTGCACGACCTTCACCCGCAGCGGCCTGCAAAGCATCCATAAGCAACGGAGAGCCCCCGCTGATGTCTGCTGCCTTCTTGAGTAGTAGATTTGTAATCCTTTCAAATCCTCCGGCAGCAGCGGCAACAAGCACCCCGGCTGTAATTTCGTCTGCCTCGGTGAAGTGAGTGCTGGCCTCGATAAGCCGGATTGCAACCTGCTCCTTGCCACTATTGATTAGATGGGCGATGTAGTATCCAACTTTTGCTTTCACTTTAACCCCTCGGTCCAGGAGCAGTATTATAGCTTTCTCGTTCCCACTATATGCAGCTTCGGCAAGAGTGTCCCCAAGGTCTAGCACAATTGACTTGCGCTCAACAGCATCAATTAGCATGGGCAAAATGTAGTCACTGTCGCTTCTTGTGGCTTCTTTCAGTGCCTTGCCCCAATCGTATTGTTGAATGTCCTCAACCCCACTTGTGACTCGGTTTATCAAGGTCTTCACTGCATTTTCAAACCTCCACCTGACCGCCTGTGATAGCGTATCCCGATCTGTTGTGGCACCCGACTCCAGTAGCAGTAGCACTATCCGCTCTTCATCTTTTGAGAAGGCTTCAGAAAGGGCGGTATATCCATATTCCTGGGCATTGGGATCTGCTCCGTTGTCCAACAAGAGCTTTACCATAGGCTCCTGGCCGGAACCAACAGCACCGCAGAGTAACTCGCTGTAGGACATGGTGATTCCGCGAGCGGAGCCCCAGTCCATCAGCATCTTTGCCATCTTGGCATCGCCAAACCTAGTGGCGGTTCTTAGTGCGTCTTGAAGATCAATATCGACCACAGCTTCTAAATAGAGCTTTAGTATTTGCTCATTGTGGCTTGGTATAACATCATCAAGCATGCCATCATACGGCTCAGCGCCTGCTTTCACTAGAAGCTCTACTATTTGATAATGGCCGCCACATGTAGCATCACGAAGTGCCCGTTCATGCGCTTCGGTACCTTTCTGCAAGAGAGACTTGATCGTTTTATCGTCCCCCTTTCTGGCGGCTGCCCCGAGAATAGCCTCGTTAAATGTTGTTAACGCGTTGGCATCGACGCCGTGGCCGAGAAGAATCTCGGATATCCTCAGATAATTCTCTACTGAATCCGCTTCAGATGGGAGTATGAGCATGCAGCGCTGGTTGATGGTTTTGCACCCATGCTCTAATAGAAACTGCACCATCATTTCTTGGCCACAAGCC
This sequence comes from Calonectria crousiana, assembly GCA_013406985.1. Lineage (NCBI taxonomy): Eukaryota > Fungi > Ascomycota > Sordariomycetes > Hypocreales > Nectriaceae > Calonectria > Calonectria crousiana. The sequence continues at coordinate 22,337 of VTGD01000021.1, read as the reverse complement.
ATCGCGGCATCAAGCGCAGTGTGATTCATGTTGTCACGCATATTGATATCAACCCCAGCATCAAGAAGCACCTTTACGACTCGATGATGACCTTCAGCTGCGGCAGCGTGAAGCGGACTGTCATATATCCATCCCTCATTGCTGATGCGGGCGTTGTGTTCCAACAGCAGCCGTACAGCATCGTCATGCCCCTTTGCCGCAGCCGCGCAAAGGGCGTTATCGGAATATCCGCCTTTTGCATCAACATCAGCACCGGCTTCCAGCAGTAATTTAATAACATCGATGCTCCCGCTGATTGAAGCTGCCTGGAGCGCATTACCGTATTTACCACCTTGCTGGTTTATGTCGGCACCATTGTCCAATAGGATACGCACTATGGCCTGGTGACCCCCAAAAGCAGCTTCCTCAAGAGGGTTTCCACCCAAACTGTCTGGCATGTGAACGTCGGCGCCAGCCTCGATCAATAAATTCACAACCTCAACGTTCCCTCTACCACAGGCATGCTGAAGAACGGTACCGAGATGTTCAACTTCCACGTGGATATTGGCCCCATATTCAATCAGCATCTGAACAATCGACTGGTACCCTTTTTGCACAGCTGCTGTTAGTGGTTTTATGAAACATGTGCCTTCTGCATCAGACCCAGAGCCCCGTTCCAGTAATAATTTCACAACAGATGCTTTGCCTCCAGAGGAAGCAGCGTACAAAGCTCTTTGGTAATCCTCTTGCTTCACGTCCACGTAAATCTTGTTCTGAAGCAGCAGATCCACAGCTGACTGGTTTCCACTCGCTGCAGCCGCTGGAAGTGCGGTATAAAATACTCCACCGGACACACTGGAATCAGCCCCTTTCTGGAGTAACAGATTGACCAGGTGCTCATGCCCACGAGCTGACGCTGCTTGGAGCGCTGTTCCGTAGAAGCCGCCTTGCCGGTTAACATCAGCTTCATTCTCAAGTAAAGACAGAACTACCGGCTCATGACCCTGCGCTGAAGCTGCCTGAAGGGCATTGCCATAAATCCCCTCTGTCGTGTTGGGGTTGGCGCCGGCTTCAAGAAGCAGCTCCACTACATCTTCATGGCCACAGGCTGCAGCTGCCTGCAAGGCATTGCTGTGGAACTTGTCTCGCAGCTCGTCCTTGGCCAGCCTTTGAAGCAGAATCTCCTCCTGCCTTGTGTGTGGAATTGGCATGCTTTGTGGTGGCACGTGACGGTCCGGGTCTGTATCCAGATTTTGACGTGGCTCATCCCTGAGTAGTTCGATTACAAGGTCGTTGTCACCCTGGAATGCCAGCAGCTTTGTTTTATCATGTGTCTCCCGGAGTAGATGCTCGATTTGTGTGCTCTCATATGCCGGAACCGCTTCAACCACTCCATTTTTATTGTCCTCCCTTTGTTGCAAATTGACTTGAGCCCCGCTTTCGAGTAGCTGTGCTACAACTCGTGGGTGACCGAGGGTAGCAGCGGCTTGCAGGGCTGTTCTGTAATATCCACATAGCAAGTTAGGATCGGAACCCTTCTTGAGAAGCAGCTTGACTAATTGCTCATCCCCACGAGCCGAGGCTGCTTGGAGTGCTGTACCAAATAGTCCGCTCTGTAAATTTGGGTTGGCTCCGTTGTCGAGCAATATCTCTGCCGTTTTTTTATTTCCACGTGAGCAAGCCACCTGCAAGGCAGTGCCGTATAGACCACACAGCTGATCAACGTTGGCTCTCCCTCTGTTCAGAAGCAGCTTCACAATCTCCGTATGATCTCCCTCTGAGGCAGCGTGAAGTGCTGTTCTATGTTTGCCGCTCTCGGCGTTGCAGTCGGCCCCGCTATCGATCAGTAGGGAAACAATCTGCTGGTGACCACGCAGACAAGCTGCGTAGAGCGCATTGTCGTATTTTCCGCCTTGGGTGTTGGGATCAACTCCGCTCTGAAGAAGTAACCGCAAGGCCCCGTCGTTGCCTCTTGCGGAAGCAGCCTGTAGAGCGTTTCCATACTTCCCACCTTGAGCACGATAATCGGCTCCATTTTGTATCAAGAATTCCATGATATTTTCGTTGCCTCGGGTTGCAGCTGCTTGAAGTGCATTGCCAAGCTGTCCACCAGTAGTATTGAGATTGGCGCCATGGCTTATCAACAGCTTGACAATATGCTCATGACCTGCCACTGAAGCCGCTTGGAGTGCATTGCCATATTCCCCTCCCTGAGCCGCTATGTCAACTCCCGAGTCGAGAATCGCGGCAACTGTATTTGTGAGACCCGCGAGGGAGGCGTAATAAAGCGGCTCTGCCATTGTGTAAGAAGCGGGAGAGTCGCTCCATGGAAGGTCTGGGTTGTACATGGATCCCCATAGATTTCTCGTTCTGTGATCTGACAGGAATTCTATCGTCGCCTGCCTCACTTCAACAATAGTATCGGACCTCTGGGCATACCTAAGCCAATATCTTGCGGAGAATTTAGCCAAGTAAAATTCGCTTGTGACCGTCTCGCGGGGATGCTTCTCATCAAGGCTTGAGAGATATGCTAGACAGACGCTAGCAATTGTGCTTTGTGCCTCGGTTGGGTCCGCAATCTTGTAAAATTTGCTCCCTTGTCCAAGCGATATAAGATAATCCTTCACAGTAGCGTGCGCCAGTTCGATTATTTCAACAAATTCGATGTTGTTGAAATTGTCTATTTTTGATGCTCGTGACAAAAGGTTGGGGCATATCTCGAGAACGCTTTGTGGATCGGGCATCCTGCGGACGGTTGCAAACTTTGGTTGTTTGGAAAGATCAACTGCTGCTGCGTCTACCAGCTCCTTGATGGTGAGAGGACGTTGGCTATAAACTAGGAACTGTAAAATCCGGATTACTTTGGGATGATGGTGATCCTTGATACTGGAGAGTATTCTGTCATATATTCCTTCTAAAGTAGCCGGGAGTCGGTTGAGCTCGTTTTCGATTTCGCCAACATCAACACATGTTTTTAAAATTTCAAGGTGGCATGCGGCCAGCCTGAACCTGATGGCACAACACATATCAGCCTTGCACAAAATTTTTGAAAGGTCTGGTAAGTAAATAGTAACTTACATTCCGTTAGCCTTTTGTAATACCTGGTCTTGCATACTCTTGAGGGTATCTGGGAACTTCCTCCACCTACTAAACTGACGCTCGACACGCAAAGAATGTTGGACATAGGCAACTATATCCAGGTTGACCAGATCGTTATTAATCGAGACAAAATTCTCCTTGTCTAGCCAATTCGTCATTTCAAACTCTATTAGAGTTTCGTCGCGACTGGTAATGAGAAAACCGACATTTGTGAGTTCAGGTTGTAATGACCTAATCCAAGCGAACACATCATCTTGAGTGGAACACTCATCAAGTGCATCGAGAATGATTTTCAAATTTTGACCCGAGGAGCGTGCCATGTTCGTAAATATCGTTTTTAGGTCTCCCAAAGACGCTCGCTTGTTGCCATTCTCATATTTGTCCAAAAACAGCGAATCAAGATAGTTCCTGACACGTATGGATGACGAATACAATTGTGAAATGAGGCATCGAACCAAGTCCTCCAGCGATTGTTTCTTGGTGTCTCGAGTATCAAAAAAGAAGTAGAGGGGTTGCAGGCTGCTGCCACTGGTTCTCCCCACAACAAGGTTGCTAATGACGGTTGCACTTAGAATTGTCTTGCCAGATCCTGGTATCCCACGGATCCAAAGACTTTGATTGACGGTGGATTTCCATTGCTGAAACTTTTTTCCGTGAAGAAACCATAGACACGTCCCTTCGTGGTGATTCTCCAAAGCCTTGCTGAGATTGCTCTCAGGGTCAGGGGCGGATAGCCATTTCCTCAATTTGTCTTGTTGCGACTTTGCGCTGAAGTCTTTTACTTCGGTGTCGACCTCATCAAGCCTGCGCTCAACTAGAAGGCAATATTAGCAGTCTATGCATAAATGAAACAAGGTCATGACTCACTTTTCTGTAAGTGCCCAACAATCTCAGTGGCTTTTGGGTTATCATCAACATCGCTTGAATGCACAAAACTGAGCAGTTCCTTGGCGCATGCGGCCGCACTTGCAGCCGCATATCTATGCCATTGGTCGTTTTTATGCGAATCGGCATAATCAGATATTCCCCTTATCACAACACAAGGAAAGTTGTTCATTAAACCTGCTGCTTCCATCTCAAGGCATACTGCATTGTGTCTGTCTCGGATTTGGTCCCTGGTTGGCGCGTGCCTGACCACCTCGGAGCCAGTTGCAATAACACCATAATGAATTATGGGCACATTGTCAACCCGACTATTGGAGCCTCTCCTAATAGCCTTCCCAACATCGCACTGCTTGCAGGTTTTACCACCGTTATGGAGATATTGTGCAGGGAACAAGACATCCTTGACTAGCCCAGGGTGCATCCACTTGGGCCGCATTCGAACTGACGTCTTCTGCAGCATCTGCTGAATGTACTCTGGCAGCCTGTTTTCCCGATTTTCGTGAGTGGCCTCGAGCTTGGCCAGTGCGGTGCGCAGCACTCGAGGGGGTTGGTCAAGATGATAGGCGACCTCAAAAGACCCATCAGCGAGCTTTTTCCCAAAATTGTACGCGACCACTCCACCAGTCTTTTTATCACTGCCGATAACAACGTCGCCAAGATGAACATCGGCTTCATCCTCGTCATCGTCATCGTCATCATTGCCCGCACTTGGGATGCCTGCTCCAATCCCAACCATCAAACCCATGCGCACATTTGGGAAGCTGGATAGCATGTCTCTGGCCACCAGAGCGGCTGAGCTCGCACCAATCTCCCCCTTTGGAAGGCATGCGATGACCACGTTATGATCGTGTATGCGGCCAAGCACGTAGTTGTTGCTGTCAGCTTTCGGAGGAGGCACTTGTGGGCTGCCGTGCTCTTCATCCAACATGCCACTGGCGGCAGCCAGCTCCAGCGGAAGTGCGGAGATCCATCCTATTTGATAGGCTTCGTTTGGATATGGGGATTTTTGGGCATTTGCAATTGGCGGGTTGGGTGAGACAGCGGCGTTGGCATACCCTTGTGCGCCATCGGGCGACATGGCCGAGGTGCTTCTCCAGAGTTACACTACGCTGCTTGAAAGCCACGCATCGACGTAGTCGCGGCTGTTGCCAATAATGGTTTGTGCAGCCAAAAAAAATATGAGACAGATGCGAGACGTGATGCAATGTGAAGTGGGACAAGAGAAGCCAAATAGACTTGACAGCTTGCAGATAATGAATGCAAGAGGGAGGCTTTGAGGAGCAAAATCAGCTGAAAACCCCTCGATTCATCGCCTTCTTTTCAGTCCGCAGCATGTATCATGCATGTCAGCTGAACTTGCCAGGATTGTTGTCCAATGAAGACGAAGCGTGGGCTACGGGCGCGAAGAGCGGGGCCACCACTTTTCATTTTTGGCTGGTGCCTTGTCAATTTGCCTCAAGTATTTTAATTCTGACCAATGGTTATGTTATGCAGGATGGTATACGCTGCATATATGCTGCATGGTAATATGTTTCTAGCCAAAAGCAATCTGCACAACTTGCTCGTTCGCAACTGTGCTATAACTGTGCTGCGACTGCGAATGTAATGGCGCACTGGTGAGTGTGTAGTCATTGGACCGCGACCAGCTGGGATGGGAGTTGCTGGACGAGACAGCGAGGTAGTCAGAATTCCCATCAATCAAAGCCGAAAGACTATGTTGGTAATGCCTCTAATAGTCGGGATAGTTTTGTTACGGTTTTCACAACATACTTGACTTCAACACTGAGCTGACGTGGTCTCTCGCGTGTTGCATAATGTCTTTTTTTCAAATGACTACACCACAACAAAATATGCAATAATTCATTTGTTGCATTGGCCCTAGTAAGCGATGAGTAAATCATAATTTCTTTTGTGATACATGCAAAACCTAGCCTCATACAGTTGCGTGAGACTATGCAAATTTTAGAGCTGCAAGCAATGATTTGAGAGTCGAACTGTGGAAATTAAACAATCCTGTGTTTTTTCTTGTCCATATGCAACGAAGAGCAATTGTGCCAAACTAGGCAACCTAGCTGTCAGGAGAACTAAATGTTCATCTCTGATTAGTTTACACATTCATGAAGCCTATCGGAAAGAACCAGTCACACAAGCCCTGTCCAATTATAAAGAGCTCTTCTTCGACAACTAAGACTATCTTCATGATATTTACAGTAGGAAAAATTTCTACCCAGCTACCATTGCTAACTGCTCTGTAGGATTGAAACTCAGATAAGGATCCAGTTTGAGAGAAGATAAGCTGCGGGGTATCCTCCATCATGTGACCACCCTCTCTATATATGTTAAGAGCCATTTAACCCTGATCAATATGACACCATCTACAGTATCTCGGTTTCGTTTCCAAATCCGTGCTGCTTGTATAACAATATGGAATCCACAACGACAGAACTACGACTTTCTTCAGGCAATGGACCAATCACGAGGCAGATTCTCCGATCTCCACTAAGAGATGCGTCGCCCTCTGAGATTCCCATCGTTGACATGGGGCCTGCTTTCAGCTCATCGCTGTCTGAGCGACAGTCAGTGGCCCGCCAGATCCGCGCTGCTGCCATGAACAATGGCTTTTTTTACATTTCCAATCACCAGGTCCCGGATGCAGTCACTGATGATGCCTGCACAGCCTGTCTTGACTTTTTCAGGCAAGATCTCCCAACCAAAATGAAAGCAGACCAGAAGAAGAGCTCGTACTTTAATGGTTACAATCCTCCCAAAAATCAGCAAATCAACCCGTTTGAAGGAGTGGATGTTCGAGAGACCTTTTCCTGGTGCTACGACCCCCGATACGATCCCACCATCAAAAACCTGGATGCGATTCCGAAAAAAGCGCGCCAGCACATGTACTCTGAAGAATTCCCTATGCAAGCAACCTCGAACATGCCTCATTTGATGGATTCTATCCTAAAGTACTTTGAAGCATGCCTCACCTTGGCACGATGTCTGACTCGTTCTTTTGCTTTGTCTTTGGACCTCCCTGAAGATTTTTTCGACGCAAAGGTCAAATACCCTGATGCATCTTTCGCCTTTAACTACTATCCACCAATTGAAAAGCCTTCTTTACCTGGCGATGACGACTCGAAAGTATCAATTGGGTCGCATACCGACTTTCAGCTCTTCACTATTTTATGGCAAGATGATGTGGGCGGGCTCCAGGTGTTGAAGCGGGATGGACAATGGATTAATGCAAAACCCATCCCAGGCACATTTGTGGTCAACATTGCCGATTATCTGCAGCGCATCACGAATGACCTTTATGTGAGTACCGTGCACCGGGCTCGAAACTGGAGCGGTCGTGAGCGCATTAGTATGCCATTCTTCTGGGGCTTTGGTTTACACGAAAGCTGTGCCGTTTTGAGTAGCTGCGTTGGGCCAGACGGGGCCAAGTATGAGGAAGTGAGCTGTTATGAATGGGTGCAAACAAGAGTAAGGGAAATGTTGAAAGTAAAAAAAGAGAAATCCTGAGTTCTGGGGGAAAATAATATTTGGTCTTAGCCACTGATATTATACTACTTTGAGTAACGCTCATATATTGAAAAGCAAGCTATAAATGAGCAAATAAATATTTGTAAGCATACATTGGTCCCGAATCCCATTTCAAAAATCTCGCAAACGCCTCTGGTGGCCCTCAGGCGGACCCGTTTCTCTTCAATGGATCATGGCATGAGTCACCAATTATTTCTTATTCTCATGAACATGTACGCGCGTTAGCTCATGGGGTCCTCTAAATTTAACTTGGGGAAAATGCTTTATTCCGAATTCTTTGCCTCAACCTCAATTTCAATCTTCATCCGCTTGTCAGCCAGTCTCGCCACTCCTACGGCCGTCCAAATTGGCCTGTGCCCAACCCACTTCTTCAAACCCTCCGTGACCATGCGAAGCGTCTCGTCAATGTCCAGGTGGTATGACCTAATGAGATAGACGTCCTTTGCCCCCGCGCCGACTCCTGCCTCCTTTAGAATTTGATCTATATTCGCAAATGCGTTGTCGACCTGTTCGGCCGCTGAGTCCGGTATCGGGCCGCGTGGGCCCTCTGCAATTGTCCAACCTCCCTGCCCGGAGCATTTGATGATGCCGTTGCCGAGGTCGACTGTCTGGTTGTAGTAAAGGCCGTCGGCAGAGCGCTTGATACCCGTTGGAGGTTGGTTGTACTTGAGATTAGACATTGAAACGATGGGTTGAGTGTGCCAGAAACGCGATTGTACCAAATTGAGGGAAAAAAGGGCTGTAAGTTTAGGAAGGAATGGATTTCGGGTCTTATATCGCATCATGCTTTGGAATCACCTTATCCCAGTCGGGCAAATCCGGATTAGAGCTGCAATTTGGTCCTGCAGAGTGACCCATGTCGCGGATGTATTCCGCGCTGTCTGTGGGGTCACCATTGTCGCCAAAAGCTCCATTCAGTACCAAGACATATTTGACATTAATCGAAATACTGTCGCAAAGCATTTCTATAGTCACAATCGCTGCTGGGAATTTTAAAGTCTCTATGGCCATCTCTGTGTCGCCTGTTTTGACAGTTGGTTTTAGCAACTCGAAAACTTGTGATAACTTCATAGTGGTATTGCCAAGGGCCGACTAGGCACCGCACACTGCCATCGTGCCCTTCAGTACCCATAGGCTTTCGAATAAGTGGCAAACCCGTCCAAGCAGCTATCACTAGGCTCTTTAAGAAATATTGGGAGGTATTCAGTAGCCCATTCCGACCTAGTATCGACAGTATACTCCGCTTTGCAAAATTCCCAGTAGTCTGGGTACCAACCAGACTGCTCCCAATCTATTACAGCAGTAACGCGACAAGGAGATTCCGAGGAAACCATAATATTATTTGGATGAAGATCTGCGTGAGTAAAGACCACTGCAGCATCATCTGGTAACAGTTGTCTGTATGGATCTGATATATCCTCGACAGCAATACCAGGCCAATGGCATTCCTTACCTCTCTTTATCATCGCAGAGAGCCAGTCATGGAACTCCTTCACAGAGCGAAACGGGCCGGCCCGTGGTAATACCCCGTTTGTGAACACAACATCGCCATAAGGATTGCGGTTGATGTGACCTGAGAAGTAATGAGGCATGAGTATTTAAAGCGATTTATTTAACTTACCAAGAAAGAGATCGCTGGGGTCTCGGCGTAGTCTGTGGAGTTCAGTAAGGATGTCCCGCAGTTGCTCACAGACTCCGACCCGCTCCATTCGACTTAGAGAGTCCCATCGATGCTCTAGCGTAATGCCTTGAACAAGCTCCATATACAGGAAGGTATTATCTCCATGTTGTGTCCAGCCATAAATTTCAGGGACTGGGACTTGAGGCAAAAGCTGACGCAGAGCCCATAGGCATTGGCCTTCAGCAATAGTTACGGTCGGTTCTCTGCCAAATTTAACAACTAGGCCAAGTGGCTCAAAAAAAAAACCGGGGGGTGATTGAGACGATGCTCAAAACGAGGGTCCTCGGTTGCGCTTTTCGCAAGAACCTCACTGGGAGATGGCAGAGCAGCATCAGGTCCGTTTCGTGTGAAAAAGGATGATTTTTTAAAGGTGATGGAAGAGCCCGACGGGAGGTCTTTGAGTGCCACTGTAACAGGGAGCTGCATCTTGGCAGCAGTCAGGCGGGTGCTGTCTGACGAAGCTGCGTGAGGGGGCAGGTACATGGAAAACTAAACAAGATAGATAAAGTTGAGTCGAGGTGAGACCGAATAAGTGCTATGCAAGCGGACCCGCGTGGATTATGCAAAGCCTCGCTTTTTGGTGGTGACGCAAGACCAATCAGTTCCGCACGAAGAACGGGTCCTGCTCGCCGTCAGAGACTGTCAACAAGGTCGATTCAAAAGTGCTCGCAAGGCTGCGATTGCATACGACGTCCCTCCATTGACAGTATCTGATAGACTCCGTGGTGTTCTTCCCCGATGCGACGCGCAGATGAAGAAGCAGAAGCTAACGGCGACGGAAGAGACAGCCCTCGTTCAACGGATCTTGTCGATGGACGAGCTCGGGATACCGCCGACAGTTTAGGTATGGCGTTGCAATGGATTGGAAGAAGGTGGCTTCTTCAGCATGTTGTTGGGCTGAGATTGTAAATTTGGAGCATCTTTGATAGCTTTCCATGTTTCATAATCCTTTTTACACGTTTATTATATCACAACCTGTAAAAGCGGTTCATGTGTTCTTTCCACATTTTCGTGAACGCGATGCGAAAAGAACGCATATTAAGATACAAGTAGAAAGCCTCTTCTAAATATTTTGAGATTCGCCTGCTTCCACGTCTGGTGACGAGCTCTTTCGGAAATGCGGGAATAGGTTAGGCAAGCGATGTATTTTCTGTTGTCTGGCATCACCTGTTCTTACTTCTGTGTCATCTCGTACCTCTGTCCGATTCTTTAGTTGGCCACTTGTCTTCCCCCCAGTGGGTTCAGAAGCACGTGAGAATCCCGCATCGTTCTTAGGTTTTTCAGCACTGGTCGAGACCTTGTTGCGAGTGACGATGTTTGAATCTGAGATACTTTCGTTTTTTTCACTTTCAGAGTCATTTGTAGGGAACTCATGATTGAAAGCTGAGGCAATCCTGTGCCAGTAGGGGGTAGCCGATTCCCAGTACACGAAAAGGAATGCCGGTGGTCCAAAGACAAAAACGGGGACGCAAACTAAATACAGTACAGTTAATAAGGAAACGATGGTCTCTTATAAACCAGACGAAGAACATACAGATGACCCATAGAGCCCAGGCCGGGGCTTCCTGGAAAGACTTGACGTCCAGAGCGAAAAGGGAGGGAAGAAATGATAGAGGTGCCTGAGGACTCATCAGTATACATCGATTTTCCATCTGAAGTAAATAGAACTCACAAATATAATTGTAACAACAGTGAAGACCATCAACGTCTTCCCTTGCTTCACAGCCTCCTTTCCTTGTTGAATTGACATGTCAGCTTGGCTATTAGCTAGTTTGCTGTGTCCTAGCGAGAGGCCGGCCTGAAGATTGGCCACCTCGCTTTGCTGTAGCGACAGAGTTGAGTTGACCTGAGCATCAAGTGTTAGACATGAACAACTCATCCCTGTGCATAAATTATCCACTCACCAAGGACTGGATCCTATCGGCAATCTTATCCATCTCTTCAATATCGTCAACAGTATAGGACGCTACCAGGCCATCAATATTCTTGGTATGTCTGGCCATCTGTTTTTGGACAGTCTTTTGGTAATTCGCTATGGACTTTAGGATATTAAGTTCATCGCGTATATCTTTGATGTCCGCAAGAAGCTCTCTGGCCCTTCTAGCGAATGCTCGGACGTTCTCATCCCATGGCATGGTCTCGTTTTGACTGTTCGATAAATCTTCTGGCTGTTTACTCAAATCGCTCATGAGACCTTCGAATTGCTCAAACAACTCCGTTTCATCTCTTCCCTGTAACGCTATTAGCATCCTATCACCAAGCCGAGAAATGATCAAGAAGAAGGGAGGCTAACCATGCGATTGACCGACTTGGAAAATATTTGGCGGATCGATGCTTTTTGGTCATGGATCTCGTTTTTATTGTTATCGACCTGGAGTTTTGCTGCCGGATGATTGCAAACCCTTTGTTCCTTCTCGTAAAAGCTAATGAAAAGGCTCACGAGTAGTTTACTCATTTCGGCAGTAGAGTCTGGTTGAAATCCAATACCTCCAGCATCTACACGGCTTTTGAGATGATCTAGAATTGCAGGTAATGCTAGATCTTCCATGCTATCGACTGGGTGCGTGGTTGCGGTAATCAGCCACTCTTTAAACGTGTTAGTGGAAGTCATCCCCAATTAAACTTCTGTTCCAATTGAAACGTACCATTGATGGTCCAAACCCATAGTTGATTAACCCTAATCAGTGGCCAATGTTTCCTTTTTGCGATTTGATCTGCGTAAGCCTCTTTCGTGGTCGTGTTTCCATTAGAAATCCAATCCTTTGTTACAACCTGACTCTCATTACGGTGTTGTTTATCTTTCTTAGAGGATTCATCTGTATCAAAGTGATAGTAAAATTCATCAAGGGTAGATGATCCGTGAATTACGGATGACCCATAATGCTTTAACAAGCTTTCATATTTCTGATGAGCTTCCTGCAGTGACTTAAGGTTACCTTCTTGGACTGGACCCCCCTCTGAGCTTTGGGCGTCCCGAAGCTGAGTTGAGAGAGATAGAAAAGGCACCTCCGACTACAAGTTAGAGAATGAGTGACGGCTTTGGGAAGATATCATTTACATAGATAGCGGCAACCGATATTATGCCCCCCTGGACTTCTTTATTTTGGTCGCCTTTCAAATTATCGCTTTTTTGATTGCCTTCAATCCTGCTCCTTGCCAGGTTTCTTGAGACGTATCGCGGCCTCATGATCCGTGCAACCGATGTCTTGTCGGGTACCTCAACCCAGCTATCTTGCAGAAAACCACTGACTTCACGGAATTCATCTGGGCTAAAATCCTCATCCTTCATAATCCTCTTGAGGAGATCCTGTGGTGGGTCAGCAATTTCAAAATACTCTTCCAAGCTTTACAAAGCTGAAGGCTTTCTCACATTCATCCATTCCATCTGCCTGAAGTCAGTGGATATTCTCAAAGGAAAAGCAGAAATATTCCCTTACATTGGTGGCGGGTAAGTGTATCCATATGAATTGAGCCCCGGTGTTAGCGGAGTTTTCTTGTGTTGCAGGATTCGCGTAGGGCTTTTGCTCGGGGTTAGGCATAAATCTCATGATTTTTTTGGCCATATCCGTTGCATCTTGCAATATTTTTTTGGGGCCCAAACGATCATCATAAATAACCTCTTTGATAGATCGAAACCTCCGAGTCGTTCGAGCAACATTGCCTTTCTTGTAAAATTGAATCATAGCCGCCTCAAATTTTGTCACTGTTTCCGCAAAATCCCCTTTCAGCCTAGGATATTCAAAAGGCCGATCATTAGTATATATTGTTGCGAAGGGGGGGTCTTTCAAGATATCCGAGCACATATGCCACCGTGCATGAGGAGAACCGCCATGGTTAGGAGCCTCGTGGGTGCCTTTCTCTAGGATGTCCTGTTTTTGACGGTCCATCATCACTTTCTTCTTTGGTTGCTTCTCGGGTTTGTTGCTGACATCCTTTTCAAGATCCTGTTCAGGATCTTTCTCGAGGTCCTTGCCGGGCGCTCTCCCAGGTTCCTTCCCTAACAAGCTTTTTGCGCTCTTGACCAACTTCTCGCTATCAGCAGTTCGAGTACATTTAGCAATCAACAACCAGAGAACAGCGGGGAGCATTCTGTGCGCAGCCCACTCAATGGCACTCCATCCGCCCGAATGCTTGGCAGCATCGTCACTCGTCCTCAGACTTTTTGAAAAAATCAATCTTGCCAACTCATGCCTGTTTGAATTTTTTGCCGCCCAAATAAGCGCCTCATACTCCAACCCGACTTGATCAGGCCCCTTAAGATTCTTCAGTTTTTGAAAGAGTTGGCTCTGGACACGGCCATACGGATCCTTTTCAAAGGCTATGCAGAGTGCCGATTGCCCGGTCTCATCTTCAATAAAAATCTCACTCCACTTCATCTCTCTAAAACAAATATCGAATATCTTTGCACCGCGTTTTGTTGCGACGCGCTCTGCCGCCAGGTGCAGTGCTGTCATTCCCGTCTTGGTTTTAGCCCCTGGTTCAGCTCCATTACCAATCAGGACTTCAACAATGTTGACATTGCGGTGAATAATAGCCCAATGCAATGCAGTTTTTCCTTTATAATCTTGCAAATCGATGGCTGGCTTGTGCTCAAGGAGTAATTTGATAATATCAATATCACCCCGAACAACAGCATAAAATAATGCAGTTTCTTGATTATTATCTTGCAAATTAATATTTGGTTTGTGCTCAAGGAGTGCTTTGATGATATCAATGTCTAGATATTCTTCAACAGCGTAATGCAGTGCAGTTTTTCCATAATTATCTTGCAAATTAATATCTGGTTTGTGCTCAAGGAGTACTTTGATGATATCAATGTCTGGATATCCTTCAAAAGCGTAATGCAGTGCAGTTTTTCCATCATTATCTTGCAAATCAATGGCTGCCTTGTACTCAAGGAGTACTTTAACAATATTAATATCTGCATTTGCAGAGGCGCAGTGTAGTGCGGTTTGTCCATATTCGTTTTTCGCATTTGTATTCGCTCCGTGCTTGAGAAGGATTTCCAAAATCCCAGCCTTGTCTTCCGACATGGCCAGATGTAACGCGGTTTCATACCAAGACGTTCGTCCCTCGATATCTGCTCCAGCATTCAGAAGCTTTTTGACTGCCATCACAAGGCCTCTTTCCGCTGCTATGTGAAGTGCTGTCATAGAGCGCCTACCGTGTTCACAGAAGCCGTTGATTTGATCTTTCTTCATTTTATCCAACATTGTCGACAACTTGGTCATGTCTGCGCCGTCTTCATCTTTGTCTTCATATTCCATCTTTGTAAGGATCTCGAACAAAGGTTGCACGTCATAATCACTATCCTCGTCACTGTCGGATGCAGCCTGGGAATTATCGTCAAAGTGAGAATATTGAATCTGGTTGTCTTCTAATGACGTGTGATCGTCCAGTATATGAGATCCTATAGTCACCTCGTTCGATTTATCCCTCTCACTCTCTTCTGTATCTATGGGATTCATTGTGATTGGGAAACAAGTAGAATACTATTGGTTGAGCTTGGTTTTCGTTTTCCAAGTCCTTTCTTTAAACCGCAAGAAAAAGAGCACAAGGAGGGCCTGCACAGAGTCAAATCGCAGATTTGGCTGAAGCCACGTATTCCATGAAGAACGAATAAATAATAAAGATATCTTTCCCATTCTAGATATTCTCAACGCTCCGATCGCGGCCTAATGCTCCCACATTACGGCCCAATGCGCTTATCATGGCCCAACCAAGGCACAGGCAGTGTACAGATGAGCTGGTCTTACCCCCCTGGTTTAATCCAACCAATGCGCTTACAATGCGCTTATCATGGCCCAACCAAGGCATGGGCAGTGTACAGATGAGCTGGTCTTACCCCCCTGGTTTAACCCAACCAATGCTATGCTTTTATTTAGTAGGGCCACCAGTCAGATTAGACCAGGGAGGCATCTCATTTTAATATCTTGCTTAGCCATTCTACATCTACACGAGCCAAACTGGCACCGCGCCTAATTACACGCGGATCCTCAATGGTCACCATGAAGATGACCATCTGGGGATGCATGGTCGAGACTGGTGATCGAATTGCCAGAACCTGTCCAGGTCCGCCAACATTGTAGAGATCTTCAGCTAAGGTGATTGAGGTGAAAATTTGGACAAAAAGGATCATCCATGTTAGGCGAACATTGCTCCCTGGTAAATTTCGAGTGGGCATTATTATCATGACTGAGCCTGCACCAAAGCCATGATCTTTACTACTAATATTCCGAAAAACTTCTTCATCTACACGCCCGCACACTACCCAGCCTCTCACGATGCGCCTCTCACGAAGGCTGGCGTGAAGTTTGCTCAAGTTGCCTCTTTCTTCAACTGTTGCACGGATACGCCACCCAATATCAACATCTACCAGGTCGGTGCGCAAAAAAATCTCCTGGTAAGCTTGAATGACTCTCACATGTCGCACAGAAATTCATCGCGAAAGATCAAAGAACTTAAATTAATGTTGAAGTGCTGGTCGATGATCAATATAAATTTTGATTGCTTTTTACTAGGTAGAATCTGTCCTTAGTACGGAGGTAGAAGTAGTACAAACTAAGTAGTACCCTCGAACATGCCCCTCAAAATTTTGTGCTCATTTTCTGTGGATCATTTACCCCTTATGGACCTTGAATTTATAAGTTGGCTCTATTTTTCTGAGCCTTTGTACTTCAGGTTATGAATTCTTTCATGATTTCCGCCCAAAAGTACCACGTGGCCCTTTATGGCTTCTCTTCAGCGGAGCTTCGCCTCGCCACTTCACTCTCCCACGCTTCATGCACGTACCCGTTTCAAGTCTTTCTCCCGTTCGCTATTAAAGAAAGGTTGACGCACACAAGCCGCTCCAAGGCATTTTATTCGTCAAATCCATTCACAATGGAGCCTGCAGCCAGCTGTGAGAGCTGCACGACGCCATTTCAAGCCATTTTGACGCAAGACCATTATTCACGGTCGCGCAAGTGTCTCAAGTTTGTAGAAACCGATGCTTGAACGTCATTCTTGACGAACTGGTAGTACAAGGTAGCGCCGAGAGCTTGTATTATTAGCTGCTTGCTATGGTCAAGAACGGAGAGTTTCATGGACGGCCTGATGTTTATCGCTTGGTGAGGCGAGTTCCATTTGGACGCGCGTTTTCTATTTACGAGTTAATAGCGTGGTGTAATGAGCCTTATCTGTAGCAGAGCGAATTTCCTAATTGGGGAGAGTTAAAAGGTTGCGGGCTTTGCTAGGTATGTAGATTCGGTGCGCGACCTTGTTGAATTCATAGAACATTTCTATAACAGGAGAAATACATACAACCTACTCTGCAATCAGGAAAAAGGATGTTTGATTCGACGCAGCCAAAGAAAATATTTTTCTTTCCTTTTGGAAGGAGTTTGCGAGGCTGGGTGTATTGGGCACCAACTCGATTGGGCGACAGAGACGTAACACCAATATGCAGTCTAGTACTGTTTTCAACTACAAAATTTTAACAAGTGCATATGGCAGTCTAGTTGGACAGAGCTAATGCACTGAGGCTGACGTATCGTATGGGCTAGCAAGGGTGTTTGTTCGCGCCCTGGTCTCGCGTAGAATATTGGCATTTTGCCGAGTATTTAGGGAACCCAGCGCACCGGCAGCAGAAGGTCGCTAGATAGATGGAGTAGAATTGTTTTGTTTAGGAAGCTTGCGTCGAACTATTTAAAGGACAAGAGCAAGGGAGCATCTTTATGAAGATACAGAAATATACAAGACTGTGGTTCAAAAACGCAATCGCTGGGCAATCATAATCAGACACCTCTGGCATCAGGAACCCATCAAATCATCAGCAAAGCCCGAGCAACCCGATTTCTTTCTTTCTTTCTCTTTCTCTTTTTTTTCTTCTTTACCTCTCAAGGGCTTCTCTTTTACTTGAGCAGCCTGCGGGCGGCGGTCTCGGACCAGATGCGGGCGTACCACTGGTGCAGCTCCTCCATCCAGGGGGGCATGGGGCCCTTCTTGCCGTCGACCTTGCCCTCGCTGTGGTACAGGCAGCTCTTGAGCCTCAGCTCGACCTCGCCGCGCTCCTTGTCGACCGAGGTGCTGATGACGAAAAGGCCGTCGGAGGCGCGCAGGCCCTGGTTGCGGGGCGAGTCGCCGCAGCGGACGGTGATGGCCTCGCGCGTCTTGTCGACAATCTCAAAGTGGTCAGTGAACTTGGTGCCCTTCTCGTAGGTGCTCTCGGAGAGCTGCTCCGTGGTCCAGAGCTGGTCCTCGGTCTCGGGACCTCTCCACTTCCACTCCAGGTACTTTTGCTGGACCTTGAAGCCTGCGCGAGGGGGTTGGGTGGTTAGTCAGTTAATTTGGCTGAGTCGGGGGTTTTTTTTTTCGCATGTGAGGGGCATTTTTTGGCAAAGGGCAATTTTCAAGAGCTTCTCTTACCTAGACCGCTCCACAGGCCTCGGCAAAACTCAACCGTCAGGTCGCCGTCCTTTTGCAGCAGCTCGGGACGGATCTTGTCAATGGGCAGGCGGCGGATGCACACGTCCTGGGTGGCGGGGTTGCGGTTGGGGTTGTGCCTCTTGTAGACCTTTGCGTACCAGATGGGGTCATCCTTGGGAAGGGGAGAGATGACGGGGTTGCGGGCGGCGAGGTAGGCGGCGGCCGTCGAGGTGCCCAGCAGGCCTGCAAAGACTGTCTTGCGGATGATGCCCATTGTCTTAATTGGCGATGGCCGGTGTGCTTGGACGCAAGTGGGTGGTGAGCGGGTGAGAGGTCGTCGAGGATGGATAAGGACGCGTTGACCACCCTTAAGCCCAAGCCTTCTCCCCTCGTTGCAGCCCGGAATGGTGGCCGGGGGGGGAGCTACTTTTTTCTGCGCGGGAAAAATGTTGTCCCAGCGCCATGCCTTGGGCTCTTTTCCCCACTGCGAGCGCTGCGATAAGCTAAAGCGGTGGCGGGGGATGCCACCCTCCCGCGGCCGCAATCTAATTCACGGCGCTGTGGTTATGCGGGATGCCCTTTTTTTCTTTCTTTTTTTTCCCTAACATGCCCGCGCATAAGGAACGTCGTGTGCCGCGCAGCCCATTCGCCGACACGCGACTGGCTCCTTCATGCGCAGTCTCATAGACAAGGTCTGCTATTGCGTCTCTGCTTGAGACAGGCCGCCACTCGGGTATCGGCCGAGACATGATGGCATGCAACTCATTTCCCATGTGATCTGCCGCACGGAGCCCGAGTACCCCGCGGTTCATGGCCCTTGCGCGATAACAGCTGAGCCATTTGATGGGTTCATGCCGCCATCAACCGACCGTTTCACCTGTCAAGCACGGGGCACCTCGTCAAGATGCATGCAGATACACAAAGTCAATACAAGCCATGGCTGCCGGGCTGCATTATACCGATAGTCAATGCCGTTAGCACTGGGTATCCTTGGTGAGAATCCTTGAAGGCAATCGCTTGGGGCCCCACCCCCAACGGCTTTTCAACACTCTTCCGCTTTGCGCCTTATCCTTTTCCGTCAGCCTACCATGCACCAATGATGGAGCTCACGAATAGCTATGGATTATGCAAAAAGGTACGCGTATCCACAAAGAATCAAAAATATCTGAACTGTATTGTCCAAGTTTCATGCTTGTTTTATTCATGACTGCCGCAAGGGGGAAAACTCCCAACTATTGTATCTATCATGACATAGCCAGTCCAGTGTAACCATCATTATTTTTTCTTCTTCTTATTTCTTTCACTTGTATCCGCTTACAGACGCTCGCCCTTCTCGTTAAACTTGACCACCTCGCCAGTCAGCAGGGCGTGCTGCAGAGCGCGACCAATGTGCATGACGAGGAGGCCGCCCTCCATGGGCAGCGGCACGGGCTTGTCGTTGATGACGCTGTCGGTGAACTCGTTGGCCTCGAGGGCAAAGGCGTCCTCGAAGCGCTGCCAGTACTCGGGCTGGACCTCGTGGCGCACGCCGAGCTTGTCGCAGACGACGACGTTGTTGGCGCGGGGCACGACGTTGACGGCAATCTTGCCCGTCTTGCCCGTCACCTCGGTGCACACGTCGTGGCCGTGGGCCTGGGTGCGCGAGCAGTAAAAGTAGGCAATCTTGCCGCCCCAGAACTCGACGACGCCCACGGCGTTGTCGACGTCGTTGAGCTCCCTCAGCTCCGGGTGGTGCTGCAGCGTGCCCGCCGCCCAGCACGCCTTGGGCACCGGGTTGCCCAGGTACCACAGGGACAGGTCGATATCGTGGATGGCGCAGTCGACAAAGATGCCGCCGTTGCGCGCCGCGTACCGCACGAAGAAGCCCGTCTCGTCACGCAGGTCGCACGTGTTGGACCGCACCATGAAGGGCTCGCCGATGGCACCCTCGCCCAGGATCTTCTGCGCCGCATCGCGGTACGAAGCGTCGAAGCGTCGCGAGAAGCCCGCCATGACCTTTAGGTGCGGCTTCTGCTTGGCCGCGTCCACGACGGATTGGGCCTGTTTGGCTCGGGGTTAGCTGGCTGTTTTCTGCGTCAAGGGAACGTCTTCGGCTGGGCTCACCTCGGCCATGTCGGTGCTCAGGGGCTTCTCGCACAGCACGTGGAGGTCCTTGGCAATGGCGGCCAGCGACTGGCTGGCATGAACGTCGGTGCTGGTGGACACCCAGACAGCCTGGAGGCCGGCGTGGTTGAGCATGGTGTCGTAGTTGTCGTAGACGGCGATGCCAAACGTCTTGTACTCGGCGTTGGCCTGAGCCCACTCAACCTCGCTGGGAGTAGAACTGCACACTGCGACAACCTTGGCGTGAGGAACGCGGTAGAGGAGAGTGTGGACGTGGCGCTTGCCCTGTTTCCCTTGTCAGATGAGCTGAAGAGATGAGCCAAAGGGAGGAAGGTTTACCATGCGGCCAAGGCCAACAACAGCAATGTTAAGAGGCTGAGCCATTGTGTCTAGGTGTCGAGGTGGTGTTGGTGGGATGGAGTTGAGAGTGGAAGGATGATGGTGTGATTTGGGGTTTTTCGACTCTGGAGGGAAGATGAGAAGCTTCTTATATACCTCTTGATCAGTCTCCAGAATCCATTGAAGTAAACAAAATAGGCAAGTTTGAGCATCGTGTCCATCGTGTTTCCTCAGATCGTTTACCTTGGAAACTTGTCTCCAGCATCGCCACGTCTACGTGCCAGCGGCGATGCTTGCCGTATCAGGTAAATTCGAGAACCCAAAATTGCCTAAACCAGTAGTCTATCCTTCTCCGCACCTTAGTCATCCAGCCATTTCGGCGGTGGTTGCTGGACCAGGTAAATTCCACGGTGATGCGGGGAAGATATGGGGTAGAAGCTAGCCTTATTAGGTAGGTACGCCCTGGAACCAGCTGCAAATTTCAGGGACCGAGTGCTTCAATTGCCATTTCCAAACCGCTTGCAGGCCGTTCAAACGTTGAGCACTTGGTCAGCTGTCCAAAGTGGACTTGTGCTGAATGCCGAAGTTTCCTATGTTGGTTGCGGCGGGGCTTTGCCGTTTGCTTTTAGGAAATAGTTTCCGATGAGGCTCGGTATTCGGGGTTGTTCATCAAAGAGTTCCCTCCTACAAATTGGAACTGTTTGAAGGGTTTCAATCGCTCAAGATAGGTTCTTGGTTCCAGATATCTTTTTACCAGTCTCACGTCAATCCAGTTCTTTCTTCTCTTTCCATTCTTCACCCGTCATCATGGGCCCCAATCTTGCGAGTCTCACACGGCTTCACCTTTGATTACGACCCTTGCGACTCATCTTATTTCACTTCCTAATTTGATTAACTCTTATAAACTTCTCGCAATTTCCAAAATTCAGAGTCCAGCACCACCAAGTTCATCAACTCCAGTCATCGGGTATTCTTTTTTTCTTCTTTGGACAAAAGGTTACAAGCAGCTATTAGATACAGGATCGGGGAACAATACGTGTCACGGCGCGCCGCAACCTCTTCGAAAGTCTTGCAAAGCTTTGGGGACTGGCCATGCACGCTGGTCCTTGAACCTTTGAACCATGCCCTTCAGCGCCTCTCGCTCCCACGGATCGGTAAAATAACTACCGTACAACTGTATGGCGAGGGCTGCGTTGACAATAGCCGGGGGTGTGGCAGGGTGCTGCAGCGCAATTCCACAGACGTCAAGCACCAGGGAACGGACTTTGCCCTCGGCTTCCCTGAATGCAAGTCTTGCATCGGGTTGATTTCTCCTGCATCGTGTAAGCATCCGTCAGTGTGTTTGGTTCGAGGAGACGTACCCAAGGAACGGTGACTCGGCAATCAATATCATCTTGGCAACCATAAGATGCTGCATTCCGATGAGTGCCATGCTCGAGGCGAACCAGATGGCCGGAAACACCTCGCCCTTTGCTCTAACTGGCGTCCGTGAAAGAATTGGCGCAAACCCGCCTGCAACATGTTGGTCAAGATATTGCTCTTGTTGTTGGAGACGTTCTGTGCACGACGCAGTCAGTATCTTGCCAACAGCTCGTTGTCGAGGAACCTACGCCATTCAGCTGCCGACTTGTCGTCATAAAACCACTTGGCCACTTGGCTTGTATGTATGATCAACTTGTTGGCTGGGGAAATCTCGGCCCAGTCGACAGGAGGGTCAACCATTTGCGGTGAGTAGCCTCTCCGCAGAGCGTAATACACCTCTTGCCTGAGGGCGATCCAGTATGAAGCCTCAAGCAAATCCAATCGTTTAAACAGGTGGGCCGAATTGGAACTTCTTAGCACGGTGTTGAGGATGGCAAGAAAGTTGACACGTCCATAGATGGGCGTGTCGTCAAAGTTGCCGCCCTGTCTACCTGAGGCGGCGTCCTCCTCTTCGTCCTCATCGTGGTCCATCTCTTCAAACTGCCTGAGGATGACGGCTGTCGTTATTATCAGTTCGCGGGTCTCTTCATCCCGTGTATCATGGAACTCTTTTAGTACGGGGATGCATTTCAGCATGTACTCGACAGCAGTGTCTGGCGTAAGGTTCGGGAGGAGTTGGCCCTGGTAGAGGATGCCTTCGGAGGTTTTCAGCTCCGGAAGGCGACAGAGATGACGGGCCGAGACGGCGTATATTGCGTACAGCAGCGGCGGATACTGTCTTGCCCTTTCGGGAACATTGAACTGGAATCTGCTGCGGGGGTCACATATGTCGAACTGGGCGGGTAAGCGGAAGCTACACACAAAGGGGGGGGGGGGGGGGGGGGGG